>JADRCH010000057.1:2198582-2210872 GCA_019843965.1 Rhynchomys soricoides
TGTATGTGTCTGTATATGTATGTGTATATGTGTATGTGTGTTTATGTGTGTGTATATGAGTATGTATTGTATGTATGTGTTTGTGTGTGTATGTATCTATGTCTGTGTGTATTTGTGTGTATGTGTATGTGTATATATGTGTGTATATGTATGTCTGTGTATATGCATGTATCTGTGTGTATGTGTATGTGTATATATGTGTATATATGTGTGTGTATGTCTGTGTATATGTGTGAATGTATATGTATGTATCTATGTCTGTGTGTATTCGTGTGTATGTGTATATATGTGTGTATATGTATGTCTGTGTATATGAGTGTATCCGTGTATATGTGTGTATTCGTGTGTATGTGTATATGTGTGTGTGTGTGTATGTGTATATATGTGTGTACATATGTCTGTGTATATGAGTGTATCCATGTATATGTGTGTATTCGTGTGTGTGTGTATATATGTGTGTATGTGTATATATGTGTGTACATATGTCTGTGTATATGTGTATGTGTGTCTGTGTATATGTATTTGATTGTTGAAGGTAGAAAGGGGGACGATGTAAAGGAAGGAAGGGAGGAGGAAGGGTAAGGGAGTAATGGAGCACACAAGGTGTGCAAGCAGACATAGGGGCTGTTTGTGGGGAGGAAGGATTTCAGCGAGAAGGGTTAAGATTATGGGGAGAAGGATGAATGAGAATAAGTCGTATATTTAAAAAGTCAGAATGGAATTCATTACTTCGCATGCTAGCTTTAAAACCATGCACAAAGGTGCAATATGTGGTACACACATGAAATAGCAACCAATAGCTCTTAGGTCCACTCGACAGGAGGGAAATCATGTCCGGTGCTGGGAACCTAGCCAGCTTCCTGGGGCTAGTGAGGTTGTGAATCTACTGTTGTCACTGTGCTAGGCAAGCATAAATCCTAACTACATTCCAAATCATATCTGTATACTCACAGGTATGTGTAGCTACTACCCCTCCTCAAAGAAGCCTCTCTTGGAAACAAATGGAGACCACCACAGGAAACCATGACTGGACACAAAGCAGAGAAGAATAGATTGTGAGAGCCCAGGGCGGACGGGTACATCTCTGTCATAGCTCCCTCACCTATGCATCAGGAAACATCTTGGGGGGCTGGGGGTGGAAAGATTGTAAAAGCCAGACACCAGGAAGTCCGCTGTGAAAGTCTCTGTTAGAAATGTCTGCATAAAAAAGACTGGGAACGTAGCAACATCAATAGGCATGCCAATGTGGAAGGGGAAAATTTCCAGTGTCATGCCCCTAGACAAAGAACTACAGGTGAGTGCTGACTGCAGGGAGGAGAACTGACCTCTCCCAGGGAAGAGCCCCCTAGTGGTTGTTCAGTGCAGAGAAAGCCGGCTTGCAACTGTATTCACACCACCAACAAAACTGGAGTCAGCAAGTTGTGCTTACATATATTTGTGCAAATGCATACACACACATCAATTTGTATGTAACTGGCTCATCCCCTAGAGTATTAAAATGGGCAGATGCATGAGGCCCTTAAAACGGGATCGTATTTATGTGTCATGTCTACATGTCCTCCATTCTCCCAGATGCTACAGTCATCTGCAGACACATCTAATGCCTAACAATGTACATGCTGTGTAAACAGTTATTTCCCTGTGTGTGCATCCATGTACACAGAAAGACGTCCTGTCAGCCACCCACCTACACAAGAACCAAACCTGCCTCCTAGATCACTCTCTGGACTGACTGAGTCCACCCTGCATTCCTCAGTAAATATTCGGTCTCAGCCTGGCTGCCTTGGCATGAATGGTTCAGTGGCTCTTGGCTGAGGGTCTGCAGGGTCTGAGGGTCTTCAAGTCTTTTGTGAAAAGTAGCCTGATTGTACTGCTTCCTCCTGATGCCCTCCTCCTCCCGGAATTTCTACAGTCATAAGACTGCTCACAGTTAAATGTGAGGGTTCCTAATTTCAACCTTCCTCAACCCTCAGCTTCCCTCCAGTTCACTAACAAAAATCAACAGTCTCCAAGAGTTGGAAAGGCTTCCCACCCTCAACACGAGGAGTTTCTACTACCAAGAGGCCTGAGCTCAGCTCTTCTGTGGCAGTAACAATGTTATAATCCTCCCAAACCTACCATTTGCCCATAAAGCATAACACAGAGACATTCTAAAACGAAATTATTAGAAAATTGCTTTTCATCATAATTACCACACGTAACAAAGGAGAGACTCACTAAAGCAATGGTACAGAGAAGTGACTCTGTGTGGGTAATTACAGAGATAAAAGCCACATGCTGCACACAGTGTGCACGGGTCCATTGTTCCCTGCCAACACTGGTCATTAAAGGACAGTACTACTGCTAGAGCACATCCAGTAACTCAACGCTCCGTGTGGAAAGGAGCACATGTCCCTGAAGCTCCGCAGTGGTACAGGTTGCAGAGGGCATCAGTGTACTGGGAAAAAAATTGAGTAAAAATACATTTGTCTCTCTCTCTGAGAATAATGAAATGTCAGAAAGATAGCATTTGCAACAAATGACAAGAACAAGAATTATGTAACAAGTTTCTATGCAAAGACAAGAAAATAACAGGTTTGTTTTCTTGAACCTATGTAAAGTCCACCAAGAATTACTTGGGTTTGGTTAGTTTGGTTTGGTTTGGTTTGGTTTGGATTGGTTTCAGGTTTGAGACAGTCTCGTTCTATACCCCAGGCCACTCTCAAACTCCACGCTACACTATAATTTTGGCTGGCTTGGTACTCACTATGCCCCTATGAATTCATACTAGACTTGAATTCACAGAAAGCCTCCTTGCTCAGCATATACAGTGAGAGAGAGAGAGAGAGAGAGAGAGAAACTGTATGCACTGGGGATTATTATTACTATGAGAAGTCACACCTGACTTTACTTTTCTTAGGTTAGCTTTTTTTAATTGTCTGAGTATTTTTCTCACAAGTATGTATGTGTAGCACTGGTGTGACTGAAGGTGGCATTGGATCCACTGGAACTACAGTTACAAACAGTTGTGGGTTAGCATGTGGGCGCTGGAACTGGAAACCTGATCCTCTGCAAGAGCAACAAGTGCTCTTAACCACTGAGCCATCTTTCTACCCCTAGAGGGAGGGAGGGAGGGAGGGAGGGAGGGAGGAATTGAGGGAGGGAAGGAAGGAAGGAAGAATGGGTTGATTGGTAAAATTTTGATACGTTTGGGAGAAAGACAGAAGAACAGAAGCTAACCTCTTGTTCACCTAAGTCACATGCTACTCTCTCGTGTTTACCAACAATAAAATCTCATGAATATAGTTCTTCTAATTCTTCACGGGCCCGATCTTTTCATGAAACAAACTAAACACCCAGGAGATTCAATAGCTATTTGCTTTGTCTATGATTTTAATACTCAACAGAAGCACTTTTTTTTTTTTATTTAGTTGGTAAATTATGACACAGAGAAGGCTTTTAGCTTCCAAAGCTAGCTCAAGCACTTCATTTGCTGAGTGGTTACCCCAAAGTACACGGCTCCAAAGGCATCTTCATCAAGTATCAAATGAGAAACAATAAAACCAGATGACTCCACCTCACAAGCATGGAGGAGGGGAATGAAATGTGTCAGGTGTACTCTGTCACTGGATGCTTAAGGAACTGGAGGTGGGTCTCTGCCTGGCTACTAACAAGCCTCTGCTGAGAAGCAGCTCAGCAGCTTAGTGAAGCAAATGCTTTACCCTCATATTTACAACCAGTGGGTCCTTTGCACATGGAGTCTGTACAAAACTATTGTGGCTGAAGAGAAGGTAGAAGTGTGAACTGCTCTTACAGAGAACCTGGCTTCCGCTCTCAGCACACACACTAGGAAGCTGACAACCACCTGCAATTCAAGCTCTGGGGTATCCAGCACCTTCTTCTGGCCTTCACAAACCATTCACACTCATGTGTGCATACTCACATGCAGACATATTCAGAGACGCATACATAATTTTTAATAAATCTCAAAACATATATATTAATGAATAGAGATTAGGGAGATGGCTAGGCGGCTGTGTTGGCTAGCATTTTGTCAACTTGACCCAAGCTAGAGTCATCTGGAAAGGAGGACTCTCAACTGAGAAATATCCCTACTGGACTGGCCTGTGGGTAAACCTGTGAGTATTTTCTTGAGCAATGGTGAACGTGTGAGGGCCCAGCCCATTGTGGGTGGTGCTACCCCTGGGCAGGTGGTCCTGAGTTGTGAAATCAGGTTGAGCAAGCCAGTAAGCAGCATTCCTCCATGGTCTGCTTCAGTTCCTGCCTCCAGGTTCCTGTCTTGAGTGCCTGCCTTGACTTTCCTAGGTGATAGGCTATATACTACAAAATAAAATAAACCCCTTCTTCCTCATGTTGCTTTTGGTCCTGGTGTGGTTTTCACAGTCACAATGGAGACCCTGGTGACCACCAGCCTTGACAGGTGAAGACAGGAAATTCCCCAACACAAGCTGACTATTAAAACTAGCCATACTGATGAACTCTACATTTGACTGAGAAAATCTGCCTTGATGAACAAGGCAGAAGAGAAATCAAGGATAATTTCTGACTTCAGACCTCCATATGCACATACATATATACACATATGTGCCCACATACATGCAAACATGCATACACACATGTACAATATACACACACACATGTGAACACATGCACACACACACATACACACACACAAGCTATATCAATTAGTATTAGAAAAAAAGTCTAAAGCTAGTTTTTGCTTTCCTAACATGTGTGTTACTTAGAGTTCTTAGTAGGAACACAGTATCACATCAGAATGGGCAGAAGGATTTCAGAGAATCTATTTAATAAGACAAGCTTTCAGGTGTGTGTGTATGGTGGTTTGTATATGCTTGGCCCATGGGAAGTGGCACTACTCATAAGGTGTGACCTTGTTGGAGTGGGTGTGGCCTTGTTGGAGGAAGTGAGTCACTGTGGGAGTAGGCTTTGAAGATCTGCCCAGTGTGGAAGAGACCCTCCTCCTGGCTGCCTGTAGAAGACCCAGTCTCCTCCTGGCTTCCCTTGGATCAAGATATAGAACTCTCAGTTCATTCTCCAGCACTGTGTCTGCCTGGATGATGCCACATTCCCTCTATGATGATAACGGACTGAACCATTGAAACTATAAGCCAGCCCCAATTAAATATTGTCCTTTATAAGAGTCACTTTGGTCATAGTGTCTATTCACTGCAATGGAAACCCCACACTAAAACAGTGTGTTTTGTCCCCAGCCTGATGGACACACAGGGCACATATTGTACATCTGACAGCTACGTCTAGCTCTATCTGCCCACTTCTGCATACCATGCAAGTCCAAATCCTACTTCCCCCAGAAAGGCTTCAGGTAGAGAAGAAAAACCAGGGGTGGGTGGTTGGCCAAACATGCTGCTACCAGGGCTAGTCCTACGAGATGTTCTTTTGAGAACAGAAACTGAGATATTTGTCTGAGCGGCCTGTTTACTGAGCAGGTATGGTTATTGACCATATTCATGCCACTGAACAACTCATGGTACAGAGGAGCAGAGACCCAGGCCACATGAGGGAGCACTGAACAGGACTCAGATGAGGGACCCTGGCCTGAGGTGTGGGAACAGGTCAACCACAGACGCAAGAGCATGAGGCAGACCAACAGAGCAGGCTCCCCAGAGTGAGACCAAGCCATGAGTCAAGACCTTTGGAGAGGGTCCTGGGGAGACTGAAGACAGACAGGAAGGCTGAGGATGAAGTCCCTGAATGTGGACCTAAAAAGACCTCAGATCCAGGGCATCTCTGGCCCTCCACAGTCCGCCCCTGACCCCCCAGGCAATCTTTGTTGATCCTTTCTCATCCACAGAGCAAGAAGGGACTTTTTCTAGCAATAAATGCCTTATGTGCCAGAAGACTGGATCTCAAAACAAGGAATTCAATCGCCTTCAAATCTTCTTACTGGAATTTCATTAACCATGGAAGATTAAACATCACAGAGAAAGAGATTGAAAACCAAGCTGTGCTGAGAGGCCAGAGGAACTGCTTCTTTGGCCACTGTTTGGCCTCTGGATATATTTATTTTCCACCAAAATTCATTCATTACCTCATAAGTTATTTATCACAGAGCCAGCAAGATGGGTCAGTGTGACAATGCTCATCACCAGGTCTGATGACCTGAGTTCATGCCCAAGAACCCAGATGGTGGAAGGAAAGTACAGACTCCCACAGTTGTTATCTGACCTGCACAGACATGCTGTGGCATGCATGTGGATCCACACACATTAAAATAAAAATGTGAAAAAAATTACCCCTCTGAAATTACCAACAGGCCTCTCTCCCCACTGCCCTCCCCACTGCCCTCCCCACTGCCCTCCCCACAGGTGAATACCTAGTCTCTACCATCCAGTCCTTCAACTCTCGTGTCTTGTGTGGACCCCGTGTATACCTGTACATGAATCTATCATGAGTTTCTCTTGTAACCATTTCTTATGTCATAGAGCCAACAACCATGACCCTCTGTAAGGGACAAGACAGCGATCACCCTCTTTTCTACTCACAGAGAGAGCAATTATCACCATGGCAAGTGACAAGAAAGGGGTGGGAAGTTGGTGAGGAGACATGGGTAAACCCCTGTGTGGTCAGACTGCTGACAAAGGACACTTTGTAGTTTTCTCCTGACAGGAGACTAGAATCTAGGACCTCCTCTTTCTAGGAAAAGCATGTTACCATTTCAAAATGGCGGACACACCAATCTCTTCATTCTCAAATAGAAAAAGTAGAGAGACGGGAATCGCCTGCAGACAGGGCTCTGAGGTGAAAAGAAACGGAGAGTGTCAGGTTAGATAGAGGAAGCCAAGGATAAAATTCCAGGGACACCAGCTGGGAGACACACAGTCAGGGTTGATGGGTAGCTCCCAGGAGAAACTCACACTACTCAGAGACAGGAATAAAATGTGGGCAGGACTTAAGACATTGAAAACCAAGACAGAAAGCATCCACTCTCACTCCTGCACACACATTCCACCACCTGCACATGCCTGGGAGTCAAGCATTTACCTCACGCATGAAGAAATGGATGGAGCTGTCACTAAAGCAGGGCTTTCCAACTGTCACACCCATCAGACCTGCCTGGAGGATTCATTGAAGCATGGGAAGCTGGGCCCCAGCCACAGAACTTCTGGTTCCTGAGTGCTCAGATTTATTTCTGTTGCTGTAATAAAACACCCCAGGGTTGCAGCCCCTCACAGCAGGGGAATCATGGGAGCAGAAGGTTGAGACAGATGGCCACCTCACATCTACCATAGAGGAGAGAAATTAATGCACACACACCTCAGCTAGCTTTCTCTTAGACAGTGCAGGACCCAAACCCAGGGAAAAGTGCTGCCCACTTTGAACCTGGATTGCTTTACCTCAACAATAGAAACATACCACAGACTCAGCCTCACCTCTCACCTCAACAGTATACACAATCTTCTGCAGACCCAGCCTCACCTTGACAGCAGAGGCAATCTACCACAGACATGCCAGAGACCAACCTAATCTAGACAATCCCTCACTGAGGCCTCTTTCCAGATGATTCTAGGGTATGTCAAGTTGACAATTAGAACCAACCATCACACTATATAGGGTATGAGATAGGAGAATTTGCTTCTTAAGTTTCTAAAATGTCTACTGCTGGAATCTAACCCATGTTGCTTTAGCTCACCTGTGGAGAGAATCTGTTGCACAGTATAGAAGCATCACCTGCCAATAAAATGTTGTTAGCCTATTCGCTTAGGCAGGAAATAGGGAGATGGAAGTTCTGGTACAGAGAGGGAAGTGTTGGGAACAGAGTCAGGCATGGGTGAGAGTCAGCGCCTCAGACACAGAAGAAGACAGTCACATGAAACTGAGGATGACGTAACCAGTCACATGGCATGACTTAGAAGAGAATATTCTGGCAATTAAGTTGAGACTAGTTGAAGAACCAAGCTTTTGGCCTAGGCATTTATTAATGAAATATTAAGTCTCAGAGTCATTATTTCTGGGAACAAAGTAAACAGGTGGAAAGACCCAAGTCATCTCTTCAAACCTCACTCTCCACACTTGTAAATGGGAATAATGACCGCTCCCACAGGACAGAATTGTAAGGAAGATCAAAGGAGATGCATATAAAACCTTTGGCACAGAGGTGAGAAAGAGTATTGATCCACAGTGTAGATAAATATCTAATAATCACCAGAGATGACTATAATTCAGGTTAGTTAGCATCTGGTGACTCTGATAGACTCATCGTTAATGCTGTCTTTTGACATGTGAGATTACAAAACTGAAATACTTCATCAAGCCAGTACATGGAGCCTTCATCAGCCAAACACCACCATGTCTCTAAGTACAAATGGGGGCCTTGGTACACATGTCTCACCAAGGTCACCCACACAGTACACACTAGTTTGTACAAAGGCTGAGAAACTGATTTAGCCACAGAACAAGTCACTGGATCCTTGGGCCAATTTCACCAAGAATACTGAGCCACTCAACAGGGAACTCGATAGCTGCTTAGGAAGCATTTGGTAATGATGAAGGGTGACATGGAGAAGGCAGACTGGCCCTAAGATGACCCTCAGGAGGGGAAAGTGGTTTACAGCATTTGCCAACTCCCAAGGTGTAAATGTTCCCACCACAGCAGCTTTCAGACAGTGAGGCGAAGTTGACAAACCAGGAGTGGGTAAGAAAAGTGAACACCACCACCCTGTGCACATCTCTACAGTCTTCTCAGGACCCCAGGAACACAAGGATAGTGAGCTAGAGATGGAACCATTCGTTAGCCAGGGGGAGACAGCCTAGAGAGTCAGTCTCTCCTATCTCACCAGGAACACTGCTTAAGAAGAAGCCAACCAGTGATCAGCCAATCACAGAGCAAGCTGCTGCAATCTACCCAAGCCAGCCTCCCAAGATACAGAATAGGCTAGAAAAACAAATCCTATCCATCCAGACAGAACATACACAGATCCCTGGCCCAAGCCTTCAGGATAGCTGCAGGAAACTCTAATCTATTCAGTTTCAGTGACACTCAAGGAAGAGAAAGTAAAATAAAAACTTTAACTACAATTGGCTGTGCAGGTGTGCCTGCTCCGTGAGGAAACGCACGTGCCACCAAGGCTGATGACCTAGATCTGATCCCTGGAACCCACATGGTAGAAGGATAGAACCAACTCTCAAAAGCTGTCCTCTGACCTTCACGTGTGCACTATGGCACACACACACACACACACACACACACACACAAATGTAATAAAATGTAAAGACTTACGTGCACACACAGTTAACTGAAATACAGTCTTACCATTCAAATTAACCACATTGCCTTTGTCACAGTCGAGAAGTGAAGTTCTGGTCAAAAATGTATTTTTCTAAGCAGCTCTTAATGCACAGCAAAGTTAAGCCATGGATGCAAAGTCTCCTAATATCTTATGTCCTCCTAACACTGACTCCAGTACACCAAAGAAAGACAGAGGACACAGAGGTCTGTTCTTCCTACACAAGCACCTGCACCTGATGGCTGGTGACATGGTAGCATGTAACAAGACCCTATCCCAAAACAAAACAAAGATGTCACTGCAAAGTCACATAAAGCTGTGGGAACTGCTGGTCTCCAGTATTCTTTCTTACTAATTACATTGATAATGGTGGATTGACTCAGCTCATTTCAGAATATCAGTTTTAGGTCACATGGTGCTATTCAAAAGAGCTGTCATTTAATTTTACTTAGTGAATCACCCTAGTGTGAGACAACTAGGGTGATTCAGTGGCACCCAATCAGAAAGGCTTGAAGGGTTTGCCTTTAATATACATTTGATTGTTACAGTGTTACAGCAGCAGCCATGAGAACCAGGAGAGATGCTGAAGCTCAGCAGAAAGCTCTGCTACCATAGACAACAACCAGGGAACCAAACAAATTCCAGATCTGAGGTTCACTGAGGAATCGCATCAGTACATGAGCACCCCAAAGGAAGCTACAACCCCCACAGAAACAAATATCCCCACTTTCTGCCATCTTTTCCAGTAACCTAATATGATCTGGCCATCCCACATCCAACCTCACAAAAAAGACACAGTTATAAAAGTCAAGAATGGTACTAGGTGAGGTGTGCGCCAGGGAAGAAATGGGTAGTAAATGCTGACTCTGTAGAACATCTCTTAGACCTCTGGAGAAACTCACACCTCATGTCAGGCTTCATCCTGGCTTCTTCAGTGAGACCCAGAGGTGCAAAGGTATCCCTTATGTGGGAATTCACAGTTCATGGGAGGTTCAGCACAGTTATAAAGCTAGCCTTTGAGTTTCAATTTTCTTTTAATTATCATGTGTGCGTGCATGTGCGTGTGCATGTGAGTGTGCACACCAATTGGCCAGCAAAACCCAGGAGCCTCCAGCATTTGCCGTCAGTGGCATTACAAGCAGACGCCATTGTGCTAAGCTTTTATGCTGGTGTTGGCGACTGAAGCCAGGTCCTCTGCTTGTATGGCAATCACTCTACTAAGCGTCTCCCTCTCCTTCTAGTTTCTTTTTCTCTCCATCTCTCTCTTTTGCGTCTTCCACTGAGTCTGAGACTTCCCTCAGTCACTTCCCACCTTTTTTTCAGCAAAAGATAAATGACATGATCCCTACTTCCTTCGCCCTTCTGGCTGCAGTTCTTACGTAATCTCTGTTCCTTGAGTTTAATGCTTCTCAATACAAGAAAATGAATGTCCTAAACACACACATAAAAAAAAAAATAAAACAAAAACAAACAAGCAAACACGACAGCCTTGCCTGTACCCTTCGCCCATAATCTCTAGGGTGAAGTTTCCACGTCACTCGCAGCCAATCGAGGACACACACGTGAGAATGTTCAAACACCACTCCATGCTAGAGCTTCCCACAGGCCAAGAACAAGTTTTGTTTTCATTTCATTTTGGTCATGTGCTCACTAGAAAACAACCCCAGATGACCCCAGACATTCATTACTAGACTTTTTGAGGGAAGAAAAAAAGGAGAAAATGCCAAACGCTACTGAAGACTCGGTGCAGTGGGACCCTCATCCACTGCTGAGGCAAAGGTATGTGAACTCTTTGCACAATTGTCTGGTAGCATCTGCCACAATGAAGCATACACATTCTGGGTGTATCCCCAAGAGAAACGTGTGTCACATGACCCAAAGGCAAGTGCGAGAAGTTAGTACCAAACTGGAAACCCACGTGATCCTCTGCGTCAGAGCAGGTACATAAATGTGGTCACACTGTTAGACAGCGAGGAAAGAGAATGGACAGGAAGGCAATGCCTTGGATCAGCAGCTGACAAAAGATGTGGTCTGCAGCCCATGCATGGGACACCCAGCACAGTTGGGGTGCTCGGTCCCAGTCAGAAGGCAGAATGTTGAAACCTGAAGGATGGTAAGAAAGGCTGACCATAAAATCAGAAGACAGCTCTCTGTGGGTGGGGGCAGCAAAGCCGAGGTCAGGAAGGCTCTCAGGTGTGTGTGTGGGGGGGGGGGTGTCTGTGGACCACTGATGGCTGATCTAGCTCCCAGCACAGGCAATGATGGCATATGAATGTCTCTGTCTGTCCATGTGTCTGTGTATGTCTCTCTGTGTATGTCTGTATGTCCATGTGTCTCTGTGTCTCTATGTGTATCTGTGTGTATGCGTGTGTGTGTGTGTGTGTGTGTGTGTGTGTGTGCGCGCCTATGTGTGTGGAGGGCAGTGATCTGTGACAGGCAGTCTGGCACACAGTTGAGCACAGGCATAAACTCTGGGAGACCCATCAGAACAATCCACAAGGGACCAGAAAACGTTATGCCAATGCTCCCGGGAGGCTTTTGGCTCTGGTCACAGTCACAGACCACCCCTTCCCAGGTAGAGGCATGGCCACACAGCCCCAAGCCATCCCCATGTTAATGAGACACCTAGAGGCTTAGCCAGGTCCCTTCCCAGTTACTATACCTACCTCACCTCTCCCAGAGAGGAGGGGGTACAATTCCATCCATGCCACTATTCACACAATGAGAATAAACATCTTAGAATTATGAACTGTCTCTTCATCTGGACCCACCCTCGATTAAGGAGCTGCACCTAATCTCTTGCTGAGGGCTTCCCTGTGCTCCCAGACAATACCCATTCACCCAAGCCTAAGCAATTAGCCCAGCGCCTCAAACTGCCAAGACCTGGTCCTGGTGGGAAGTGTGTGTGTGTGTGCCTGTGTGTGTGTGTGTGTGCCTATGTGTGTGTGTGTGTGCTTATGTATGTGTGTGTGTGCCAATGTATGTATGTGTGTGTGCCTATGTATGTATGTGTGTGTGCCTATG
>JADRCH010000057.1:2212440-2223479 GCA_019843965.1 Rhynchomys soricoides
GGCACAGAGAGAAAGATAACACATAGAAACATAGATACACACAGGCACAGATGCCTTCACAGACACACATACACATAGATACACAGAGAGACAGATACACAGAGACATATAAACACAGAGATACAAACATAGAGAAAGATACACAGATGCACACATAGAGACATACATACACAGACATATGGGCATACACACACAGAGACACATACAGACACCCTCACAGACACACACAGTGACATATACACACATAGACACAGATACTCTCACACATACATAGACATAAACACACAGAGATACACAAATAGAGACATAGAGACACATGAACATACAGACATACACAGAGAGACATACACAGATATATATATACACACACATAGACACAGATTCTTTCTCTTTCTCTCTCTCTCTCTCTCTCTCTCTCTCTCTCTCACACACACACACACACACACACACAGACACCGACACATACAGATATACATATAGAGACACACAGACATATGGACATACAGACACACAAACACCCTTATGGACACATACACACAGAGACATATACACACAGAAATATACAGGCCTGCCTCTGCTGCACATGGAATGCATAGGTAGGAAGACCTTGTGGGACTTAGAAAAGCAGTTTTCACAGGATCACCCATGCTAGGGTGGGCCTTTGGTGAGGCAGCTGCTATATGAGGCAGCTAAACTCATAGACTGGAATAGACTCCAGATATTTAATAACAGTATCCGGCCTATCATGTCCCCAGGAAAAGTCACACAACAAACTTACTTTCTTATTTCTATTTCCCAATGTTTAATAACTATGTCCAGTAAATCTTCACTGCATGAATAAACCATTTCCACCAGCTGACTGGACCCCAGTCTACCCACCCATTTTGACAAGTCTGGGAACTATTCACAGAAAGAACTCTTCTTGGCTCTTTAACCTTACCATGGAGACTGTCGTTCCTTTGTTGAATCTTGAGGTGCACAGAGCTATGAAAGTGGCCCAGGGATCCCTGAGGAGGTACACACACAGCCTCCCCATCCCCCACCCTGTCCTGCAAAGGCAGAAGAACTCTGGACTTCTTGAATGCTCTTGTGCTCTCGTCTGCCCTGTCGTTCTGTTTGGATGTAGTGGTGTGGCTGCTGGCCAACATGGATGCTGTTCCTGTTGATACAACATTTTGTTTCATCTCCACTGGGAGATCTGCATCTTGCACTCTAAAGAGCACAGCCTAGATCTTCTCAGTTCTGCTTCTCCACATGTAGGAGAGCTACCAGAACAGTCCTTACCTGCACAGTTGTAAGGAAGGACAAACAGACAAGACAGTATCTAAGCTCTGTCTCATCTATAGCTCTGTGACATTCCAAACACTGGATACTTAACGCAGCCCAAATGTGTCTGGTTCTAATCCCGTAGCATCTTCTCTCAGCCATTCTTCTAGAGATGACAAAAACATCTCCCTAACCAAAGTTCATAAAATAGAGAAAAGAAGCTGCATGAAGGCTGAGATAGCCAGGTGGTACAGTGCTAGCCTGGCTTGTGCAAGGCCCTGGCTTCGATCCCTGACACTGAAATAAATCCAAGTGAGCAGCAGCAGCTACAGGCATGGAGTCCAGCCCTGGTGAAGGGGCCTCTTACTATCAGGCTCACTCAGTTTGCTGCTTTATGGACGAGTAACAGCAATATCATAGAGGCCTGCTGGGATAAAAAAGCCTAACAAGGTGATTATAAACTATTGCTATTTAAATGCTGTGATGACCAAAAATAGGCTGGCAGGTTTCAAGAAACAATCAATATTTTAAACAGACTGTTTCTGTAAAAGTAAAATGTGTGCAGATCTATTTCTTATCGTTCACAGTATTTAGTCATTCATAGCCAGGGATTAGTATGAAAACAATCACAAAAACTATAAACTCCATATTTCAAGTCAGTGCTTTGTACCCCAAAACAGAGCACTTAAGAGGTCTTCCTGCTGATCAGGATCATTGGGCTTGTCTTTGTTGTTTCTTTTTAGTTGATGAGACTCAAGCTGTCAGAGCAGGTGCTAAGATAAAAGGCCAGTGCTAAAAATACTCCACGCTGCTTGCTTTATCGACATTCTACCTATACTCACGCCAGGGAACGGCACTGAGATCAACTGACCAGAAGGTGGGTTGAGGAGTTTCAGCTCCCCTTAGAAAGCCCACACACACCATCCTGGCTGTAGCCTGCAGCATCCCCTTGCTGCTCCAGCCTACAGGTTGCACCATGGTTTCCCTCTAACTTCAGGACACTGCCGCCTCTCCAATAGTCAAACTTCTCTTAAGGTTCATGGTATTTATTATGCAAAAGTTATACATTCCTAACAGTGGGATCCCCAAATCTGCAGGACAGTGCCCATACTAGGTCAGTTAAGATCCATAATACGCTAACTTGAACCATCACTTTCAGAATTCTTTTGTATGGCTTAAGAATCCTTTATGGCTTCCCATTTAGCAATTATTACACACACACACACACACACACACACACACACACGGAGGTGGGAGAAGAAAGAGAGAGACCCAGGTAATGACTGTGACCTTGTGGCTGCCTGTTTAGCAATCACTGCAGACACACACACACACACACACACACACAGCCCCAGGTAGTAACTGTGACCTTGCTTTAAAGCTTGGAGGGAAAGGTAATGACCGAGTAGTACTCATCTTTAAGAGGCACACAACAAAGATGGAATAATTTCTAAGAAAGGTCTTAAAAAGTAGATAAGATTTGCTACAATAGCCTATGGGCTTTGTCTTGTAAACCTAAGTCACTTTTTACTCAAAGACAATGTGTAAGAGGCAGGGGTCAGTTTCCATACCCTTCCATTGAATCCCTAACTGAATTCAGCTGGAAGCTCATCATTATCAACCCAAGTTCCAAGGCCGCACGCCATGTTTACACTGGCAAAACCCGGCTCTTGAGTTAGGTCCCCACAGCCTCTCCACAGGATAGTCGCCTGCTTATGGAAGGAGGGGAGCCCAGAAGCCTGCTAGGGGGACCTCAGACTTGAGTACCCTGGTGAACAGGTGTATGCAGCAACTCCCCAACGTCACGACTGTGTGTGCCTTAACTCGGGTGGCAAGCTGTGGGTCCGAAAGCTCCTTTTGGATCCCCACTCTTAATACTCTTCGCCTTCCGGACTTCATGCTAACAAACCACAGGAAACTACAAGCTCTGAGTAAAAAGGTGTTGGAAATTATTCCCTCTCCACCAGTCATAGCAGGACTCTCTCCTCCCAGCTGTCCTAAAAGGCACACAAAACCTCATGCTGTGCACAGGTTTCTTGGGTAATGAATCGACTGGTGATTGAAGACAAGATTGGCAGGGTTTTAAAGAGATGAAAGATGCCAAATTTGTACCCGGGACCACTTAGTTCCCTCTGTTTCCCGGCTGAGTCCAGAAAACCAACGGACCTTCGTGAGCCATTTGCTCTAGCTGGTAGGTGAGGGTGCATGAGACAGCCCTGCCAAAAGGTTTCTGCTAGTCAGACTTTCCTGTTTAAGGGATGGAAGGTGGAGTTGGCAACATCCCGGCACCCGGACAGGGAGGGCCAGGACCCACTAGCCCAGCTCTGCTGCTACCTCTGGCCTCCCTGCCTCAGGACTCCCGGGGAGCCTCCGCGGGGAGATGGGCAGTGCGCATTAGGAGCGCAGTGCTTGAAGGTGGCCAGCCTGCAGCCACTTTTCCCATGACTTTTCTCACCAAATGCCAGGTTTTCCTGGAGAGAACAGCTGTAGGGCGCGGGAAAAGGGACCAAAGGCGTCGTCTAGAGATCTCTCCTCCAGAGATGAGGCACACCAGACCCCCTCCAGCCCTGCCCACTCCCAGGCCGGCAGGCGGGAGAAGCCGGTGAGCGGAGCTCCGGGATGCCCCCGCATCTGTCGGCACCAGGCGGGAGGCATCTGCAATCACCGCACTCGTATAAAAAAACAAAATCAAAACCCTCCTGGGCGGCCGAAATCCAGAGGCAGTTCTTACCGTTGGACCGCCGCACGATGTTCTCCAGAAACGTGTTCTGCGGGGCCACCAGTCCCCGCCGGCCGCCAGCCATGGTCATCCTCCCGACTGCCCGGGCTCTAGGGGCGTCCGGCGCGGTGTCTCACCGCAGCAGGCGGACGGGTGTGCAGCCCGCGAGCGTTCCCGGCTCCACGCGCCCCATGCGCCCCGAAGCCCCGGAGCGCAGGGGCGGCGGCTGCCTCCAGCTGCCGCCCTCGCTGCGCTCCGCACCTCCCTGCTGCGGCCCGCCCGGGTGTGCGCTCGAGTGCCCCGGGCTCGGTGCGCCGCGGCCGCCTCCCGTGGGCGGAGGGAGCCAGCCGGCCCAGGGCGCCCTCTACCGGGGGCGCATCCCGCGGGGACCCAGCCACAGCCAGGAGCCACGGGGCGAGGCTGGAACCGGAGCGGCACCCTCTGGGCGCCGCGGGAAGTGTGTCCAAAGTGCGCCTGGGGCTGGGTGCAGAGCACGATGAGCCGCTTTCTTGGTGAAGACACACACACACACACACACACACACACACACACACACGCACGCACACACACAGAGAGAGAGACAGAGAGAGACAGACAGAGAGAGAGAGAGACAGAGAGAGAGAGAGACAGAGAGAGAGAGAGACAGAGAGTGAGACAGAGAGAGAGAGACTAAAAGGTCACAAAGAGACTTTCTTTGCGCTGCTACAGACCGGAGTCAAGACCTTCAGGCTCGGCGGGGTTTGTTAGCCTGCCTATCCAGCTTCCCCAGAATTAACCAACCAAGTGTCTAAGGACCACGACTTACAGAGTGACTGACAGATTCAGCTCCCAGGTGCCGTTTTGGTTTGTCTTTACCATCAATGTGCGTGCAGCCTCCTCAATTGATAAATGGCCTTTTTACCTGGTTGGCGTCCTCTCTTACAGAGCAAGCATTTAACCAAAAAGAAAAAACAACAAAACAGGAGTTGGCACATCAGGGTTTCCAGCTACAGCACAATTTCTTAAGATTTGTGTGTGAGGTTAAAAAAACGGGAACTGGCTGTCCGGCATCAAAGAGGTGGGCTGCCTCTGAAGGCTTCCCAAAATACGTCAGACTTTAGTTAAACAGCCATAGCTGCGGCTTGGAGGTTCATCCGCAGGGCACGGATGAGGCAGGGGCGGCTTCACAGCAGGTAGAAATGGTTTGGACCTCTTGTTCACTGATGAGGGGATGTTCCAACTGCACATAATGTGTTATGCCATGCGTGTTGCAGGAGACTGAGTGCCCACAGAAGGATGCATTACTACTTGACTGGTTAGTATCCAATTGGACAAAGATTCAAAATAAAATGCAAAGATAAACCTGACCCTGAAGCCTGTGATGCTGGGGCTCACCTCCGGAAACACCTAAACAGGTTTCCGAGACACGCTGTCTCAATTTTATAATCGCAGAAGCAGAGCCAATTCCTTCCAGGTATTCTCTCAGAGTTGTGAAGCATTACGGAGATTAAACAGGGGATATAACTTGACTTTTAAAGTTCTGTGTGAGGGCCTGCAAAGATGGCTCAGCTCTTAAGGGCACTCTTGCAGGGGACCTGGGTTTAGTTCACAGTAGGTCAAAGCCGTCTGAAATTCTAGTTCCAGACAACTTAATGCCCTTGTCTGACCTCTTCAGGCACCAAGCATGTGCATGGTACACATCATACATGCAGGCAAAACACTCAAACTCACAAAATATGTCTGAAAAAAATTAAGTGCCAAATCAAATGTCATTTTTAGAGTGACTAAATTAATTGGGCCATTATAAGTGTCACCTTTCATGTATCTGTGTGGATACAACTCAAACAACGCACCTGTCAGCAGAAGATGGCTCCTAAGGACTGGCGTATGCTGTGACTTGAAGGTGATGCTGGATTTCTCCCACTGGATATCATCTCCCCACAGGTTAAAGCTGATTTCTTAAACACTGGCTCCGTCTAGTGGTCCTTTGTTCTATGACAATGAGGTAAACAGTACTCGGAGAGAACTTGATTCCGCTGGCTTGATGGCTTACCCACTTCATTTGGATAGGTTCATTTGACTAAGGCAAGAGCTTACAGCTATGTTAGGTATGGTGGGAAGTGCTCAAAGGGCAGCGTTACACAGGTACATGAATCAACCTCATGCACCTGTTTGTGGAAGAGAGAACAATGAGGGGGTAGGTACCTGTCATAAAATTTCCCTCATGCTCTGTGGCTTAGATAAAAAGGAACAGATGTCATTCATTTGAAGTAAGAGCCTTGGTGAGCTACCTGTTAAACAAAGGAGCTCAGGAGTAAGTTTACCATTTTAAATGTGTCGTTTCTGTGCATCTCAACGCAAACTGTGGATGTACCTTTTTAGAGAGTAATTCTCATGGCACACAAAAACTATACTAAAACATCAACAATCTTTAACCACATTGTTTAGTTCTTTGTGTCTTTGAAAGCACACCCAAGGGTTCCCTGTGTCTGGCTGGTCCTTGGCTCCTCTGACTGTAGGAACAGTGGAATTCTTTCCTGAGATGTACAGGAGGAGGCTGTTCCTGCTCCCCAAGCACCCATCTTTTATAGGACGCACAGCATGTCTGAAGCTGGCCTGGACACGAGAAACCTTGTCTTAAAACACAGACACAAACATGTATATACACATACAGAGTGAGACATACACATACACAGACACACACGGGCATGCACACACACATGTCTCTACTGAGCTTATAAGCAGAGTATCCAGTAGTTATACTCACAGGGAACCCTGTGATACTTGGCTCCCCCTCAGTGCTGGGGCTGGGTTGCCTCATTGGGATTCCAGCCTGAACCTAATGACAGAGGAAGGATGTGCAGCTGCGGCCATCACACCTCACTGTGACTAACTCAATCGATATTGACAAGTTTTTGTGAAATTGTGTCACAGTCTTCCGAGTGCCCAAAACAATTATTCATCTTTATCATTTCCTCTGATCAAAAGGCAAAGGCTGAGATCATAGCTTGGTCAGTAAAATGCTGGCAAGCATAAGGACCTGAGTTCTATCCCCCAAACCCAGTTTAAAAGAACGGGGTGAGGAGCTAGAGAGATTAACAGTTAAGAACTAACAAAACCTACGTAGGATAGCTCGTGGCCACCATGAATTCCAGCTCAAGGGAAGACAATATCCAGGGCCTCTGGCCTTCAAGGGCACCTGCACTCATGTACACACACACACACACACACTCTAGCACTGGAGATACAGCAACTGGCAAATCTTTAGGATTTTGCCAGCCAGCCAGCCTCACCTGCCCAGCAAGCTTCAGACCAGAGACACAGAACCAGAAAAAAACAAAGGTTGTTGACACCTGAGATTGTCCTTTGACCTCTACCCACAACCACATTGCTTGCCTATTGGAGAATAATTTAAAGCTATTAACAAGGGTTACATTTTATTTTCAAAGCTCTATACACAAGTCTGGTTTGTACCAAACAGTGGATTGAGTCTAAGGAGGTGTGGTAAGGGACTCGCACACATTTGAGGAACGCTTTTCTGTGTGTGTATGTGTGTGTGCGCGTGTGCGCGTGCACGCTCTGTGAGTCCTTCCTTCCTTCGCTGTCTTTCCTTCTCTCTTTGTAAGTAAACTACAGCTCAGCTTACTCTCTTCACCGAAGACTGCCTGCTTCTCCCCAAGAAATCCCACTTCTTAGAATAGTTATTCTGCCCAGGAACCCAGAAGCCAGAAGCTAGGGCTGGATACTCACTTGGCTTACCCAAGCCTCCCACTAGTGTGCAATTTCTCCTGCTGTGACGTTCATGGTCAATAACAATGCTTCATTTTTTGAGTCTTAAAAGAGTTGGAGGACAAGACATTTAGGTTTGAAAAGGCTGAGGTGCTTGAAGAACATTACAGAAAAGTAGCAAATCAGCAGTGCCTTCTGGGTAGATCCAGGGTTAGCATTCTATGACTTACAGCTAAAGCCATTGATAATTGCTGTTATTAATGCAATGTGTTTGCTAATTTCTGATTCATCTGCAAATTAGAGATTTTCTGATTTGCCAAGAATCAAAAAATTTGATTCTGTCGTCATTTTTTATCAGTTCACCAGCTACTGATAGATCCACCTTTCTTCCTCTTCTGTGTGTAATACTCCTGGCATTGTCATGGTGTCATTATTGCTTTAGCAATATTCAAGTCATAAATCACTTTAGCTTATACTTATCTGGAAGGCCCTATTTCTAGTTTAACTTTGTATTGCTGTGTGTATAATGTGTGTGTGTGTGTGTGTATAAGCAATGCCTATGTGTATTTTTATGTGTATTTGATGTGTGTATAAGCACACATATGTCACAGTGCCTATGTGTATTTCTATGTGTGTATAAGCACACATATGTCACAGTGCCTATGTGTATTTCTGTGTGTGTACGATGTGTGTAGGAGCACACATATGTCACAGTGCCTATGTGGAGATCACAGGACAGCTCTGTAGAGGCCTGTCTTCCCTTCCACCTTTATGTGGACTCAGGGAGTTAAATTTATTTTATCAGGCTTATGCAACAAGTGTACTACCCACTAAGCAGTCCTGCTGGTCTGACCCCCTGATTTGAAAGGATAGGTAACTTCAGTGGGTAGAGTGACCTTGGTTAGCAATTACTGCCCATCAGGACGTGAACTACATTATTCTGTGCTTGTCTGCCTCTAGAAGAACCTACTGTTACTCCAATGTGCTGCCCTTGACATGTGTGTCTTGATGTTTTCCAAACTCTGTCTTTGTTCCATGTTCTTTTCATCTTAAGTATAACATGAAGAGATTCTTTTCCTGGCCCTCTGTATTAGAGATTTTAAATGCCTCTTTGTTTTGAGAGTCCATCTGTTTCCCAGGATTTTGGAATGTATCTCACTCCATTCTTTACACAACATACGTGTAGGTTTTATCTCTTAATTATGTCCCTGGGTCTTGCACGTTGTAGTCATGATTAACTTCTCAATTAATGCTATCTGATTCTAATAACCCATTTTAATCACTGATGTTCTTTCTTCTATCTATTCCGTTGGTGATCTTTCCATTAGGTTTACTACGGTTATTTACTGAGCACTCTGTTTTCGAGATTTCTCTTTATTTCATGATTCTATCCCATTGTAGAATGTCTTATTCAAGTTGCTAAACTTCTCGTCCACATCTTGATTTTACTTCACTTGTCTGTCTGAATCCTCTCTGAGGTCATTCATCTATTTTTTAGACAAGACTTTAAACTTAAGAATTGGTTGCTGGCATTTCTCTCCTTTCGTGGTCTTAGGTTACTGGAGAGCTGTGAGCTTCTACACTTTGTATGACTGTGTGTCACCATCTCATGTTTCCAGTGTCTCTATGTTGCAGTTTGTGTACCTGCTGGGTGAATATCTCTTCCAGGTTCATGTGAGGGCATTCTTAATGAAAACCCTTTGGAGGCCTCAGTCCCCACCATCACTCAGAGAAAAGAAAAACAAATTTCCATAGTACCAACATCATCAAAACAAACCAGATATAGACAATAAAAACAAGCTAAAGATAACTACTACATCATCCATAACCAGAAAAGAGAAAAAGGTTAAAACAGTGTAGAATGAACTGTGGCCTGAAGATCAATACGGATAAAAATAATACTAATAAAGTAAGCCAGGCATAGTGGCGCACACCTTTAATCTCAGCACTCAAGAGGCAGAGGCAGGTATGTCTCTGGGTTCAAGGCCAACCTGGTCTACATAAAGAATTCCAGGACAGCCAGGGCTACACTGAGAAATCTTGTCCAAAAAAAAAGGAATAACATAAATAACGAGAAGAAATGGAGGAGAGAAAGAAGCTTAAAGAAAAGGAAAAAGGTCTGGGAAAATAGCTAACGAGTAAAGCAATTATCTCGTAAACATGAGAACCTGGGTTCAGATCTCCAGATCCATGTAAAGTCAGAGGATGCAGTGGCCTGCATCTGTAACCCCAGCTCTCCACAGAGAGGCGGGAGGTGGATACAGGAGTGTAGTGAGGATTTTGTTTCTTTAAACACACACACACACACAGAGAGAGAGAGAGAGAGAGAGAGAGAGAGAGAGAGAGAGAGAGAGAGAGAGGTGATAGGAATATGCTTTTGCTTTAGTCTCGTGGGTGGGCTATGGGACTGCTTTAGATTGTCCACAGCAGCTGACTATTATTTGCCTCATGCTCTAGCAGGGATGTGATTTTGCCAGCTGCAGACAGTTTCTGTGATTACGTGATATTTGGAATTCTGAGGACTCTAGAAAAGGTATATAATGTATACCTCCTCCTGCTGCTGCTCCTCCTCCTGCTCCTCCTCCTCCTCTTGCTGTTCCTCCCTTCCCTCCTCCTCT
This sequence comes from Rhynchomys soricoides, assembly GCA_019843965.1. NCBI lineage: Eukaryota > Metazoa > Chordata > Mammalia > Rodentia > Muridae > Rhynchomys > Rhynchomys soricoides. Next base: position 2,222,752 of record JADRCH010000057.1, read on the forward strand.
TCCTCCTCCTCCTGCTGCTGCTCCTCCTCCTCTTGCTGCTCCTCCTTTTCCTCCTGCTGCTCCTCCAACTGCTGGAGGTGTGTACATACATCACACCAATGAAAAACAGGAAACGAGAGAAAGAATGTGAGAAAGAATAGAAAACAGTAAGAAATTAGAAGTCTTCAACATAAATGAAAATACATAAACTCAATTAAAGAAATGAGAGAGTGAGACCTGGGTTTAATTCCCACTACCCAAACAGCAGCTCATAACCAGATGAAATTCCAGTCCCAGAGGATCTGGTACCTCCCTCTGGCTTCTATGAGCACCAGTCACTCACAGGGTGCACAGACATACATGTAGGTACAGCACTCATAGACATAAAAATTAAAAGAAAGAAAATAAAAAATAATGAAAACAAAATTCTTTAGAAAAACTAATGTAAGTGTGTGGTGGACATCTAGAATCTCAGCACTTAGGAGGCACTTTCTCAGTTCTAGACCAGCCTGAGCTGCATAGTGGGTTCATGACAGCTACATATCAAGATCCTGTCTCAAACTATTCCAGAGAATAAACAACAATACTGAGAAACAATAACAAAAGGAGAAAACCTTTTTAAAAATTATCCATGTTGGCTAACGTTGGAATCTACCAAGTCCCAGGGGTGGGCTGTGTACCTGGAGTCTGCTGCAACCCCTCCCACTGTGGTGGGAGGACTGTGCCTGGGGTGTGGTGGGAGGACTGTG
>JADRCH010000057.1:2225269-2236743 GCA_019843965.1 Rhynchomys soricoides
GAGAATCACTGGGAACCAGAGTTAACCAAGAGAATCACTGGGAACCAAGATGGGTTAACCAAGAGAATCACTGGGAACTAGGATGGGTTAACCAAGAGAAAAGAGAGACAAACATAAAATAGAAGAGACCTTTGAACTGACCAGAGAGTACCTTCCAGGTGTCTAACACATGCTGGCAAGCATTTGGTGCTTATGAGATCTTCCTATGTGCTGTGGTCTCTGAGAAACAATCCTAGTTGTCAGCAACTACTAAAAGCATAAGTTGCTTATACTTAGAGGTATGGTGACTGGGCTGGCTAATTTTTGTCAACTTGACATAGGCTAGAGTCATCTGAGAGGAGGGGACCTCAGTTGAGAAAATACAGTAGGATTTGTTTGAGGGAATTCCCTCCCTGGGGAAATAGAAACAATGTCTTCTCTCTCTGGATAAGGTCCCAGCACCAACCAAAGCCCGTGCCACTGAAGTTTACCCAGGAGAACCAAGGAGTGATTGGGCTTATGTACAGAGCAAACAAATCCTACTGTCCTAGCTTCCTTCCACTGAGCAGAACCCCTTAAAGGTTCTACCACCTCCAAACCGGGTCTCCAACACAAGGGGCCTTGCAGAATATTCTAGATCCAAATTGTCACAGGAGGTGGAGCTCGGAATGACAGAAGTCAGATGGAGACAACCTTGTGATATACCAGTGGTGAGACTGTGTTGCAAGAACAGCTGTACCAGAGTTTCCTGTAGAGAGGTTACTATACATTTTTATTATACTTGGAAGCTGCTTGCTGATGGCCTGAATGTCACAGTCTAGAGTTAACATGCTACACAGAGAACAAAATGACCTCCAGCTCCTGAAAATGGAGGGCAGAGCAGCCATGAGCTCATTAAGTATATGGGAAAATTCTCTACAACTGGTACCTGTTAGCAAAGGAGCTTAACAAAAACAAATGTTCAGATCTGAGTTACAACAGAGGTACTACCCAGTAAAACCAGTACCCAAAGTCAGGATGCTAATGCAAAAGGGGTTCCCTGCAGAGAAGAGTGTGGACTTTCTAGGTCTTGAGTGACATAACACCTCTCAGTAGGTAACTGGTGTGCAGCTCAACACAGGGATGCAATAAACTACACAGGAAGAATTTTTACTTAGTCTTGGGAATGGCAGAAAGCCACAGAGGTAGCTGGGGTGCAAAGTCAGCCATGTTCAGAGATTAGGAGAAATGACAATTCCGTCCCTTTTATGAAAGGTATTTGAACTCTAGAGTTCTGAAGTTAAACTACAGATAAGCTTCCTCTTGCATTCAGTCCTGGTCAATCTACCAGAAAGATACTTTCAAATTCAAGTTCAGCAATAAGGCTGGAAGGCTATGACCACTAGTTGATCATCATTGGCTTAGTTAGGGTTTGACTGCTGTGAGCAGACACCATGACCAAGGCAACTCCTACAAGGACAGCATTTATTGGGACTGGCTTACAGGTTCAGAGGTTCAGTCCATTATCATCAAGGCAGGAACATGGCAGTGTCCGGGCAGGCATGGTGCAGGAGGAGCTGAGAGGTCTACATCTTCATCTGAAGGCTGCTAGCAGAAAACTGACTTCCAGGCAGCTAGGATGAGGGTCTTAAAGCCCATACCCACAGTGACACGCCCACTCCAGCAAGACCACACCCTCTAATAGTGCCACTCCCTGGGCTGAGCATGTACAAACCATGACAGTTATCATCCTGCTGATATCCATTGCATGGTAGTCTGGAAAAGAAGCCTCAGGAGGAACAGAAAGTACACTAGAAGAAAAGACCAATGTTAGCCTGATCCAAGAAGCAAGAAAGAATTAAAGTTGCAGAGAAAGGACCAAGATGTAGGGAACACAAGCCCAGTGCTCACCACCCACAGGACCTGGAATGCCTGCCAATAGGTCTCTGCCACTCTCAAGGTGCTGTGTACTGAGTGGGTATCTCCCTGCAAGTGAAGCACCATGGCCAGGCTCTGCTCCTGGAGCTCCCAGCTCATCTGCATCTCCCTGTGCTATGGTTCCTGGCCACAGTAAAGCAGAGACACGGAGTTAAGAAATAGGGCTACTGAGCTAATGTGAAACAGAGAAAGGCAAAGAGCAATTAGCTGAGCTGCATGATTAGGGATCAATGGAGTGCAAAGGGCCACGAGATAGACTAGAAACAGTTGTTGTTTGTGTAGCTAATAACTCCTATATACTTACATATCTGAGGATACAGAGGTATAGATGATTTAATTGTCTACGGTCAGTCATACTAGTTTCCTAATAAAGTCCATGAGGTCCCAAACACAATAGGGCAAATGTCTACACCAACTAAGCATTAGAAATCATCACCATCCTCAGCACCCTCATCATCGTGGTAATCATTGCTGTCATTTTCATTGTCACCTACATAGCTCCTGGCATGTGACAGGCACTATTAGTTTTGGTTTTGGGGTTTTTTTTTTTGCATCAAATAGTCACAATTACCTTTTGCAGGTGCATGTGCAACGTGTGCCTCTGTGTGGGTGGGGAGTGAGTGTGAAATAGACTCTTTTTTAAATAACAGGCTTGTATGTTTTCTGTCTGAGTTGCTTTAGTTTTGAGACAGGTTCACTTTGTAGCTCAGGCTAGTCTAGAAGTTTCTGTATCCAAGTCTGGCATTCTACTCTTGACGTTCCTGCCTTAGTCTCTAATGCTGGGATTAGTGTTATGTGTACTCACTCTAGACTTTACTCTTTACAGGTGTTTTAATGCTCCAGTTTCTCCTCAGATCATATAAATCTTTCACATCTTGTAGATGGTTTAGGTGTTATGTGTGAGAACACAGACAGGTCCCACATTCCTTCCTACCTCTGCAACGTACGCTACTTCCCCGATTATTAACATTTTGCACTGGGGTTGTGCTTTTGTTATCATGGATGGCACAATATTGATTTTCTATCTACAGCATTGGGAATACATATTAGGTATGTGCTCTAACAATGAATTTTAGCCCTAGCCTGGTATTGACATTTTATCAATTGGGTAGGGCCATGTATCTACCCTCACAGTTACATAGAATAGTCTCACCACTTCCGAAACTCCGGTGTTCATCCATCCATCTTTTACCTCTAAGTCAGCGGTTCGAAACCTGTGGTCTGGGACCCCTTTGGGGGGGACCTTTCACAGGAGTCATATAGCAGGTATTTACATTACCATTCATAACAGCAGCAAAATTACAGTTGTGAAGCAGCAGCAAATGATTTTATGGTTGGGCATAAGGAACTATATTAAAGGGTCACAGCGTAGGGAAAGTTGAGAACCACTGCTCTAAGCCCTTGGCAACCAAAGATCTCTTTTACTTTCTTTTGTTTGCCTTTTCCAAAATGTTGTTGTATGGTTGAAATTTAAAAATAGGCAGCCTTTTATCGTGGCTTCTTTCACTTAGCATTCTGTACCTAAGACTCCCTTATGTGAGTCTTATGGGGTTTTTTGTTTTGTTTTGGTTTGGTTTTAGGTTTTTTGTTTTGTTTTGTTTTGTTTGGGGTTTTTTGCTGGTAATATTCCCCTGTGTGGATGTATAAGCTCATTGACACATTTGCCTATTGCAAGACATATCAGCTGCTTCCAGTTCTTGGTAATTATAAATTAACTTGTTATAAACATTGGTGAACAAGCTTTTTAATGGAGATGTTTTCAGCTCGTTTGAGCACAGGTTGAAAAAAGACTTCAACTGCTAGATGTGTTTATTTTTACAAGAAACCATCAAACTTTCTTTCAAAAAATTACTATACCGATTTGCCTTCCGGCCAGCAACGAGTAAGAACTATGCTGCTCTGTGCCCTCACCAGTGCCCTGGCTTGCCATCACCAGTGCTTTCCACCACTCTAACAGACTGACACGCCTTCTCTCTGTTTTAATTTGGAACTCTCTAAGGGAAAATGACATTGAACATCAGCGCATGGGTTTATATACATACCATTGGTCTAGATCTTTTGGACCAGTTTAATTGGGATAACCATCTCATTCTTATAAAAAATAACTGAGGCACAGAGGGACTCAACAATGAACCCCAAGATGCACACAGCTGAGACCGAGCCCAAGCAGGAGGCCCAGAGTCTGCATCCCTGCCATTGGGCTATGTTCCCTTCAGGAGGCATTTGTCAGCTAGCATGCCTGAATCCCAGCACTCTGCAGGATAGTAGGTGGTCTAACCTTTGCTCAGTTACTCAATCTCTCTGTAATACGAAGATCACAGGCCTTGGTATTGTAGAGAGAATTAAATGAACCAAAGCAGAGAAAATGCTGAGCTTGCTCTCAGCACATGGCACCTGTAGAGAAATGGTAGTTATCATCAGACCCATGCCATATGAAAAAGGAAAGAAGGGCCGTAGTAGCCATAGGCACAAGCTCCTGCCTGGAAACTGGAATGAATTAGGGCAGTCTGAGCCCTTAAATGCTGTGGGTACTCAGGCATCCCTGGTGAGGTTTTTATAATCAGATCCCAGCTGAGACCTCAACCCTAGCCTATTGCCCATGAATGGCTAAGGTGCTCTAGATCTGAAATATACGAATAGAATTTGTTGTCTTCTGTTTCCCTATTGTGTCCATCTCCCCACTCCTGCTATCCCTGGAAAACAGTCACAATTCTATTGACTGTGAAATTAATGAACTGCATCTGCAACCAGGCATGCTCTGTTTGCATCTCCGGAAACTCTCAGGCAACAGAAAGAAAATCTTCCAAGCAGTTGGACCTGACCTGAGGATCTAGGGTAGTTCTGAAACCATGGATTTCTGGGATGAAATGCCCTTAAAACAATATTATTCAGTGAGGGGGTAGGAGGCAGATATAAGGACATTCATCAATAAATGTAGAAAACTGTAGCGGTGAGTTTTTGGCTAAACCGCTTTGGCTCCCAGAGGATCCACACACACACACACACACACACACACACACACACATGCCCAGGAATTATCTTTGGATCCCCAAATGAAATGCGCACAATTAACTTATTTTTAAATGCCTTGGCTACCTCAAAGGCTGGGCACTCCCAAACCTTCCCCTGCTACCTCAGGCCCAATTGGGGACATGACCAGTGGCCACTTATCCAAGGTCTCACATGGCTGGTTGGCTTCATCTCCTGCCGCGTTGTGTCCCATCCTCCTACTCCGAGTCTTGGTGATTCTGCTCTATTCCTCCCTGCATCCTTGTCTGTTCAACTCTAAGGGTCCCACTCCCTGCCCAACCATTGGCCATTGACATCTTTATTGATCAATCAAAAACCAATTGGGAACAAGGACCTTTAGCATTTGGACACACAGATTCCCGATAGAATCAAAGCATTAAAACCAATCTCCAACAGAAAACTGGATATGATTCTTCAGAAGCAAACAGAATCATCATTTTCTGAAATTATTTTCTAATGAAAGAACCTGCTGATGTTACATCAATTAGTCCTGTTGTCAAACCACCTTCTTAATAATTGTCTACACCCATAGATCTGCTCTCAACCTTGGCCAGAGAGACGTTCCTTTTTGGCAGCAGGAAATGGTAAATGATGGGGACTCATAACTGGCAAAAGTGCTCAGAGCAATCAATGGTGAGTGCTCAGCTGTGGCTGAATCATCTACTCAGGCTCCTCCATCAACGATCAAGGAATGCCATGAAGAAGCAGGCCAAAGGAATGCAGGACCTGGAAGGAGAGCAGTGGAATTCTGGCTTCTGAACATGTCTCGGCTGGTGCACACACCAACTCCCAGCAGCTCTAGTTGACTGCACAAGATCAAGACAGTCAAAATTCCAGCATAGATGGGTAAAAGCCTCAGTACCCCATCCCTAGCTGAAGTGGGTAGGTAACTGATGACTGAGGAGAGAGAGAAAGTCATTTTCACTGATGGTGCTGCCCATTGGCTGGCCCCATCTCCAAGCATTTATATTCAGCACTGATTAGGGCTTGGTGTAATGAATGATAAGAATCATTTTTACTGAGGACATGAACTGGAGGACAATGAGTTGTTTGACTCCAGGAGAAGTTGGAGGGAAGTATCAGGGGCTAGATAAGATCAAAGTGCATTGTATACATTTGTGAAATGTTTAAAGAATAAATATAAAGATATTATTTTTTAAAAAAACAAAGTCTATAAAGATCAAAAAACAACCCCCACTCCCCACCTCCCCACCCCACCACCACTCCCCCACCACCCCCCTGCGAGCCTATCTTAGAAGCCCCCCCACTTTGTTAGGACCTTGTGCTATCTTTACAGCTTAGTTTCTTCAAATAATGGCCTTTAATTTGGCTAACTTTCCCCCCATTGTTACAATGTAGCTTTACGGGAGAACACACGCAGATATTCTTAAGGTTGAATAGAAAGTCTGTGTGGCCACCAGCAGCTGCACAGGGAACTTGCTGAGGCCTTGCATTCCCAAGCCTCAGGCACAAACTCTACATCTGGTTCCCACACTTCATTTAGCAAGAGCAGCTAGCAAGAAGCAAAACCCAAAAAGCAAGGTTAGGGCGTTCAGGGACTTTCCTGGATCATGGAACTATACACGAGGTCTTTAATGGACTGGGTCTTTGTTCCCATTTTGGCAGGTGTTGGGGCCTACATGCTGGGTTTTAAGGTGAGAATGTGCTGCCAACATGGTGTTAGTTGTGCTAAGGTCTGGGGCCTTGTTACCCAATGAGAATTAGCAAAGTTAAATACTTGTAACTTTAATTTTTTTCAAAGCCTATTTTTAATGATGGTTCTTAAATGCTTTAACCTTCCTTGCAACCCACCACCTATCAGAGGTAGTGGGGAAAAAAAATGATATGGGGAATGGACCTGTTTAGGAAGGTTCTAGTCTGTGCTGTCTGGAAATCAGCAGTTCAGTTCACAGGTCAGCAGCAGCAGCTCGATCCACTCACAAACACTTAATGGATATACCAGCAATCCAGTTCAGTAGAGTCGGAATACCAGCAGCAGTGACACGACCTAGCAGGAACAGCCAGGCCCCAGCCAATTGGCACAAGTCAGCAGGAGGGATTTGGAACAGCAGACACACCAGGAGAAGTTCTCAGCTGTACCTCTCTTCTCACCTCTCTTCTCGGCAAAGCAAAGATCCTCGAAGACAGGAGACCAAGAAGCGTTGCGGAGCTGGCTTTACCAACAAGCCCCTCTCACAGTCTGCTGAGTCCTGTTTATACTCTCACGAAACGTCATGTGTCCTCCATGGGCCTTGCCTCAGCACATGAGTCTGACTAAGCAAACCTCCACTCTGTATCAGCTGACATCACTCTGCCAATCTGACTGAGTACGGGGAAGTGGCGAGAAGCCACAGCACACCACCAGAAGTTTTTTTGGAGTGTCTCTCTCTACGGAGTTCCAACAAATGGAGCTCAACAATGCATGTAAGGTGGACCAATCAACACATGCATGTTGTTAGCAAAGAATCTTTCATAATGTGTCCTTTTACATGTCTGCTTTAGCAGAACATCCCTTCACCTGTGTTCAGTTTAGGAAAACACTCCGTCGCATGTTTGCCCCAGCACAACACCATCCAACACAACTGACTTTCCAAAGAACCCGTAAGTTTCCACTTCAGGTGGCTGTGGTGGTTTGAAGATATTGGCCCATGGGAAGTGACTCTATTAGGAGGTGTGGCCTTGTTAGAGGAAGTGTGTAGCTGTGGAGGCGGGGCTTTGAGGTTTAATATATTCTTAAGTCTGGCCAGTGTGATCCAGACCCTCTCCTAGCAGCCTTCCGATCAGGCTGTAGAACTCTCGGCTCCTCCAGCACCATGCCTGCCTGGATGCTGCCAAGCTTCCTGCCATGATGATAATGGAATGAACCTTTGAAACTGTAAGCCAGCCCCAATTAAATGTTGTTCCTTATAAGAGTTGCCTTGGTCATGGTGTCTGTTCACAGCAGTAAAACCCTAACTAAGACGGTGGTGGTACACGCCTTTAATCACAGCACTTGGGAGGCAGAAGCAGGCGGATTTCTGAGTTCAAGTCCAGCCTGGTCTACAGAGTGAGTTCCAGGACAGCCAGGGCTACACAGAGAAACCTAGTTTCAAAAACAATAACAGCAAACAAACAAATAAATAAATAGAAAGGAAGGAAGGAGAAAGAAAGGAAGGAAGGAAGAGAAAAGGGGCTAGAGAGATGGCCCAGTGGTTAAGAGTACTGACCGATCTTCCAGAGAACCTGGGTTCAATCCCCAGCACCCACATGGCAGCTCACATCTGTCTGTGACTCCAGTTCCAGGGTGTCTGTCACCCTCACACCAATGCACGTACAATAAAATTTAAACTAAAATTCTCATTCCTATGTAAAAGAACCCAGGGATGGCTACCCCTATTTGTAGACAGCACTGTGAACAGACAAACAACAAAAACCCAACTACAAGACCAGGAGCTACTATAGCATGTGATCGCATGCTGACCGCTGTCCTCAACATAAAGCTATTATGTCGTAATTTGTGCCCAGTCTCAAGCAGCTCTGTACCTTAAGTTTACCCTCCTTTTCTAATTTCATTTGTACCTCTGTGATATAATGCCATAATAAGACACACTTTAGGGAAGAGTTTATCTGATTTACTATTCCAGGTTACAGCCCATATTACTGGGGAGTAGCCATGGCAAGAACTTGGGACAGTGGCTGGAGAGATGGCTCGTCAAACAAGGGCACCAGCTGCTCTTCCAGAGGGCCAGAGTTCGATTCCTAGCAACTACTCTTTGGCTTACAATCACTTGTAACTCCAGTTTCAGGATATTGTACACCCTCTTCTGGTCTCCTGGGGCATTGCATGTACATGATATACAGACATACACGCAAATAAATACATGTATGCGCGCACGTGCACGCACACACACACACACACACAAACACTCACACACACACATATAAAATAATTTTTAAAAGATTTAAAGACCCGAGACAGTTGGTCACACCACATTCACAGTCAAAAGCATATAAAGATGGATGTACCCATTCTATCTACTTACTTAATATTTGGTTAGCTTTTTACACTCTTTTACAGTTCAGGGCCCAGCATAGGGGATGTTGCTGCCCACAGTGGGCTGGATAAGTTAAAAATCTAGACAGTACCCCACAAACATGCCCATAGGCTAACCTGATCCAGATTATTCATTACTGAGATTCTCTAGTGACTCTAGATTGTGTCAAGTAGACAGTTAAACTAACCAACTCACATGCCCAGCCCATACCCTGAATTTATCCTCCTCTGACTTCCTCCTTCTGAAGCATTTCTCTCTCTCTCTCTCTCTCTCTCTCTCTCTCTCTCTCTCTCTCAAGGCAATATGCTCTTTTGTTACAGTAAGCCTAAAATGCTTAGATTTGTTTGCTTGGTGCTTGGTTTTGTTTGCTTTCTGGTGGTCTTTCATGAGAGGACAGTCAATATTTCACAGATAAAGAAATGTACCTAAACACATTCAGCTATTTCTTGAAGAACCAGATGTTAAGCCAGCTGTAACTAACTTAGAAGCTTCTACTCGTTCTGCTAGCATCTATATTTGGGCTTAAGTGCTAGATTAGATATAGGAAACAGACTTGAATCATATATTCTCAGAGGTTCCCAAACAAACAACTTTAAAAGGCATGGCAGCATTAAAAATGACAGTCATAAAAGCAACAGAAATTTGAGTTCTTAAATCAAGTAGAAATATACTACCATCTGCTCCTCACCATGACACAGCAATAAAAGCATGAATAAGTCTCGGGCCACAGACGAGTTTCCCAAATGAGTTTCAGAAACAGATGCGAACAAAGAAGAGCTGAAGTCTAAGTCCTGATTGATGGCAAGAAGGAAAGCTCAGAATCTTCCAGATGTTCCTAAGAAAATCTCAGAATCCTTCTGGGCCAGCATGCAATGTGATTTACAACTGCAGACTTTGGGGGCTGCAAATAGTTATCTGAAAACACAAAACTCAGAGTAAAAATGCAAAGGTACTTGTTTCAAATTCATTGACAATGCTTTGTTGACTTCAGAATAAAGCAAGGTGAAGAAACTTGTAAGGGACTCAAAAGGGTGTGAAGTTTGAGCCATACCAGAAACCTCTGTCTCTGTCTGTGTGTCCCTCTCTGTCTCCTCTCTCCTCTGCCTCTCTGTCCCTCTCTGTGTCTCTCTGTGTCCCCCCCCCAACCATATAAACACATCGACAACAGTGAGGAGACATTGCCCACACGAGCCTAAGAAGTCCTTCCTGAAGGAAGCCTCACTCAGGTAAAGCTGGATCCTGAACACACTGAGAAAAGACTTTCAGGACAATCCAAAGTAAAGCCAAGTTGCTGAGTTTGTTTAATAGTGCTAAGCGGTAGTACAAGCTTCAGTGTTAAGCACAGATAGAAAGAGAGACAGAGGGAGTGTCTGTTTCTATTGCTGTGAAAAGACACCATGACCAAGGCAACTCTTATAAAAGACAACATTTAACTGGACTGGTTTACAGTTCAGAGATTTCATTCACTATCATCATAGTCGGAAGTATGGTGGCACCCAGGCAGACATCATGCTGGAGAAGGAGCTGAGGGTTCTACATCTGGGGTTATTCTCACCAAGAGAGTAAAGACCATTACCCAGACTCTGGCCAAATTAAGGAAGCTTTATTTTCTGTCAGATGGGGCTATCTCCCTAAAGCAGGGCTTCAAAATACAGCATGGAACACAGGAGCTAGGGTTTAATAAACCCAAGAAACTGCAAGACTACAGATTTTCAAGGGTTGGTGGATTTACAGAAGAATTTTGGTTGAATGGAAACTTGGCTGAACATTTAAAAATTATTTAGCAGAAAGTCTTATCTTATAAGAGTGCATTCACAGTATTAAACTCCATAGGGTAGGGAGCATGTCAAATTCCAGAAACATAGCCAGGAGGTGGTGGCACAAGTCTTTGATCCCAGCACTCAGAAAGCAAAGGCAGGTGGATCTCCACATTTGAAGCCAGTCAGCTCTACAGTACAGAGTGAGTTCCAGGACAGCCAGGGCTACACAGATAAACAGATAGTGGAAGAGAGAAACAGGTGAAAATCATGGTCAACCTGAATTTTGCAGCAAACAGAAATGAACTTGTTCTAACCTTGTAACACAATGGCTTCCATCCTTAAGATGGAGTCAGGCTGGTCCATCACAGGATCAGAAGGCAGCAAGAAGGAAGACATGAAACTGGCTTCAGCATTTGAGCTCTTCCTCCAACAAGGCCATATGCCCTAATTCTTGCACCTATAGGAGTCATTTTCATTTAAATCACCACAGGGAGGGGGCAGGAGGAGGGAGAGAGAGATAAAAAATGACAGGGACAAGACTGGGGTGTCTGTAACCCCATCAATTTGGGGGCAGCAGCAGAATCATAAGTTCTAGACCAGCCAGGGCTTTGTGGTAAACTCGTGTGTTAAAAGAAAGAGACAGAGAGGCAGGAAAGGGGTGGGGAGAGAAGGAAGAAAAGGGAAAGGGTAGGGGAGAAGAGGGGAAGCAGGAGAGGGGGAAGCGGAGGAAGAGGGGAAACAGGAGAGGGGGAAG
>JADRCH010000057.1:2242146-2264586 GCA_019843965.1 Rhynchomys soricoides
ACAAATATATTTTAAAAGTTAATAAGGACTTAGGAGCTAAGGACATGCATACAGGCAACCTAAGAGGAAAGACGGAGTAGGAAAATATACAAGGAACTGATGGCAACAAACTTTCTCAGATTTGTGAAAAACATAAATTACAGACTCAACAAACATCAATCAGGGTAAATACAAAGAAAGCCATATCCAGACAGGCATAGTCAAACTTCCCAGACAGTCACGGTGGAGCACAGACACAGCTCCTACAGACCCCTCCCTGTGCTGCACCTATGCAATCCATCCCGGCACTACCACCACATCAGCACTGGCTGAACTGCTGCGCTGGTCTTCGTGCTGTTGTGAAAAAGACCTTCCATAAAGGACATGAAGGAGGGAAGGAGGAAGTGTTGATCTTGGCTTGTAGTTTCAGCAGGTCTGTTCGTGATTGCTTGTCCCCATGAGATTGGGCAGTTCATTGTGGAAGTACAAGCGTCAACCGGAGGATGTCTTTTAACACAGCAGACAGGAAGCAGGGCAGTGGGTCTACTGACCAGAAACAACCCTCCTAAAGCTTGCACAGTCTCCCAAAGTGGAACCACCAGTTGAGGACCAAGCAGTCAGTGTGCCTGTGGGGAACATTTCATACCCAAACAGGAATATATGATCACTTCTTTCCATTGAACAGAACGCAACAAAGGTGACAGAATACTGCTTCCATGATTCGGTGACGGACTTCTGACCTCTTTTGGTAGCTTGCTCTCTCCCTCTCTCCATCCTTTAAAGCTTCTCTCCTTCCGTCCAGTTGCATGTTATCTCTACATCCTATCCTTTTTTGCTTGCTTGGCTTCATGAAGCAAGCTAAAAGGTTAGAAGGTACTTTACAGAGCCTACCATGCTGGCACACCACTCCTACTTCACTGAGAGGATTGGCATACAGAGATGTGCGTTATTCATCAGTGTCTACAAACTGCTCTGCTCCAGTTGGAACAGGGGAGCCTAGCACAACAGGGATTCTCCTCCCTCTGAAACACAAGCACTTTGGGTTCAGTGATAGAAATGCTGGGCACCCTCTGTGTAGCTGTAGTGCACCACAAACCTACAGTATCTCTTGTGTAGAGTAGCACATGGGCATCAGTCAGGGCTCAGCTCCAAAAGGAAACTATAAAAGTTACTTCAAAGAGAGAATTTAACATAAAGAACTAAGAACTGAAAAACAAAAATCCGTAGAAGCTGGGGCATCAGAAGATGATCACTCCAGGAAGCAAACTGACTACTGGTGTGGGAACAAGAGAGAGGTGCTAGGTTTACAAAATTCGCTGGCTGGAACCAGGGCTCTAGGAGGGACACTAGTGGGTCAGCTGATGCCACTGTCTGAGCTGCACAGAACCCTTCAAACAAAGTAAATGTGGAAACTCATGAACAGAGCGAATAGTATCATAGTAGCCACCCATGGCTATGGAGAGGAAGACACTGTGGGGAGCTGCCACAGTAGGAGCCAGGGCTTCCTCCAGCCTGGTGCTCTTTTCTATGCTCTTCCACAGTGAAGAAGGAGCCTGGGCTTCCTCACGCCTGGTGATCTTCTTTGTGTTCTTCCACAGTGGGAGCCAGGGCTTCCTCACGCCTGGTGATCTTCTTTGTGCTCTTCCACAGTGGGAGCCAGGGCTTCCTCCAGCCTGGTTGCTCTTTCCTATGCTCTTCCACAGTGAAGAAGGAGCCAGGGCTTCCTCATGCCTGGTTGCTCTTCCTCTAGGGTCCACAGCATCATCACTTAGTGGTTTCCAGCAACACAGAACACAAGACAGAATAATGGGATTGGGACAGAAATTGGTGGGGTGCCAACCCCACCAATCAAGAGTAAAAGCCATTATCCAAACTCTCTGGTCAAATTAAGCAACCTTTATTTTCCATCAGACAGGAGCTATCTTCCTAAAGTGGGGTTTGAAAATATAGCATAGAACACAGGAAATGTTAGGATTTTTATAGTCCAAAAACCTGCAAGACTATGGGTTTTCAAGGGTTGGGGGATTTCCAGAGGAATTTGGTTATGTAGGAAGTTTTTAATTGTTTGACAAAACATCTTATCAAGGTGTATTCAAGGTGCGAGTCAAACTCCATAGGATGGGGAGCATGTCAAAATCCAGAAATATATTAAAGTATGGTCAGCTTGAATTTTGCGACAAACAGAAATGAACTTGCTCTGACCTTATAACAAAATGGCTTCCATCCTTAAGACTGAGTCAGGCTGATCCATCACAGTCACAAAATGAAAAGGCAGATCAAAATCCCAGCCCTGAGATGCACTGATAAGCAAAGAGGCTGAGGGAGGATGGACAGGAAGGAGCTGCAGGACTTCCTATGGTCTGAACCTCCACCAGTTCTTTCTAAGTACCAGGACTGAATAGTGGAAGCTGTTCAGATGAATGACAAATAACTAGCCTTACGCAAAATTAGGACCATCTTAAATATGCCTCACTGCTTTCTCTGTTCCTCAGAAACCACGACTAAACTTTCACCTCTGAAGCTTAGCTCTCAGGAACCTCAAGCTTGGAACATTTATGGCCCTGATAAAAAGCCTGCACTAAAAGCAAGAAGACTGCACTAGTGCCAAAGAGATGCCATGAACATCACACACCTGATCTAGCCCCAAGATATTAAGTTAGTATTGCGCTTAGGGCTCATCTGGTTTCCCCCTGGCAACTAGACAGGAGGTGCTGAGCAGAGAGCAAGAGAAAAGATGTTTCCTCATTCTGGCAGTATCAAAAAGTTATCATGAGTGAAAAACAAAGAAAAAAGACAAGACAAGACACAGAGGAGATGTGCCTGTCCCAGGATTTTCCCTGTCCAGTTCCATTAGGGCAGTGGGAGGCTTGTGATTGGACATGAAAAGGAGAGGCAGAGCGAAGAGTTGCACGAACAGGGAGTGTCTTGGGGGAGGAGAAAAAGGAAGATGGCTGAGGATGTGAATCAGCGTGGAGGTAACCAGCCACAACCAGTTATGATATCATAAGGTTAGAATAATTGGGATAAAGCTTTTATCATTATCAATTGGCTCTGAAATTATTGTATTTGCATCTTGTAAACTATGATTTTATTGATACATAAATCTGATTGGTTAACTATAAGCTTAAGAGTTTTAATTCTACCGGGTAATTGGGGTTGAGATGGCTGACCATGGGGTGATTGGGACGTTGTGTGGTAGCAAGAGGAACTCAAGGGGGGGGATCCCGCTGGAAAGATGGTACGCAGAGGGACCACTGAGTGAGATGGCTCAGCGGTAGTCCTGTGGCCCGCCAGTTGCCGGCACTATCACTGGAACGTGCTGACTCACTTTTTTAATATTTCCCACAACATGAGCAACTAAGAAAGGAAATCACCATCATCTAAAATAGAGTAACAGCAGGCCACGAGGAGGCATACAGCCCAGCAAACCCATGGTTTCAGAGGCACCAAGCAGCCTGGCAGCATTCAGTAAAGAGAGGGGTTCCATTCTACCTCCTCCTCTCTCTGAGCCCAATCATCTTTACCACATACTAGAACCATCATGGGTTTATGTGTTTAGCACCACAGGCTCAGAATAAAACAGATATTCAATCAATGAATCATGGATAATTATGTTGACACCAAGTCACAAAAAATATCTAAAATTATGACCAATAAATACTAGTGGAAAGTGCAGAGATGTATCAAAGGCGATGTAGAAAGCAACTGTTACAATAAGCACAGTCTCCGGGCTGTGAGGTGAAAGCTGGGACCAGAGAGAATATAAGTTACTTTGTTGTGATAGTGGCAAGTGCATACTAGGTGTAACCAGTTGCTTTCTGATTGGGTCTGAGGCTCTGCTCCACAAGAGGGGACTCATATCTGACAAGGTAAACCTGGTCAAAAACTCATAGGGATGTCATAATAAAGCTATTGCTGAAGTTGCTGCTGTTGTTGTTTACTTGGGTTTTTTTATTGCTGTTGTTTCTTTGTTTTCTTTAGAGATAGGGTCTCACTATGTAACCTAGGCTGGCCTAGAACTCATTATGTAGACCAGAGTGGCCTAAAACTCACAGTGATCTGCTTGAGTTCCCTCCCAAATCCTAAGATTAAAGGCATGTGCCACCACACCCAGCTACTGGTGCTGTTTTATTACCTGGACATGATGTCCCTGTCAAATTGCCTTCTAAATATTTATGCTTATGCCCATAGGTCAGAAGCACCTTTGGTCAAAGATGCTTCTCTTTGCAGTGGGTGGTGATTACTGCAGAGACTCATAACCTGTTTAAATGGTGAAAATACATGACTACTGAAAGCAGAAACCTAAGTGGGATGCCTGTATCTCCTCCCCAAGACTGCTTAGGGAACATGACGGAAGAGGGGTGGAGAGAGCGTAAGAGGTGGAGTGCTGTGGGGAACTTTCTTGCAAATGTGATGCACTCATTATACTCCAGTTCTCAGCAGCTCTGAATAACAGCATGAGACCTGCCAATGATTTGACTGAGCCCATTAACTCTGTTGCAATGGAGGGGCAGAAGGACGAGGCCCCACCCTTCCTGAGGACATAAATACAATTAATGATTGCTAACAGAGGGAGAGATATTTTCTCTTGTGGTTTAGGAGATGAGGCATCTGGGTGGTCTTTAGGTCATTAGTGGTGTGAAGTATCCACTACAGTCCTGGGTAGCTCCCGTGTGTCCCCTTAGGGCCTGATGAGGTATTACAAGGAAGGTTCCAACCTGGTCCCTCCCAGCCTCGTTCTGCTTCCTGGGTAGAGATGGAATCTGTGCTACAATCTGTTCCCCATTGATGCATCCTCTCTTCTCTGTACCCCACTCATGTAGGGTCCTCACCAGAATGGACAGAGCCACCCGGGTAGCCACAGAGCTCACCTGCAAGAGTGAAGGCCAAACAAGGGGAAAAGCAAGTTTGCTTCCCCTGTAGACTTTTATCTGAACCACTCCCAGATGTGCAGCCTGCAGTCCTATGCTTCACCTCCACAAATCCAGCGGTTTTTAGAGTGGGCAGCATTTGTCTTTCTGTGTCTAGCTTGTTTTATTCCCTGAGTTCATCTACATTATTGAAAAGACAAGAGATACATGGTTTATGGTCTCTTTTTTCTAAGACACGAACTCTGTAAGAACAGGAACTGGCACAAGGTAAGAAACCAATGTATATTTGTTATTAAATGAGGCATGCCTAGTTCAATCTGCATTTATGGGTGAGAATTGCAAACACAGGATTTGATCAACAAGTATTTTAATTATTAGGTCTGTGTACCAGTCAAGGAGATCAGCTTAGACGCCTCCAAAATGCATTATAATGCAAAGATAAGCATTTTTCTTCTAGTCTTCTTTACATGGGCCCGGGGTATAGCTTATTGTCAGTGGTCTGCCTAGCATGCTCAAGCCCCGAGTTTGATCCCTATCACCACAAAAATAAGCAAGACCAACATGCTTGGCTCAGTTTTTTCGTAACTATAAAAGCATGACTCTTCAGTGGTTGTTATTCAGATGCCTGCTCTTACTCTCAGTAAAGAGAATAAGTAGATCACAGACAAACCAACTAAGTGGGGTTCTCAAAGACTGCAGACAATAAAGGCACCAGTTTAATAGCACCTGACACAGATGCAGATTCAGCCTCTTCAGGTTTCAACTAGGACTAAGCTGCTCATTTTTAACATAACAGATAGAAATGATCATAGATCGATAACTTGTCAAAACACAGAAAACAACTGACCTGTGGCACCCAGCCCAGCGATGCATCTACAACATGACCCCTAACTAAAGGCTCAGGGGACATTACAGAAGAGGGTTCAGAAGAATTGAAAGAGCCAGATGAGGACCAGGATGCCTGCTGCTAAATTGCAGCTTCTAGACATGACAGAGAAGCTTCAGCAACATAGTTACCTAAACAAGATCTGCACAATGCCGCCACCAGTTGGTACAAAGCATAAAGGGGGGAAATTTAACAGGGCACACCCTAGCTAAAGAGCTATAGGCAATCAATGCTGCTGAGAGAGGGAGTATTAGCATTCTAAGCTCCACCCCACAATTACCTGGCAACAGTCAGGTATGCTCCGCCCCACAGTTACCCGGCAACAGCCCAGTATGCCTGACTCACTATAAAAGGAACTGTTTGCTCCCTCCTCCCCTCCTCTCTCTTGCTCCCGCTCTCTCGCTCCTCTCTTGCTCTTGCCTTCCTGCCTCTGCTCTGTCCCCTCGTCCCTTCGCCCCTCTCTCTCCACGTGTTCATGGCCGGCCTCTATTCCTCTACTTCTCTATTCCTCTACCTTTCTCTCTTTCTCTGCCTCTACTACCCTCTTAACTCCCCTCCCCATGCCCTGAATAAACTCTATTCTATACTAGACCGTCAAGTAGCTGTCCCTCAGGGGGAAGGGTTGCCTCAGCATGGGTCCACCGAGGCACCCCTTCCCCCACACCTGACTACACCTCCATAGAGCATATCCACCACCACCCCCCTTTATCTTTTATAAACACATCAGGAAGAGCCAGTCTTCTTTCTTAAGGGACAAACCCTCTGATTGATTAGTTGTCCAGTCCCAAGTGGTCAGCCCTAAACATGTACATAGGAGCAACGCCACACAGTCTCAGTAAGGGGGGGAGGGGTGCACAAGTGAGCGCAGGCACGCATGCCTGTAACAATAATAAAGAAGTCATAACTTTTTTAGGATGAAAGGGGGGACAAGGGATGAGTTGGAGGGAAAGGGGGGTGGACATGATACAAATAGAATACTCATGTATAAAATTCTCATGAAAATAGATAAATTTAAAATTTTGAAGTTACCCCTAAAGTTTACAGATAGTGGGCTAGTGAGTCTGGTATTGCTGGTAAGTAGTTAGGAAGGCACCAATATTTGATGTAGCCGAAGAAAGAATCTCTTCCCAGAATCTAAAATGTCACACTGTTCCCTCTGGAGGAGGGAGTGAGAGTGAGCTAATGTTCTCTCTTACCTAGAATGATTTTAGAGTTATCCCTCTTTAGGGCTTTCAAGGAGGTACTGAGAATGCTAACATGATTGAGCCTAACATTGCAGCAAAAAATAAACAGTGTTCCTCGTGTCTAAAAACCAAAACTCTAAAACTGAGGCCTAGAACAGCCTGCAGCAGGAAGTCTGTCCTGGCCTGGTGGAAGGACATGCCAGATTGAATCAGTGCAGGGCTCCATCTGCCTGCTAATAGGGTTTCAATTTATGTAGATGAAAATAAAAAAGGTTTAGAAGACTCAAATTTATTCTGTCTATGGAAGTAAAAAAGCCCTATAGCTTTTAAATAGAAGAGCCTTTGTTACTTTGTAGGTTCTTCTTTTTCCCACCCTTTATCCCCACCCCCAACCCCTGGTTTTACACCCTAACACTACACAGAAGAAGAACAGGGATGGGGGCAAAGAGATTCCTGAATCTAATTTCTTTCCGTTTGTTTCTTCTTTGATCAGGCTACTGACAAAGCACAACCAACCTCCCTAAATGGCCAACAAACACCCACCATGCCTCTCGGGGCCCTAGCACTTATGATTCATGTACCCTCTGAGAAATTCCCAGAATTCCAAATGTCACACAATCACAGAAACTGTCTGCAGCTGACACAACCATGCTTCTGCTAGAGCATGAGACAAATCATTGTCAGCTGCTGTGGACAATCTGAAGCAGCCCCACACCCCTATACCTGGGATTAAAATGAAAGCACATTCCTACAATATTTTCATGTTTTTAAAAGAAACCAAATTTGCCGGGCAGTGGTGGTGCACGCCTTTAATCCCAGCACTCGGGAGGCAGAGGCAGGCGGATTTCTGAGTTCGAGGCCAGCCTGGTCTACAGAGTGAGTTCTAAGACAGCCAGGGCTACACAGAGAAACCCTGTCTCGAAAAACCAAAAAAAAACCCCAAAAACCAAATTTTCAGAATTCTCAAAAATATCACTACAGTCTCCATATACAATTTTGTAGCCTGCATATTGTTTCCATGTGTACTGTCTAATATTGATCATAACTAAGCTGTTTACCAAATAGGTTAGATAATTTAAAACTGAAATAAGTCCTTCAATTTTAATTGAGATGTAAGCATCTTTTTGCTTACTGTTTTTTCAGTATACACTTCAGATACATTAAATTTCAAAATTATCTTCATGACATAAGAACTATAACTTTTTACTCTATACACAGATGCTCCGAAATTTTTGACACAGTGGATTTTAAAGTAAGATAAGTCAGTGCTATCTGCTGTGGCTCAGCACAGTGCAGTCTGCCTTGAGAACGTGCAGATTCAGTTCTGCTACATTCACATGTGATCCTGCTTCCAGATCTGTGCTCTTACCAAAAGTACCCTCAATGAGGCTAAAAGGAGGTCTCCCCACCTGTACTTCAATAGAATATTGTAGTTTTTACTAATATTCTATTGAGTCTGTCTAATCTGCTGAGAGGAATGAACCATAGTGTCCTTGGGTGGACTAGACATGGACTTATAAATGACTTGCATCTGTTTTGGTTTGGTGCTCTTATGGTCCTCTATGGTGCACATAGAAAGGGTTGATTAGCAGCCTGTGGTGCTACTGGTGGGTTGTAGGACCTCTAGGAAGTGGGACCTAGCTGGAGGCTTGAATGGGAATTGAGGGCGTTGGGACCCGTGTGTGTGTGTGTGTGTGTGTGTGTGTGTGTGTCTGTCTGTCTGTCTGTCTGTCTGTCTCTGTTTTGTGACACTATAACTTAAACAGCTCCCTCTGCCATGTGCTACCAGAGCAATGAAAATCATGACCAAAATGTGTTCAATTTTCTGTCAGTTTGGCACACTTGACTAGAGTCATCTGGGAAGAGGAACCTAAAAAAACTCCTTCATCAGAGTTCCCTGTAAGAAAGTCTGTAGGATGTTTTTTTGATTAATGATTTCTGTAAGAGAACCCTGCTCACTGAGCAGTGCCACAGGTGCACAGGTGGTCCTGGGTTGTGTTTTTTCAAAAGGAAAGTGGGCATGTCTGTAATCAGAGATCCTCCGTGGTATCTGCATCATTTCCTGACTCCAGGTTCCAGCTTTCAGCTCCTGCCCTGGCTTCCTTCAATGATGGAACTGTAAGCTGTAAGAGGAAATAAAACCTTTCCTCAAACTAGGATACAAAGCAAATCCTTCCTCTCTATAAGCTGACTTGGGTAGTTTGTCCCTGAGACAAAAGGCTGACCAACAAAAGAATCCTTTTTTAAAGCTAATGTGAGACTCACAAGATGGCTCAGCAGGTAAAGGTGTCTTCCAGGAAGCCTGACAACCTGGGACTCATGGAAGGAGAGAACTCACTCTCACAAGCTGTGCTCCGACCTCCACACTTACACACACACACACACACACACACACACACACAAGACATACATAAATGCGAAAAAGTTAAAATGTAGTAATCATGAAAAATCAGAGATTAAATAGTCTTTTTAAAATTGTGTGTCAGTTATTCATTAGTGAGATTATAATGACTATCATTACTACTACTATTAATCAGTTCCAGTTGGAAGAGAGCATAGTGGAACAACCTGAAGTGGAAGGTGAGTGGTGACTCAGATGGGACCGAGTTACAGAGTACTGGTCACACCGGAAGGAAGCTGAACTGATACACTAAGAACTGCTGACTGAGGCAGTGCCTGGAGAGAAAGAAGGGGCCCGATGATATGAAACAGATTGTGATATCATTCTTTTTTAGCTCAGGCTGGCCTCAACTTCACTGTGTAGTTGAGGGTAAACTTAAACTGCCTGTAATCGGGTTAAAATGTCACAGGCACACAACTCCACACCTGCTTTCTGTGGTACTAGCTTTCTAGCCCAGGTCTTCTTCATTCTAGGAGAGCATTCTGCCCGCGGGCTGAGCTTCATTCCCAGCTTCTGGTTTCAAGAGTTTCTGATACAGAAACAGGCGCGAGGGCAGGAGCAGTGGCCTAGGGTATCTGGGACTCCAGCTACACTTAGCCTTTTATATCGGTTACTTTTCGTTTCCACGAGACCCAGTCTGAGACGGAACAGGGAACAAAGGCTATTTTAGCCTAAAGTTTCAGACCGTCCTATCCCCGTGTGCTTGGGTAGAAAACCATGGCAACAGGAACATGGGTAGAGACAGCTGTTCACATACCCTGTCCGACAGGAAGCAGAGAAAGTTGTAACAAGTGAAAAGCAGCCACCATGAAATATAACTGCAAAGATACGCCCCAATAAATCCTCCCACCAGACCCTGCCTCCAGCCTATCGAAGGGTTCCATCCATCACACCAGAAGACTCACTCCTGCTCCTCCTCCTTCTGAGATTTGGTCTTACTGTGTGGTCCCGGCTCCTCTGGAACTTGTGAATACAACAGTATTCAGATACTATCCTTCCCAAAGAACCTAGTTTTCAATGTTGTCTTAATTTGGGTTTCTTTCTGTAAATTATTTACAATTCTTGAAAATCTTGTATATTGTATTTTTGTCATCCTCATTCACTTCCTCCAACTCTCTCCAGATCCACCCTTGTGACATCCACCCAGATCCACCCTTGTGACATGCACCCAGATCCACCCTCGTGACATGCACCCAGATCCACCCTCGTGATATCCACCCAGCTGTGTGCTTTTTAGAATATATTCTGATGACCATTCTCCCCTTCCACAAATCCTCCCAGATCATTCCCACCTCTCCCAGCTCTCTCTCTCTCTCTCTCTCTCAAAAAAAACAAAACAACAAAACAAAAAACAGAAACACACAGATGGAAACCGAAATACACAAGTAAAAGACTAATAAGACAAAAAGTAGCCAAACAAAGCAATTTGAGATAAAAATATCTCCAAAATTATTGAGTTCATTTTCTGTTAGCCACCTACTACTGGGCATGAGGCTTACCCTCCATGGTCAATGTGCCCAGTGAGACTCATTCGGGAAAGGAACAAAGGAGAAGTGATCTGGGTCAAGGATTGCAGTTAGAAAGTTCGATTTTCAGGTACATTCAACAGATGTAGAAACGGAGAAAGCATGACAGGAACGTGAGGGAAGTCCATGAGGGTGCTTTACCGAGCATGTCGGACAGAGTTGGCTGCCTCTTGTTGATGGGAACCAGTGAGGCTGAGTGAAGGTTCTCTGAAGCCCAGTAGAACACAGTTGGGGCTGAATCCACTCCTACCATACAAGTGTGAAAAATGGTGGTCCTCACTTCATAATAAGCGCCCTGGGGACAGAGTGGCTGATGCCTCTGCCAAGTTGCGCGTCAGCCTAGCATGTCTAGTGTGCCACGTCTAATAACACCAACGTGGGTCTTTCCTCCCTCTCCTAATGTCAGGACAGACATCGTACACACCATCACCATCACTGTCTTACCTCTCCCTCTGACCCTTGTGTTTGTCTTTTGCACAACAAAAACAGTGTGCTTTCATCTCTACATTGTCACATCCTTGTCAGATGCAAGAAAGCTTGGCTGCCAGTTTCTGCTCTTGACTTCTAGTTTGGGTGGCAAATAACTAGAGAAGGCACTGGCAGGGGCTTGGTGTTTCCTATTTTATGTAGTTGGACCTAAGTTGGCTCAAAGCACCTTTGAGAACGGTCAATTTTATCTCTTGCACATACCCTCTGGGAGTGATCTCAGAGTCTCGTTGGCACCATGCTGGCCTGCAGGGAAGCAAGCTCTTAGGACTGCAAGAAACCTCTGGCAAAGAAGAAGGCCACAAGAGAGCTCCAAGCCTACTCAGAGGCCAGCCCAAGGCCCAGTGCAGAGGGTTGGCCTTTTCTATCCCACACAGTAGTTCGAGTTTTAAAACTGGGGCAGCCTGCTAGAAGAGACTTATATATCTCCAGTCTAACTATACATCCTGAAGAGACAGTCAGCTGAAGGGCACCGTACCCAGTGACAACAGTACAGAGGCCAGGGTCACAGAAATGAACTGTGGGAAAGTATGTCCTGGTTGAGAGAGTGGACAGCTAGGGGAGGCGTTAGAGCCGACCTTGCACATTACCTCAGAGATAATCTCTCAGTGGGAAGAGAAGCCATTCTGGTGGCAGAGTGTTTGGGCACGTGGCCTTCTGGTGGGAGGTGAGGGGGAAGGGTGGAATGAGGTAAGAAAATCACCTATAAAGATTGAAGTTGGAGACCTGAGAAAGATCTGAAACATTCCTTGCTGAGGAAAAAACCTAGTGGTTTTAAAACACAATGAGGTCTGGGAAGACTGCTAACAGTTAAGGTTTACTGTTCTTATGAAGGATCAGGGTACTGTTCGAAGCACCCATGTTGGGTGGATCACAGATGCCTCCAGCTCTAGCCCCAGGGGCTTTGATACCTCTTCTGGCCTCCGTGGGAGCGCACACACACACACACACACACACACACACACACTTTAAAGAAAAGTAAAATGGCCGTTGGGAGATTTGAGGGGATGCAGAGGCCAGGCTGGACTCAGTGTGCACAGCCATGTTCTTCTCTGGAGCTGCACTGGGGCCAGGTACACAAGCACAGGACAGATAGAGTCCTTTTGCTGGTTGATCCATTCGCGACAGTCAGCCCAAGTAGCTAATCTCCACTTGTCCCTGTAAAGGGAGAAGAAGCAAGAGGGCGAGTGACTAGAAAGAACAGTCTTCTAAACCGACATGCCGGAATTGTGCTCAGTTCTTTTTGCGAGACCGCGAGTCCACTAAAATCCTTAGCTACTTAACCGACATGCCGGGATTGTGCTCAGTTCTTTCTGTGAGACTGCGAGTCCACTAAAATCCTTAGCTGTTTGCCATTTGTGTTTGTTTCCCGGCTATCCCAAAGTTATGATGAGTAAATTTGTGAGGTAAATGACAAACTGAACTTAAAGCCTTGAGATTTATTGGACTTGGTGTGCGCTTATTGCCTTTCAAGCCCGAGAGATTATAAACAAGTAAGAAAAACTTTAAGAACCAGCCAAGCCTTTCCTGGCTTTAATAAAGACAGGAGCTGGAGAGATGCCCAGTGATTAAAAGCACTTCCTGCTCTTGAAGAGGACATGAGTTCAGTCCCAGCACCCACATGGCAGCTCACAAACAACACCTGTGACGCTAGTGTCAAGGGATCTGATACTCTCTTCTGGCCTCCTAAGCCACATGCATGGTGCACATGCATGGTATATATATGTATATATATATATATATAATCTTTTAAAATGAATAAGGGCTATAAAACATTGAGAAGAGGTAGCCAAAAAGCCTACTAACCAACATGTCTTAGTCAGGGTTTCCATTTTTGTGAAGAGACACCACAACCAAAGCAAATCTTAATTTTTAATTGTTTTTTTCTTTTCTTTTTCTTTCTTTCTTTCTTTCTTTCTTTCTTTTTTTTTCTTTTTTCGAGACAGGGTTTCTCAGGGTAGCCTTGGCTGTCCTGGAACTCACTCTGTAGACGAGGTTGGCCTCAAACTCAGAAATCCGCCTGCCTCTGCCTCCCAAGTGCTGGGATTAAAGGCGTGCGCCACCACTGCCCAGTTCCAAAGCAACTCTTATAAAGGACAAATGTAGTTGGGGCTGGCTTAAGTTTCAGAGTTTCAGAGGTTCATTCCATTATCACCTTGGCAGGAAGCATGGCAGCAATGCAGGCAGACATGATGCTGGAGAAGGAGCTGAGGGTTCTACATCTTTATCCACAGGCAGCCAGGAAGAGACTCTCTTCTGGAAGCTTGAGCATAGAACCTCAAAGCCCACCCTACAGTGACTCACTTTCTCCAACAAGGCCAGACCTCCTAATGGTGCCATTTCCCATGGGCCAAGTATATTCAAACCACCACAGAACTTAAGATCTAAAAGACAGCTTTCAATTTAAAACAGCAATGGTTAGAATTTTTAAACATTTAATTGGTATTAACAATTGTATGTATATTTTTATTGCTTTCTCTTCCATCTGGGATTGGAAATTTCTTTCTGTATTTGTGTAAGAAGGATACAATTGTGTTTAAAATAGCTGTGCTTTACAGCAATACACGCAACAGTTAAATCACAGGGTATAGCCTTACCAATCGAGCCACATGCTATCTCCAGTCTACAAAGGGGCTACAAGAGGGACGCAAGCTGCTTTGTACCACCACCTCCATCTCCAGTCACAAAGTGCCAAATCCTTCCCCCTGGTGTCTGAGAATCAAACAGGCAACCTGACTGTAGTCAGTATAGAATAGGCCAGTTATCAAACATACCTACCATCTCATGGTGTGGAACCTCCGTTGGAAACCTTTAAGAGGGGGTACTGAAAACTGCCTCTTCAGAGCCTCCCTGCATAATGTATGGTATTAATAAAGCTCTCCCCTGAAGGGCAATTCACCTCACCACCTCCCCCTATAACCTGGTGTCTCTCATCTCCATGAACTTAAAACGAGTATCAACAACTGAGGATGTTCAGTAGTGAGCCAGGAGTTTGCAAAGCTAAAACATGCGAAGGTAATTTCTCATTTCCTGGAGGAGGGAAGGAAGAAACAGAGAAGGAGGTCTGCAGTGTTTATGGCGTGGCACTAAGAGGCTGTGGTGGGACAATTTTCTGCGTCTCCTTTGCTGTGCACAGGATCGCGTCATCCTGAGAGTGTGAGTCTGGTCTGGGTGACATTAGCGTTTAGGGCAGCAAGTTGAGTAAAGCTGATTGGCGCTCGCTAAAAAGACAGGCTCATCTAGGACTTGAAGGTCTCAACAGAACAAAGCAGCCTTCCTTCCTCCCAGTGAGAGAGAATGCTTCGTGTCTAAGAGCCGCCACTCAAACCAAGTCCCTGGCTCTTCCTGTCTCAAACTGGCCAGTCTTCAGAGGGTAACGACACCATTTAGCTCTGGTGGTTCTCAGGCCTCCAGAGTCCATCTGGAGCTACATCACCAGCTTACCTGAGACTTGTTCAGCCTGAAGATAGAGGACCTTTCCAGTCTCTGAGAGAAGCCAGTTCCTAACAATATACAACAATATACACACCCTATTGGTCTGTTACTTTGGGGAGTCAAGACCAATATAGAGGGTAAAAATAACTAGAAATAACTCTTTTCTTTCTGTTCTCATAAATATCTGCTAATTTTGGAAAACAAAATTATAATCACTCTGTTTCCTATCTGGACTCCAAATTGAAATTGACCTAAATTTAAAATAAAGCATAGACTCCAAGTAATGAGTTGCTATATCCTCTCTGCATAATTTCCACTACTTTTCTGTTTGGTAATTTTTATAACCAAATATTTGGGAAAATAAATTGTTGTTAAATGCATTGATTGGAAAGGAAAAACACTACACTAGGTGGGTTAGAAAAATATTTAGAAGTAAATAGAATAAAGCAGTAAACTTTATTGGACTCGGCAGCTTGGATCCAAGTGTCTCTCAAAGGCCCACATGGTAAAGGCTTGCCTAACCGTGGCACTATTCAGAAGAGATAAAACCTTTAAGAGATGGGACCTGTAACTCCTATAGCCAAGCAGGACTTCCAGTGAGGGAGGGGGCCATCAAATCACTCACAAAACGTTCCACCCAAAATTGGCCCTGCCCTATAAGATGTGCAAGGATAGAGCAGAGACTGAGGGAATAAGCAACCCATGGCTTCCCCAACTGGAGACCCATCTCATGTGAGAGAGCCAACCCCTGACACTAGCTAGCTATGCTTGCAGACAGCCTAGCATGACTTTCTCCTGAAGTGGAAATTTCTAGTTCTTTGGAAAGTTAGTTATGTCAAATGATGGTTTGCTGGGGCACCCAGGTGAGAGGGTGTCTTGTTAAAGCAAACACATGAAGACTGTTTTCCTGAGGCAGACACAGGTGTAAGGATGTTTGGGTAGAGCAGACACGTGAAAGGCCCACTGATGAAGAAGTATAAATAATGGCCCCACAGACAGTGGGAGACGAGCACTGAGCAGTGGTTTGGTTTGCTCCGCCTTGCTATTCCTTGCTAAAGACACGCATGTATTGGTTCACCTTACATAACATTGTTGAGCTCAACCTATAATGCTGCCATTGAGAGAAACTCACCCAAGAACTTCTCGTGAGGTTCCTGAGGCAGCTTGTGGCCGTGCCTTAGGACAATTGGTGAGCCTAGTGGTTTCTTCAGGATTGAACTACAACTGCCTGGTATGGTGAAAGGACTGGACTGAAGCTGCTGGTTCGTGCTGGTTCGTGCCTGGGGTCTGCCTGCCCAGAGGCCCAGTCTGCACCTGCTGAGTGGTATTTGGTGTTTGCCACAGGACTGAACTGCTGCCAAAGAAGATCAAGCTCGCCCCCAAAGAACGGTTGCTGAGCAGGTCCACTTCCCCCATATCCTAATGACTTTTCTCTTCCACCACCTCTGCTGGGTGGTGGGCTAGAGGGGAGGTTGAACCCTTGTTGAAAGAAGATTGCAAAAAATGTATGCCTAATCTCCTTAGAGGCTTCAACCTGCAGTAGATAAAAAAGGATGCAGAGATCAGCAGCCAAACATCAGACAGAGCTTAGGGAGTCATGTGGAACAGTGAAGGACAGGATTGAGCAAGGGGGGAGGGGGGAGTCAGAGGCACCACAAGAAAACCTACAGTCTCACAGAGACTGAATCACCAGAGTGTGCCCAGACTGGATCTAGACCCCCTACCCACTTATAGCAGATGTGCAGCTTGCTCTTCATGTGGGTCCTCTAACAGTTGGAGTCCGGGCTGTCTCTGACTTTGTTCCCTGACACTGGATCCTGTTCCCCTACCTGGGCTTATTGGTTGGCCTCAGGGGGAGAGGCTGTGCTTAGTCCCCCTGGGATTGGATGTTCCAGGGTGGGTTGGTACCCAAGGTACTCAGAAAAGGGGAGGAATTTGTGAGCGTGGAACTGGGAGGGGGGCTGTGACCGAGATGTAAAATGAATAAATAAAATAATGGAAAATCCAGGCCATGGAGAGGGCACACACACCTGAAGGAGATACTAGTAACCCTCTCTCTTTCTTGCTCTCTTTTGCTTCATAGCCATAAGGGATCAGCTTCCTCTGTCGCTCCCACTGTAATGTTCTGCCCTGTCACAGGTCCAAAAGCAACACTCAGAAAAATAAGCAAAACAAACAAAAAGCTTTCTTTCTTAAAGCTTAATTTGCTCAGGCATTCTTGTCATAGTAATAAAACCTAGCACATGAGAGTTTCAAGTAAAGGCTGGAAAGATGATTCAACTGTTAAGAGCACTAGCTGCTCTTCCAGAGGATCCAGGTTCAAGTCCCAGCACCCACATAGTGGCTTCTGTAACTCCAGTCCCAGAGGATCAGACACCCTCTTCTGGCCTTCTTGGGTATTAGGTGCACGCACTCGAGCACGCACACACACACACACACACACACACACACACACACACACACACACGGTACACCCATACATATAAAAGTAAATAGAATAATTTTAAAAATTGATTTTAAAAAGTTTATTTCAAATGTTCTCAAGGAATAAAGGAGAGTAAGTATCTTGGTTTTGGGTTTTACTGTTGTAAAGAGACACCGTGACCACAGTGAGTTTTATGAAGAAAAACATTTAATTGGGGCATTTATTGTAGCGGAAGCATGGTTGTATACAGGCAGAGGCGAGGCTGGAGAAGGACCTGAGAGTGCCATATCAGAACCTTCGGGCCTCAGGCAGAGAATGCCAGAGGAGCCATGAGCCAGTATAAACTCACTCCAACTTGCCTTCAGCAATAGTATTTCATCAGAACAGCAGAAAACTAATATGCCAGCCAAGGTGGGCTGCATCCTCCAACTCTGAGCTAAGACAAACCCTTCCTTTCTGAGTTGCTTAAGTTGGGATTTTTGCCACAGCAGTGAGAAAAGTAACAAATACAGAAAATCGTACTGAGAAGTGAGGTCATTCCCATGAGAAACCCAATCACGCGATTCGTGGCCCTTTGGGATGGGTCTTTGGGAGGAACATGAATGAGCTTGGAGCTGTGGGCTATAGAAGCCCTAGCAGAGCTCCAAGGGCTGTTGGAGAGAGAGAGCAGAAGATTAAGATACTGATACATAAAATAGGCTCAGGCTAGTCTAGAGATAACATGATGAAAGATGTCTGAGGAATAACCACTCAGCCGGGTATGTCAGCCAATCACAGGCCAGCCCAGGGAAGGCCAACATGCCGGTCAGATGAGTCCAGGACAGGTCAACTGGCCCTAACCCAACAGTTAGGTAGAAATGATGCATTCTGGAAAGCTCATGAGCTGTTCTGAATCCCCATTTATAATGTCTGCACTAGGTTGTTAACATGTTCTGTGATGAGTTACAAGGATTTGAAAGCTATTGGCCAACGCTCTGTGGTTCTTCATTTCCTCTTGAGAAGATGAAAGTTACTGAGAAGGCTGCTCACAATGGTAGACAATGCAGTGTCTTATGATTTTTATTGCTGCAACAAAACACCATGACCAGACGGCAAGTTGCGGAAGAAAGGGTTTATTCAGCTTACTCTTCTATATTACTGTTCATTATTGAACAAATCAAGACAGGAACTCAAACAGGTCAGGATCCTGGAGACAGGAGCTGATGCAGAAGCCATGGAGGAGTGCTGCTTATTGGCTTGTTCAGCCTATTCTCTAACAGAACCCAGGACCACCAGCCCAGAGATGGTACCACACACAATGGGCTGGGCCCTCTCCCTTTGATCACTAATTGAGAAAATACCCTACAGCTAGATTTCATGGAGGCATTTCCTCAGACAAGGCACATTTCCGCTCTGATGACTCTAGCTTGGATCAAGTTGACACACAAAACCAGCCAGCACATGCAGCTACACAGAAAGTTGAGAGGAGGTAAGGGAGAATGAGGGTGGCAATGGAGCCTTACTTTAAAATCTGAAGCCCTTGAAACTAATTCCTGGAACTCTCTTAAGTGTTCTTAGTGTCTTCCAATAAATCTTTCTTCAAGCCATTTCAGAAAAGTATCTACTTACTTGAAAAGTGTCAAGTTCTTTATATTTATAAATAGTATTAAGGCCTGTTTTTCTCACTGTTAACTATATACTCCATCTCCCTCAACAATCCTAATGAGTATATAACATTTTAACATTTAACATTGGGAGAAAAAGTAGTAATTTCCCCCTATGACTTAGTTCAACTTAATGCCTCCTTTTTTTAAAGAAATCTTTTTATGTGGATGAGCGTTTTGCCTGCATACATGTCTGTGCATTGCCTGCATGTCTAGTCCCTTTGGAAGCCAGAAAAGGACATTAGGTCCTCTGGGACTGGAGTTACAGATGGTTGTGAGCTGCCACATGGGTACGAAAAATTGAACCTGGATCCTCTGGAAGAGCAGCCAGTGCTCTTAATCCCTGAGCCATATCTCCAGCCCACAATATATTTGTATCTGCTGTATCTTAATATATAAAATGTGAACTGCACCAAAGAGGACTTACAGTTAAAAGCTCAATGTTCAAAATAGATGTAATCAAATATCATTCGCTTTGTACCTGCTATGCTTTTTAGTACTTCATTCTAGAGAGCTGTCCTCTAGGTGCACAGCCTCAGAAGCTGTGTCACCTACAGTTACAGTGGTGGGTTAAGGCTGAGTCAGATGTCTGACAGGCAGAGGATCTAGTAAGGCCTTTGGAACAGGCAGTGAAAAGCCCATGTCTTTGGACCTGCTATACCCAGTGAGGGCTGAGCAGAGAAGCAGTGCAGCCTTGTTATGACCAGTTCCTGACACCAATATCAAAGTTTTAAGTGCATAAGACTGGGGTTTGACACTCAGCAAGGCAAATAAACTTTTGTAACCGCTGAGAGAAAAGGAGGGAAGGCTGTGGCATGCACCCCAGGTTCTGAGAGCCACAAATTCAGCCTGGGCTGAAACAAAATAACAGTTTGTCTGATAAATCAAAGTTAATGGAATAAAATCAAGACACCACTGAAAGAGTCCTGTATAGGGACATGGGTAATGGTGTGTCTGCATGTGTGCTCAAAGGTCACAGTTGGAAGCAGTTCCTTATAAACCTTTAAGCCTACCATTTCTTGGTGTTATAGTGCCATCTCCTTGGTTTCTTCTAGAGAAGCTGACTCAATTTCCTGAATAGAAACTTCCCATACTAGAGAGACATTCATTAAGACTTAGGAAGTTCAGTGGTTCTCAACCTTCCTGATGTTTCGACCCTTTGATACAGTTACATGTTGTGGTGACCCCCAACCATGAAATGATTTCTTTGCTATTCCCTAACTGTACTTCTGCTACTGTTATGAGTTGTAATGTAAATGGCTTTTGTTTGTTGTTGTTGTTGTTGTTTTGGGGTTTTTTTGGACAGTCTTAGGCAACTCCTGTGAAATGGTTTGTTCAGTGACCCCACAGGGGTTGAAACCCACACGTTCGAATTGTTGCTCTAGATTGTCTTGGCTCTCCCTAACCTCTACATTTTTCCTAGACTCAGCTAGCCAACTTATACACAACCTGCTGGGTTTCCTTAAGATTAGAATAAGCCGACGGATCCCTATTTGGGATAGGAATCTGGTGCCCGTATAAGCATTCAGTTGGTCTTCAGTTTCTCAATAGCGTTATTTTCCCAGAGTCCTTGGGCATCTTTTCAAAGACTCATTGCTAGATATAACATAAATCATCCCAAAAGATAGATGATCTTGATCCCTTGGCCTTCTAAATGTTTTGAGAAAGGTCTCTCCTGTATCCTTGCTTCTGGAGCTGACATGATATTAAGGAAATACCATGGCCCGGGCACCATGTCACTTAGTTAATCCCCCACCTTTGCCTTATCTTTGGCCTTTGAAACTCTAAGAAAACGTTAAAATGGGGGAGGGGTTTAAATACTCAACAGACCAGTACCCCCACCCATCTCCAGGGACATTATTAACCTTTAAAGTTCCCTTCTCCACCCAGGGGCTTTCCTCCTCTCCAGACACGTACAAGTAGACATCCTTCCAGATTTTCTACCTGGGGCTTTTCTGTTCGTAATGTCCTTATCTGGTGAGAGACGATTTTAAGGTCCATTACTACCATCCTTCTCAACCAGGCAAGCTTAGAGTGTTTTCCTTTTCTTGAAAAGCAAAACAGAAATTTGTTTTCCTTCTGGTGCACACACACCCCTTCACTCCAAATTCCTTCCCCAAGGTCTTTGGTCTAAGTATTCCAATAGAACCATTTTATTGTCAAGGCTCTACTAATCAAAACAGTCACAGAGGCCCTTGAAACTTCACAATGTTTTGATCCCTAATCTATATGCAGATACCTTCCTACAGAAAAGTGGATGAGCAATGTTTCAGAGTTGAAAAATATATCTATTAAGAGGTCTCTAGGTCTTTTTTTCTTGAATTTTCTTTTCATAGGTTCTAGCTTTTGTGTTCCAAGACCAAAGGAGCTGATGTTACAGGGCTGATATAAGCAGTGTTCATTAGAAGTTGGAATGTAAAAAACAAAATATCAATGTACAATTCACAATGAAAAAGTTAATGGTCCAAGGCAACTGCTATTCATTTCATTTGTCCCTAACATTTCTCCTTGCAGAAAATAAAAATCACGGAATTAAAATATTCTTCAGCAATGTGTTTTTAAAAAAGGAACAGATGCTGGGTGTGGTGGTGCAGCCCTTTAGTCCCAGCACTCAGGAGGCAAAGGTAGGCAGATCTCTGTGAGTTCAAGGCCAGCCAAGTCGAAAGAGTGAGTTCCAGGACAGTCAGAGATACCCTGTCTCAAAAGAAGAGGAGGAGGAGGAGGAGGAGGAGGAGGAGGGGGAGGAGGAGGGGGAGGAGGGGGAAGGGGGAAGAGGGGGGAGGGGGAGCCGGAGCTGTGGTTCAATAATTAATGGGCACATATAGGCTAAAAGTCAACTATTTCCAGTACCAGTACCAGTTTCTGCACCTGGGCAAAATACTCCCTCCTTTAGACAGACGACCTGCCTAATACTTGTATCCCAGAGTTTCTTGGCTGAATTCTTGAGTAGATACATGTTATTTCTCAGTATCAGATTTCTCAAGAACACTTTTAACCATCGAGGTATTTTTACTGTCACCCCAAAATTATTCAGGACACACGTCTGCATGTTAAGACCCCCCTTTCCTCCTGAGACAGAAAGGCCTGAGACACTAATAGCCCTCCTTGCCCAGACAGGATGTCATAAGCAGATATCCTTAAATCTGGTGAAGAAATGCAGTTCAGCCAATCGTCAACTGGATGCAAACTGCCTCACCTTTCTCTGCAGCAGCACCTCTCTGCAGAGCACCTCTCTCCACCCTCTCAAGAACTGCCCCATGCCATCACCCCAGGCAGTGTCCAGAAAGCCCTGGAAGACAGAGTTCTGTTATTTATTCCCCCACTCCTGGCATTCGCTTCTTAGACAGCAGAAGAGAAGGAGCCAAGTGGAAATACTGCCCCCTCAGTCCCTCTCGGACTTCACTGCGGAGATGAGCTGCGTGCCTAGGTCTTTAGGGCTGGTCTCTCCTTCGGGGGTAAACCGACCCTGCCTCCAACCCGAGGACCCAGCTCCTACCCCTGGGCGCACCTCGCGGGAGCAGCTCCGATCTGAGGCCGCCATCCCCGGTCCCCCGTCACCGGAGCAGCTCCGGTCTGAGGCCGCCATCCCCGGTCCCCCGTCACC
>JADRCH010000057.1:2264596-2335599 GCA_019843965.1 Rhynchomys soricoides
CAGCTCCGGTCTGAGGCCGCCATCCCCGGTCCCCCGTCACCGGAGCAACTCCGGTCTGAGGCCGCCATCCCCGGAGCAGCTCCGGCCTGAGGCCGCCATCACCGGTCCCCGTCACCGGAGCAGCTCCGGTCTGAGGCCGCCATCCTCGGTCCCCGCACAGGAGCAGCTCCGGTCTAAGACGGCTGTCCGAGCCGCTCCTCACCCGAGCAGCTCCGGCCTCGCGGCCCCGCCCAGGCAGGCCAAGTTCCTTCTGCCTAGACAGGACAGGGTCGGCCTCCCTGTCCTCCATGCTGCCTCGGCCCTCGGCCTCCGAGCGCCCGGGAACCGGCCGGCCGGGGACGCGCGGGGTCCCGGCCCTCTGGTCTCTCCGCCTCGCGGCCGGAACCTCCCGAGGGCGGAGTGATCCCCGCCGCCCAGTGAGGAGCGCGCGGCCACGAGGGGCGCTCGGCCGGGTGGCGCGGGGCGGTGGCGGCGGGGGAGGGGAGGGAGGCGGGGCCGGGGCGGGCTGGTGTTGGGCGACTGCGCTACGGCCCGACCGGGGCGGTGATGGCGGCTCCATATTAACACCTCCTCCTCCTCCTCCTCCTTCTCCTCCTCCGCGCTCCCGCCCGCGCCCGCCAGCCGTCTCCCCCTTCCCTGACGCCACCTCTCCCCCTCCTCTACCATGCCCGGCATGATGGAGAAAGGGCCCGAGTTACTGGGAAAGAGCCGATCGGCCAACGGCGGCGCCAAGAGCCCGGCGGGCGGCGGCGGC
Source organism: Rhynchomys soricoides (assembly GCA_019843965.1). Lineage (NCBI taxonomy): Eukaryota > Metazoa > Chordata > Mammalia > Rodentia > Muridae > Rhynchomys > Rhynchomys soricoides. The sequence goes on from JADRCH010000057.1 coordinate 2,265,351, forward strand.
TCCTCGGCCAACGGCGGGCTGCACTTCTCGGAGCCCGAGAGCGGCTGCAGCAGCGACGACGAGCACGGGGGTACCTCGCCGCGCTCCCCGCCCCGCCCGCCCGGCCCCCTCCCCGCGCCCTCCTCCCCTCGGAGCCGAGCCGCGGCCGCCGGAACTCCCGGTGCCGCCGCAGCCCGCGACCCGCGCCTCCCCGCCCCCACCCGGCCACGGCCTCGCCCGCGCTCCCGCGGTTGGAGAGCCTCTGCCTTGCCCTTCCCCGCTCCTTTCCTTATTTATAACCATTTTACCATATATCTTGGCATTGCTTTGCAGATGTTGGGATGAGAGTCGGAGCTGAATACCAAGCTCGGATCCCTGAATTCGATCCAGGTAGATATATTTGCTCACAGGAAAACCCGTCTCTTTTTTCCCCCCGGGCTTGCTCTGGGGTGGCCGGCGTCGGGATGGGGGGAGTTACGGGGTGCGAGTGTGGGGAGCACCGGGAGAGGGCCGGGCAGAGCAGGGCAGGGCATCGCGGGCGGGGAGGCTGGCAGGCTCGGCTGGGCAGTGACACAGGGCGTGGGGGTAGATGTGTGCATGGCAAGGTGAACATGGTTCCCTCCCGCGGCACTTGCATGCTGCTGGAATCGCACCGAGGTCGCGGGTCAGAGGCCCGGGGCGCGGGGGCTGCAAAGCCCAAGGCAGCAGGAGAGGGCGTGCGATCTGTGTGTGCAGGAAACTACCCCAGGTCAAATGCCACACCGACCCGCTCTGGGAACCCGGGGCTCCGCCAGGCTCTGCAGAGCCATGCTTGGCAACGAGCTGCTGTCATCCGCCCGGGCCAAGGGCGAGCCCCACGACCCCCGCGCACACAGGATCCTGGTTTTTCTTTCTGTCCGAGGCGGTGTGGACCTGGGCGGGGAAACGCCCCGGCCCGACACCGCCCCCTCCCCCCGCGCGCCGACCCGGCCCGGGGAAGCCAGACCACAGGACAGCAGTCGCGGCTGCCAAGGAGACATTTTCTCCGGAACAGCCAGGTTCCAGCGCCCTCCGTCAGCGCAGCTTGCGGGCTCCCTCTCTACTTTTCTCCAAACAGGCTCCCCGGCTGTCACGGGATGTCAGGCTGCTCGGGGATTGGGCGAGAGTTCCGCATATGGAGGCGCCCTTGCTGGAGCCTCTGGGCCTGGAGTGCTCGGCTGCTCTAACCCAGCCAGACTCGCCACTGGGTGGGCTCTGCCCTTCCCTGCCTGAACCGCCCTCCCACTTTTCCTGCAGTCAGTTTTTGTCTAGAGTCCATTCTTAACAGCATTGCCAGAGTCCGACGCTTGAGTTGTAGTTTGCTATTCAGAGGGCTCACTTGTAATTTCGCAAGGAAAACAATCATGTCTGTTTAGTTAAGGTATGCTAGGGGGATTCCATCCTTCTCCCCATTAGGACTATGATGTTTACCAAGTAGGTAGTAGCCCCTCTCTAAAGGGGGAAGGCTAACAGTTAAAAGCATGATAAGGACAGTTTCCTTCAGTACGTGATACCAGAATGCTCATCAGATTTGGGGGCTACCTTCAAATTGACACAGCTGTTGGGATATTTTGTTAGAAGACTATTGGTGTGCGCCATGGTGGGCTTCCAGTAGTATTGTTTTTCTTGTCGACATAGGTAGCTAGTAGGTGGGTTCCTTCACATTGTGGAGATGCTTCAGGGCTTAGATTGACATCCGAAAGAAGACGTTCACTGAAGGATAGACTGAATTTAATTCTCAGCTCTCTTGTTTTTGTCCTCTGAGCAAGTCACTGGCCTTCTCTGAGCTTCAATTTTCCTAGCTGTAAAAAGCTATTGCATGGAATTCTTGCCAGGATTAAATGACTAGGCATATGGCAGTTACTCAGTAAAGATTAGATTTCATAATTATGAAGAACGATTCCGAACTCTTGTTGCTACTCACTTTTTTTTTTTTTTTTTTTAATATTGGTGAAGTCATTTCCAGATGGAACCGGCAGCCGAATTATGTCACAAGCACACCTATCTTTTGGCCCCATTAGATAGATCTCAGTCGATATTTGTCTCCTAGCTATGTGCAGTTGGTTAGGGACTTGTATGTGTTTTAGTGACAAAGCATTTGTCGTTTTAAAATATAATTCATGCAACAATTTTAAACTAGGAAAAATAGTTAATCTACTTAGGTGGTCTTAGGTGACATTATTTGGATTATTTTGATCAGTTTTGCTTGTTCCAGCTACCTAGAACATTTGTGAGAGGTGACAAAACCCCAATAAGTATTACTGGTTTTGAATTAGAATTTCTAATTTATTTACTTTTGACTGTAATTGATATTTCCAATTTATTTACTCTGACTGTAATCAACAGAATAGGGATAAGCCTGCCATTACTTAAATGCACTTACGTCTGTTTACCGGTATAGTCCAAGGACACAGTTAAAAATGTTCGATTCATACGGATCATTAAGGTATTTTTCTCAGGAACACTGTGCTTCCTGTACCTGTTGCTGCTGTCTTATTCTGAGTGTTGTACTGTTTATTTTCCAAGGGATTTTTAAAAAAAGATTTATTTATTTTTTATGTATGTGAGTACACTGTAGCTGTCTTCAGACATACCAGATAAGGGCATCAGAGCCCATTACAGATGGTTGTGAGCCACCATGTAGTTGCTGGGAATTGAACTCAGTACCTCTGGAAGAGCAGTCAGTGCTCTTAACCACTGAGCCAAGGGTTTTATTTCATGGTGAGTTAGTATAATTAAATGAAAGTTTAAGCATTACTTGGGAAAAGGTAATCGAAGAAAAGGGAAATTTATTAGCTAATAATAGAAACTGAGAAATAATAAGCTCTCCTGTTGTCCCTCATAACTCTTCCCCCCTTTTTTGTTTTGTTTTCGAGACAAGGTCTTTCTACATAACCTTGTCTGTCCTGGAACTCACTTGGTAGACTAGCCTGACCTTGAACTCAGATCCAACTGCCTCTGCCTCCTGAGTGCTAGGATTAAAGATATACACCCCTACCCACCCCATCCCTAATAAAGCTCTGTTAATATGGAAATTATTCACTGTGGTCTTAGTCTGAAGGCACTTGGAAGAAAAATTCCTTAAGTCCTAAGACTATTCTGAGAATGTAGAAAAAGTCAGAGTTTTTAGAAGAGATGATGATGTTGATGGTAGAAATTACATACATAGAGAATGACTTACTGTTAGGTCTCAGAAACGGAGGACAAATGGCTAACCATTAACAAGCTGGGAAAGTGAGAGTTCTGTTGGAGATCCTCCAAGCTTGGCTATTAGGGGCAGTTTACCTCAAGTGGCCATGCTGGTATCCTTATGATTTACTAACTGGATTTCTGATTGTCATCTTTCAGTTGTAAATCAGCTTGTGGGTTGGGGGCAGTTTACCCTGGGGGGGGGGGCCTTGCATCCTCTTTAAGATTTGCTAACTGGATTTCTAATTGCTATCTTTCTCTTGTGAATCAGTTGTTAACTAGTTCTGAAGGTTGTCAATTGTAAATTGTTGTTCAGGCGTTCTCTTGCATTTGCCACCTAACTGTGCTGACCCCTGAGGAGTAGCTCCGATTATGCCTTCAAGCTTCTCTGGTACACTTAGCTACCTGAGGTGAACTACCTGACTTCTTCAGACTTGTTTCTTGTTCATAAAAGGGAGATATTAAGAACGTCACAGGGTTAAGTGGAAATATGAGTGAAGCAGTGATTCGCAGACCCATAAAAGAAGTTTGAAGAGACAAAAAGTGACACATTTTAAAACTGACATTTCTTATTTGTTGCTTAGTTAAATAAGTGATAAAGAATGTAATCTTTGGTGTATTAAAGTATTAATACTTTGAAATAAAATTATCTTCTTTATTTTAAATTTACCTATTTATATATAAACATTAATGTGATAGTATCCATTTTATAAAACACATGGATATTATTTTTTTGGTCTTTGAAGTCCTTTTTGTGCACATTCCCCACAAAATCTTTCATAATATATTTGTATACTTAAAAGTGCTTTACTGGGGACTGGGGAGATAGATCAGTGGATAAGAACACTTGCTACGATGGCAAGGAAACTGAGTCTGAATCACCAACATCTACATAAAACCCAGACCTGGCTGCACATCCCTGTAAACCCCAGCCTTGGGAGATAGAGAGAGGCAGATCCCAAGAGCTACCCCATCAGTCAGTCTAGTGAGAAACTCTGCCTCAAAGCAACAAGGGAGAAAGTGATAGAGCAAGACATGGATGTCCTCTAGATCTCTTCCCCTGTCCTTCTCAGGGGCACCCTGAGACAGACACACAAAGTGCTCCACTGACTTCTCTACTTTTTATAGGTCCAGCTTAATGCACATCATAGTGAACATAAAGTCCTGAGTATTACGTCTCCAGCCTAAGTTAGTGCATCATTGATTAAAACTGTGGTAGTTGTCATCTGCTCAGTGGAGGAGAGCTTTAGTGAGAAGCTTGAAATCCTGGAAATTTTTTAGGAAATGTTCTCTGTAAGATAAGAAACTTGTCTGTTTAATGTGAGAGGACATTTACTATTGATTAGACCGGAATGTCTATGTTGTAGTCCCCTTCCTCAGGGACACGGGTTCCCTCCACGGGGCTGAACGGAGCAGGATGAAAGTTCATGATGCTACTCAGATTGGTATGTAGTTTAAACTTACACGTGCTTTATTTGATCATTTAGTATTTTCCAATTGATCATAGGAGATAAAACCTCAGATACTGGAGAGACTACAGTGTAGGTTAGATCTCAGATGAGTTTTCAGGCAGATTATATTGAGAAAGAAAACTTCTGAAAATTAAGTCCTTTAAAACTTACAAGGCTGGAGAGACAGCTCAGTAGATGAAGTGCTAACCCCAGAAAAGCCAGGTATGGTGGTGCATGCCAATTTGGGGGGAAGGTAAAAACAATTTGTCATTGGCCAGCCAGCCTGGTTAAAGCACTGGGTTCTAGATTCAGTGAGATCCTGTCTAAAAATTTTTTTAAAAGGAATATAGTCAAGGGTGGTGGTGCATGCCTTTGATACCAGCAGAGGCAGGTGGATCTCCTTAGTTGAGGCCAACTTGGTCTGCATAGTGATAGTTCCAGGACACCTAGGGTTACATGAAGAGACCATGTCTCAAAAAATAAATAAAACTGCCAGAGTAGGACAAGTAGGAGAAGACACCCTATGTTGATCCGTGACCAACACATGATTTGTGTATACACATACAGGCACACGCATGTGCACACACATGCATATACCACACACAATTTATTCATGCTTCTGTGTTATGAGGAAAGCCTTTACCCCCTATTTGAAGATACTATACCAATAATATAGGACCTAATTTCACATAGTTTTTATGTGTTTAGAGCATCTTAGTCTCAGGATCTAAATTCTTAGTACATTTGTTCACAAAGTCCTGGTTTTTAATGTCTCAAAGGGAGGGAGTTACAGACAGATTGCTGTTTTGTACTTTGTACTTGAACCCCCCCTTAGTCCTCCCATCTTGTATCTTAGTGGTTGGTTGTCCTGTGTGTGTACATTATCAACTTATCAACTTCATTTTTGAAAAGCACAGAAGTAGTTACATCATCTCTGTTATGGATGAGGGAAACAGAGGCACAAGAAGATATCTTCAAGATGGCACGCTTGCTGCGACTGGAACCTGAAACTATACTCAGTACCCTAAGCTATAAACAACACCCTAAAGTAACTCGTTCCTGTAAACAGTTATTTCTTGGGCTTAGTTGATGTATAATTGAAAAGGCTGGGGTGTCCACAATTGGGAAAAGAACACTGTGAAATGCCAAATTGCGCATCTTCTGGTTTAAGGCCACTTAGCTAATGCCTTCATCATCCCACATTAGTGGAACAATTAGTGTCCTAAACTTTGGCACTGGTTTGTGTCTCATATCAGATCCTTAATTACAATATTGAAAATTTGGGGGAGAATCATGTCTGGTATTTTAAATGGAGAAAGAAACAATGCCTGTTTAAGAGGAGATATGCAGTGAGACACAGCAGACTTCCTATGATTCGAGAATGAGGTCTATGGACTGAAGGGATGGCTCAGTGGAGACAGGAGGTTGCCACCAAGCCTGGGTTCTATTCCTGGGACTCATACTTGCACACAACATATACTAACATGAAAGAGTGTTCTTGAAGAACAGGGAGCAAGAAAGTACATTTCTTTGTCATGGAATACTATTAAATTGTAAGACTCAATGAAGCGTATATTTGATGTGTCATATTCTATTAAGAAAGATTCTAATAATCTGACTGTCACAATTCATTGTGTAAAAGGAATCTGTTCCTTGATAAATAATTGAAGTTAAGATATTCACTTGAAACATTTGGTTTTCTCAGGTAAAGGCTTCTGACCAGCTTAGATAGGATTCACTTCCGTTGAATAACTTGACTTTTGCATTTATAAGGCTGTTTTGTTTTGTTTTGTTTTTTTTACCTAACAGGCCCATGACTAAAAATTAAATGTGTTTATATTGAAAATGTCTTGTTTTTTGGTTTGTTTGGGATTTTGTTTGCTTCCTTGCTTGGTTGAAAGATTTTCACTAAAACTCTTACTGCACGAGCCTGCTTCCAACTTTAGCTCTTTCTGACACGCCCTCTGCTCCTGAGTGTGTCACATACCCTGCTGATACTGAAGTGGAATTAGTATGATTCTTCCAACAAAAATACTTACTAAACATTTAATAGTAATATTTGATGCTTCTCCAAAGTTAAGTATGAATAATATTGAATTATTGACTCATAAGTAACTTCTCTGTGTGGAGATTGTAGTAAGAATTGTTCTCTTATCCAAATACCTTATAATAATCACAGTTTAACCTCAGAATTCTACTAATATTTTATGTGACTGATTTGATATTCTGACTGTTAGTGGTAAGTAACATCTACCTCGTGAAAATCAGCTGTTTTAAAATGCGGCAGCAATGCTTAATATGTTGGTAGTTTTAACTAACTTGTAGCTAAGGATTGGGTGGAAGCCAGAAAAGTGCTGTGTAATAAAGTGTCTACAGACCTGTCGTCTCCCTGGCCTCCCTGTGAAGGCTTTTGTCCATCCAGGCCATTACAGCTTATATTAGTGAAGCTTGATGTTACAGACTTTATAGCTTATGAGAAATACACAGGAAGGACCGTGTTCTTTGGGATTTAACCAGATCATATGAACAAGACATTGTGTTAACTTTTATGCCTTTGAAAGGAAAGCTGGCAGACTTAGGAATAAGATAAAATACAAGCCATGAAGGGAGATGCTAGCAGTTGTGGCCCGTGAGCAAAGCACTGGTGAGGTAGGTGTTCTGTAGGGTCAGTTTTGAATGGTGATCCCTCAGCAGCATGCAGGTGACAGGAGCATGAGCTTCAGGAAATCTTTCCAGTTGTATCAGAGTGTCTACTATAGTGTTTCCTCCGTTTTACGTAAGCCTTGTGTGAAATCTGTTTTCCTGTGTGTTCTTTGCAGGTATTGTACTAAAACAAATAAAATTGTGCTTATGTTTAGTTGGAATATAAGTAAAAGGCTATCCTATTCAAAATAATTAATTTTTCCCCAGGTGCTACCAAGTACACAGATAAAGACAATGGAGGCATGCTTGTGTGGTCTCCTTATCACAGTATCCCAGATGCCAAATGTAAGTTTTTTTTCTGAGATCAAATGTTAACATCAGTAGGGAATCAGCCTGTTCAAAATGTAATTTACATTTGTCTTTTAGTCTTTTAGGTTCGCTTAAGAACTGAATTACCTTTGATTTCTTTTTTAATGGAAGCCTTCGCTGTATTAGAATGTTTTTCCTTTTGAAAGATAGTGAATTTGACCATTTCAGTTTGTGTCAGGCCCATGAAGAATGCAAAAACCTAGGATCTGCTGGCTTTGGTGCTTAAATCCTCAAGCAGGGGAGGGAATTACTATGTAGACATCTGCACAGGCTTTTCCTCAGTCTATGGAGCAATAAGAGAAATGCCGCCAGACTCCAGAGAGCCCACTCTCATTCCCATTTTAAAGAGGAAAGGTGAGAGAGCTGACTTCAGCAGCCGTCAGGCCATCTGGTGCTCTCCATTTCTGGACGGAGACCTTCTGGATCCTTGACCATGCACTTCTTGAATCATGGTGTGGCTTTAGACTTCAGTGTGATGTAGCGGACCCGAATCCTTTGCGGCACATCAGATATAGGAAACATACAGGTAACAACACTAAGACCCCCACCCCTCCATTCAGCTATCAAATTTATTAAATAACAACAGCAGCTACACTGAGCAGTCATTCTAGCAGACATAAAATAAGGTTTTCTTTAACAGGATTTCCTAGCATCTTATGAACTTATGTCTTGTTGTGATTTATTTAGTCTTGAGAAAAATCGTCATGTCCTATCCTGTGCGTAGAGTTGAATCATGACAATCGATGCAATTAAGAGCTAAAAACTGGAAACTGATATGTGTCTGCATACTTAGTAATCTTCCTAACTTAAAAGCTTTAGTGCACTAGATGAAGCTTCACCTGCTGCTAAGCTAGGAATACTGTGCCCTGGAGGCATTCAATAAGAAATATGTACCTAGAACCCAAAAGATATTTGGCTTTTCCCAGTTTGCTCATTATTACATGCACAGGTTTTCAATCGTAAAACAAGCATCACAGCATCATGGAATTTTGATGTTTAATACATGGTGCATTTTAATGAAAAACAAAATGCAAAAAGGTCACATGCCCATGAGGGTGGTGCCCATGGGGCTGTCCACCATGAGGGTGGTGCCTATGGGGCTGTCCACCATGAGGGTGGTGCCCATGGGGCTGTCCACCATGAGGGTGGTGCCCATGGGGCTGTCCACCATGAGGGTGGTGCCCATGGGGCTGTCCACCATGAGGGTGGTGTACATGTGAGCTGTCTACCATGAGGGTGGTGCCCATGGGGCTGTCCACCATTAGGGTGGTGTACATGGGGCTGTCCACCATTGGAGTGGTGCCCATGGGGCTGTCCACCATTAGGGTGGTGTACATGTGAGCTGTCCGCCATTAGGGTGGTGTCCATTGGGCCATCTTCCATTAGGGTGGTGTCCAGGTGGGCTATCCAGAGCAGGTCTGAGGCAGTGATTAACCCTGGTTATGTTGTATTAGAGTCTCTTAGGGAACTTTTCTCTTCAAAGTGTTGGTGTCTAATCTGACCCACATCTTAGAGACAATGCCTGTACATTTTCTTAAAGCTTCTATCATGGTTCTAATGCCCAGCCAGAGCTGAGACCAACTTCTGTTCAATTGGGATTTCTTAACTTGCTCTCTAAAGGTCTGTAATATATGTTTGATATATTTAGGCAGTATCTTTCTAGGTCTGTAGTGTATGTAAGTAGATTCTATGTAAATATAATAACTTGGATTTTATGTACTCCTGAGCATTTTCTGTGTGGTAACTCATTTAACCATGAGAGACTGTATTGTTTTATCATGAATTTAGAGCAGGAAACTAGGGAACAAAAGTTCAAATTACTCTACCAAAGTTAAAAGTAATGAACAGAAAAGCAAGTCCATGTAGATAGTAGCATTCCAGGGTCAGAATTCTTAAGATTTCTGCTTCTCAGAAATATATTTAAAGAAATAACTACATATCCATATGTGTAATAAATAATTTTAAAAGGATAAAGAAGTGACTGTGGACAGCACGTAAAAAGTGAATCCCAAAGGTAACCGACTACTTGGTAATGAGGCCCTGAAGTAGCCAACACATTGTTATTAAAGCTGCTCGTCTGAATTACTCTGATGGTTTAGTTACATGTGGGAGATAAGTGAGAACAGGATGCCTAAACTCCATAAAACAAGCAGAAGAGAACGTCGAAGCGTGCTCAGTGTGCCGTCCTTCCCTGTAGCCTGCAGAATTTATAAACATAAGAAGGGCTTGTTACACAGCCAAGCATCTCAAGTAAAGACCGGAATCGATAGTCAAGGATTATCTCAGTATTTAACAGTGCAATTAGGTTTCAATGTCTACTTCCACATGCATGATTGTCAACATACAGAAATAATTACAGTAATGTTACCTAATTTACCAATAATTATTCTCATACATGGTCATAGGGTCATCAGGTTAAATGAAATTTTAAACTGGGTGAGGAGCCATTGATTCTATTTATGAGTCTCCTTTAGTAACTGTTCATGAATGGTAGCTTTGGCTATATATTTTTTTTTTTTTACTCAGAATAGTAAATTATTTTACCATATTAAAAAAAAAAAGAAGAAGTGAAAGAAAGAAAACCTATATCTGAGAAATTTGAAGTTTCTGAAAGTAATGACCTAACATTGTTCCATTACAGTGGATGAGTACATCGCCATTGCAAAAGAGAAACATGGCTACAATGTTGAACAGGTATGTAGAAAAATGTGTGTCTGTCTGTCTGTCTGTGTGTCTGTGTGTACTGTAGCATGGACCTATGTGAAGGCCAGAGATCGGTGTCAGTCTATCTTTCACACATCCACACCTCTGCCCAAAAAGAAAAAAAAGGAGACCAGATCTCCTGATGCTGCCCGTGCCACCACCGCTCTGTCTCAGCCATCCCCATAGCTGGGACTGTGGGTATGTGGCACTACTTCCTGCTTTTAAAGCAGAGATTCTTAAAGCTAAGTATCTCACCCTGGGTCAGAGTTACAGTAGAACCGGTGGGCTTGTTTGTAGAGAAGGAAGATCAAACCTGTGTAAATGAGTCACTGGGAACTCGCTTCACAGAGTAAACTAAAAAGTAAACTTTTTGAAATCGACACACTGATTATAGAGCTAAACGACCATTTGGTGGATTTTTGAACCTTTTTTGGTGGCCTGTTTTACAGTTTTAGTTTTTGTTTGGTTGTTGGGGTGTATTTTGCCTTACTGTGTAACCTTGATTGGCCTAGAATTTGAGGTGATGATCCTCCTGCCTCTGTCTCCCAAGTGCTGGGGTTACAGCCATGCCTAAAGCCCGTTCTGTGTGTATGTCTTCCGTTGTTTTGGTTGGTTGGTTTGAGGCAGGGCCTCTGTATTGCATCCCTGGCTGTCCTAGAGCTCACCGTGCAGACCAAGCTGGTCTCACACTTACAGAGATCCTCCCCCTCTGTCTTCCCAGTGCTAGGATTAAAGGTATGCACCACCACACCTGGCATGCCTTCCTTGTTAATCTTTGAGAACGTTAATCTTTTAAAATATGAGTTTGTATTGGTTTATTTGCATGTTTATGTACAGAATTTATTTTTAAGCTCACCCCAAAAAATCTGTCTTTTTTTACAGAATGGAAGTTTATGCATTAAATAATAGCTAATACCTATTATTTAGAAGTGACTTGCCAATCAAGTCATTGAAGTTATTTAGATGACTTCCAATAGTTCTATGTATGTACACATTATGGTCATAGCAAAGTAAATATACAAATGTTTTATTAAACTTGTGATAAAATAATTAAATTGAGACAATTGCAATGAAAGTGCCCTTAAGTCTTAGAATTGTGTTATAGGCTAAATAATTAGAATTACTTAGGTCAAAGCTTGATATTTCTCTGCTAAGTCCAACTGAGTATTTCTGGTTCTTGTGTCGTAATTGATAATTTCATTCAGTTACTGCACTCACTTGAGAGCTTTTAGACTGTTTCCCCTACATATTGACACACTGATAAAATTCCAGTGGGATTTTGTCATGAGCCTACAAACCTGCTCACTCCACATCACCTTTTCTTATTTGTGCCACAAATGTGATATATACAAGTACTTATTCTGAGGCCCTGATTAAAATAAATAGGTACTCCCTGTAAAAGGCCTCACACTGAGTTTATAGTAAGTTGAACTCATAGGCTGAAAATTTTTTAAAATTTGATTTGTGTTTAACTCTAAGTATGGTGGAACTAAGTCCCTTAAAATCAAAGGTGGTGGTTTCTCTTCAAGGCACTTGGCATGTTGTTCTGGCATAAACACAACATTGAGAAGTCCCTTGCGGACCTCCCTAATTTCACGCCCTTTCCGGATGAGTGGACAGTGGAAGACAAAGTCCTGTTTGAACAAGCCTTTAGTTTTCATGGGAAGAGCTTTCACAGGATTCAGCAAATGGTACGGTGATTTTGGTCTTATACAAATTATCATTATGATGATTGTGATACCACTGAACACTACCTACTTACTAAATATAAAATGTTTTTCACTTAATTTTAATGTTAAAAGTATTTGAAACCGCTATATTTGCATACAATATTTTCTACAGTTGTCCACACATAACATATGTGTGCTATTTCATTGATGAATTGGTTTTTATCTGGTGTCAAATGTGTAATAGTTATTAAATTAATTTGGTGGTTGGTTTTTTAAACGGGGAATAATAACTTAACTTTATCTTGAGGGTTTTGTAATGTTTTGATTTCTTATTTTAGGATTCTCTTCCACTTTGTATCTGAAAGTCCTTTTTTTTTTTTTAATGTAAGTTTTTGAGAGAATACATGAGCACTATATCTGTGTCGTTGCTCCCTTCCCCCACAGCTCCTCCCATGTTCCCCACCTCCTTCTCAAGCTCACAACCACTTTAATTATTGTTGTTACACGAATGTGTTTACACATGCGCACACGTGTACACACACACACATGCATACGCACATCTACATACAACCTACTGAGACCAGGCAGTGTTGCTCATATGTGTATGTGTCCAGGACTGGTTACTTGGAATTAGACACACTAAGTAAAAAGCAGCACCCGGACAATACTGAAGTAACACAGAAGTTTTGAAGTCAGACTTTGGTATGAAGACTGGCAATATGAAAGTCCATCTTAAATCCGTGTTGTCCAGTGTTGTCCGGGTGCTGCAGAGGGGCTTTTGTTTTTCAAGGGAAAATGTCTACATTGCTATTGTCCATATCTCAAGTTCTTAAATTTTTAGTATTGCATTAAAATAATGTACCTCAAGCAGCTGGCACTTTAGCATACTGTAAGCAGACAGTGTTTCTGCATCCACATGACTTCAGTAATCGGAGGGAACACTTTGGTTGGTAGTTGACAACCTTACTTACCAGTGTGACACACCAGTACATGTAATCGTCGGCCACTGTAATAACCGGAGACTGTTGAGTGGCTAAGATCTGTCTGCATTATTTGCTAAGATCTCTATGTTAAAACTGAAATGATTTTAAAAGCTCACTGTTAGGTACTGAACAGCTCTTTGCTACCTGAAAGAGGCTAGACTCAAAGGACCACATGGTGTGAGCCTCTGGTGTAAAGTGTATGCTGATTTCATTTAGACACCAAAGGCTCTGAACTCAAGAAAGGACAAACACTTGCAGAATGCTAGCAGGGCCATGCTGGGACCGTGCAGGACATTCTCATTAAGTTAGTTTGTGACATCCCCCAGAACCAACAGTCACATGGGTTCAGCAGTGTCAGTGACTTTGGTGTAACGGACTCCTGTCACTGTTAAAAGTACTTTTTAGTTGTTGTTGTTGCTGTTAGTAAAGGTACCACGTCACGGCTTTCACCTATGCCTTGATTATCAAAGAATATATTGTTAGTCACTTGGTGGTCAGAGTTGATGAGCTAAACTTTCTAACGGTAACAGGAATTTTTTTTTTCTTAAAGCTTCCAGATAAGACAATTGCAAGTCTTGTAAAGTATTACTATTCTTGGAAAAAAACTCGCTCAAGGACAAGTTTGATGGACCGCCAGGCTCGTAAACTAGCCAATAGACACAATCAAGGTGACAGGTAGGTCGTACATTTGGCCTCTCTGTTGCACTGCTGGGACTTTTCACAGGACGGTATAGTTTTCATAAGACAGAAAGCTCCTGCAGCAGCACTGTGTCTGCCGTGGTGCGGCAGCACTGTGCCTGCCGTGGGGAGCGCAAAGTGGTCCAAAGTTCTGACTGTAGGAGCTGTATGCGCTGAGCTGAGGCTTTCTTTCTCTCAGCATTGCTTGTTCAGTGTGACTTAAAGACAAACTTAAGGGACATGGCTCTGTGATATAGCACCGACACCTCCAGGCCTGGTTCCATCCCTAGTCCTCCACAGTCAGATATATTAAACAATATATTCTGTGCAAGATAGCCTTTGTGCATCTCCTGAAGTAACATTCCTGAGCAGCTGAAGTACCCACTACCGTAATGTGCTTTGTCTGTCTTTGCACCAAGCACAGAACTAGAGTCCCCAGCATTACAGCAGATAGTGAATGCCCTCTTCCACGTGGTACTTCTAAGGTTTTTCCCCTCTGAATCTCTTACTTTTTAGCTAGGACTCTTTATCACATGATTCTGTAAGCTCCAAAGGACTGATGTTTCCTAGAACTTTAGAGATCCCTATTATAACTGTTCTGCCTCTAGTGACAGCTCTTAGGAATATGTGGTAGAGTCACGAGAGGACACACTGATCTTGTCTCTTTCAGTGATGATGATGTAGAAGAAGCTCACCCCATGGATGGGAACGACAGCGACTACGACCCAAAGAAAGAAGCCAAAAGAGAGGTGATGATCCTGAGGAGCCTCTGTGCTTGTTACATTGCAGCCATGGAGGCCCACTTAACACTATATATTAGGGGGGTGTTGAGGCAGCTCATGGAGACCGACTTAACACTTTACATTAGGGGGGTGTCGAGGCCCAGAACCAGGTGTGGTGATGCACACTTTAATACCAGCACTTGAGCTGCAGAGGCAGGTAGATCTCTGGGAGTTTGGGTCCAGCCCGGTCTACTTAGAGAGTTCCAGGCCAGTCAGGACTACACAATGAGACTGTGTCTCACAGGTCATTGGAGAGATGACGTGGTGGTTAAGAGCACTTACTGCTCTCTCAGAGGACTGGAGTTCATTTTGAAGCACTGAGGTTCTAGCCTATAACTAACTGCCTATAAGTCAGCTTCAGGAGATCTGACACCTCGGCCTCAGTGGACACCTGCACTCGATGAATACACACAAACACACATACAAATCATTAAAAATAATTATCTGGGGGAAAGAGGACAGACTTTTTGTATACTGGTGGTTTAGGAATTCGATTTCAATGGGGACTTGAAGTTGGAAAATGACTGTAACATTTGGAACGTCTGCCTGGCATTAAACAGTAGTGCCAGGTTATACCCTCTCGTCTCAGCTCTGCCACAACCTTAGTCTTTAATCCATCAAAGACAGTTAAACTCACCTTTACATGGAAAGAGTTGTTAGGTAAAATTTTAGGGTTTCTGGTTTTGTTGCCCACTTTTTCCCAGAAATGTTTTGCCCATGCTATAGCAACATAGAAGTAGCAGCAGGTGTATGGGAAGCCGTGGGCGCTGGGCTGAGACTGGCTCGGTGCGAGGTGAAGAACCCTCATAGCAAAGTGCTCAGCTGCCTCAGCATGCCGACCATACGACACTTACAGTTATTAAGACAAGGCTAAACTGAGCACACACTGTTTAATAAGGTAAGGAATTCCAGATTTGTTCTAGTGCAGTCAGGCAAAGGCCGGTGAGGTGAGGCAGCTTGCAGCAGTCAGAACAGCACTGGCAGGAGGCGGCTGGCCAGGCTCTGTTGTAGCCTAGCTTGTGAAGTGTGCCATTCCCCCAGCACTTGTCTGTCACTGCTCAGAAAACTGTCCCGTCTAGTCCTTACCCTCATTCGAAGTTTCTCCGTCAATGACATTTTAAAATCCTACTTACTTCAACTTGGTGTTTTCTAACTTTCCTAAATTTTAGATTTTAACGTTTTCCCAACGCCAGCAGCATCCAGGTACCTTAATCTCTTCATCCGCTTTGCTTATGTCTGTGTGGCTATGTGTGAAGATGTATATTGTGGAAGCAGGTACCCGTGGAGGCCAAAAAGGGGCACGGGATCTCCTGAAGCTGGAGTTACCAGCAGTGCTGGTGCTGGGGATGAACTCGGGCCCTCTGCAAGAGCAGTGCACGCTGCCAGCCACTGAGTCCTCTCGTCAGCCCCACAACTCACGTTTGGAATTACTTTCTTCCTAGTTCTTTAACTTGTCGCTCTTCTGGTATTCTTACTGTAACCCTCTTAGAACCAGAGTGCTTAATCAGATCTGCCTACCTGTCTGTCCATGTCGTGCGCCCGCGTAGAGGTCAGGGCTCAGTGTCAGGTTCTTCCTCTGCTAGTTTCTATAGCCTTTTCTGGTTTTCTTCCATTTATTTATTTATTTATTTAATTTTATTAAACAGGGTCTCTCACTGAGCTTGCTGTTCTGACTGGACTAGCCAGCCAATGAGCTGTGAGGATTCCTGTCTCTCTACACCCTCAGTCTGGGATTATGGACACGTGCTTCTTTCTGTACCAGGCTTTTTCTGGGGTTCACAGCCCAGGTCCCCATGCTGCACAGCAAACTGTGTCCTTACTAAGCCCATCCCCTGCTCTGAATTTTACTCACTTTTGCTGTCTCTTCGCCTTTTCTAAGGTTTTTCCCTTTGTGGTCTATTCTGGAGAAATATATACTCCATTATTTTACTGCCCGCTATTTTGAGCTAGCTATTCCTGTATTTCCAAGCTCGTGTACTCCGAAGATTTTATCTTCTATATTTAGGGTATACTCCGGTGCTGGCACTCTCAGTGACTTCCCCATTACATGCTTTGACTCCAAACCCTACTGATTTGTGATTTGTATTTTTACCCACAATTTTAAACGCACCCTGTTTTGGTTTTGGTTTTTTAACATATTCAAACTTAAATTTGTTGTTTTCTCTTTTTTAATTTCTGTACATGTTTATTGATTATTTGGGTCACTGTTCTTTCTTGACACAGTTCTTGCTTTATATATAGACTTCCCTTTTGTTCCTGAGGAATATCCTTTAGAAATTCATACACGTCTATGAGACCTCTGAGATTGGAATATGTCCTTCCAAACAGCATCTGAATTTGCTTCTGCTAGGTGTGTAGACCCTACCATCTGAAGCCACTAAAGGGGACTTTTCAAACTACAAAGATAAAAGTTTAGGGGCTAAACCATCTGAGGCAGTTCTCAAGGGAGACTCTTCAGGGTTTCTTTTCTTCAGCCAAGATTGACACAGGCATGACTGCTTCCAACCTTCTCCTGTAGCAGAGCAAGATATTTTCCTACTTTACACAGTGATGTGTGCCCCCTCCAGCACTCTGCCCTTGATTCTCCTGCCCTACATGGCCCCCACTGAAGCCTGAGGCTTCAGGCCTATGCCAGCTCCCACACAGCTGTTCATCCCTCTGGATTCTTCCTCATGCTTCTAGGCTTCTGAGGAGTGACCTCACTTCACTGCCAGCTTGAAAAACCTTCGGTTCAAAGATTTTAGGAGGCATCTCTCTGGACATCAGATTTGCCTTAATTCCTGTGAATTTTTAGCAGTGAGGTAAATTGCACTTAACTACTCAGTTTTGTGGATCCACTTCCTAAAGAACGCAGTTCAAATGTATCGGTTAGATGTGTGTCAGGTCCTAATGGATTCCTCTCAGACTCACAGGACGACGCTGATGTCTTCGTGTTGGTCTCTTAGGAGCTCATAGTACTCGCTAGCTCGTTGTCATTGTTTGAGGACAACTTTCCTGACTTCTGAGACATGAACTGACACCTAATACTTGCACTTGGAGTTGTATTCCATATAAGCCACATACACACATTTGACAGTGTCCATGCCACCAAAGTCAAGGTCATCTGAGTGACGTGGGGACATGTGGTTTCTGAAGCTCCAAGTGAAATAAAACCTTTCCCTTTTTACTAGCTGCCACATGTAATTTCTAAATTGTCTTCTTTGTCATTCTTTTTGCAGACCTACCTTTATATGTAAAATTTGTAGCTTGCAGTCAGGTTGCTGCTCTGGTCTTCATTACCTAAAGCAAACGGGAAGAATTTACAGTGTAACTTACTTTTCCAGCATCCTTAGTCATCGGGACCTCGAAACTAAACATTTTAATGTGTTAATCAGAAATACAGTTTGTCACGGTGCCACGTACACCCCCACTACATGTGTCTTCTTTGGACTTGTACATAATAAACCTGGTTGGGAGTATTTTGCAGTGCAGCAGGTTTTTCTGTGTGTGGTAGATTGTTCACTCTGCGTGCATTTATGAAAACCAAGGCCTTGCTCCTCTGCCTTTGTTTTCTCAGGGTAACCCTGAACAGCCGGTCCAAACTAGCAAGATCGGCCTGGGGAGGAGAGAGTACCAGAGTCTGCAGCACCGCCACCACTCTCAACGCTCCAAGTGCCGCCCTCCTAAGGGCATGTATCTAACCCAGGAGGATGTGGTGGCTGTCTCCTGCAGTCCCAATGCAGCCAACACCATCCTGAGGCAACTGGACATGGAGCTGATCTCTCTCAAGCGTCAGGTATTCTGTAAAAGTCGTACCTTATATGATTTTGTCCATTTGTTCATCTGCTCTTGTTTAGATTAAACTCCGTAGTTTGCAGATGTTCTCCAAGTTACATTCTGGGGGAGGCAGGTGTTTGTTTTGGGGTACAGACTTGACCTCCCCGCAGATGTGGCACTCTGCTCCTGAGCTACATCTCTAGCCCAGTGTTACTCCTTAAAGTCTCTCATGTGTGTATAGCTTATGGAATTCCTCTGCCTATAGATACAAACCCCAGCGTGGTCATCCATCAGCATTGATTCTAAACAAAGTGTATGGCTCTAGGCTTCAATTTTCCTGTGGAATAAGGAGTAATAACCATGCTGATTTTCAAGTTGTTGAAAGCGATCTGCAGTGATATGTGCGGGTTGCTGGATGCATTGTGAGTCCACAGTGAGTCGTCACTGCTGCCGTGTTCATCGTGGGTCATCGTAGTAACAGTATTTAAAAAATGTCCTCCTGGTTTTTCAGTGCTAAGACCCGAGTATGTAAACTGATAGTTTCTGCTATTGATTTAGAAAAGGAGAGAGTGTTGGCGTGGTGGCACGGCTTTCTCCTTGGTTCTCCGCGTGGCCTGTGACATAGTAAAGGCTTCTACTAGGAGCAGCTCATCTGCCATTGGCCAAATGGCTGTCTGCCAGCATCGGATTTTTGTTGGTTTGCTTTTTTGTGTTGTGTTGTTTTGTTTTTGAGATAAGGTTTCTCTTTGTATCCCTGGCTGTCCTGCAACTTGCTCTGTAGACTGGGCTGACCTTGAACTCAGAGAGATCTGCTGACCCCTGAGTGCTGGGATTAAAGGCGTGTCCCACCATCACCCCCAGCATAATATTCCCTCCCTCTCTCTCTCTCTCTCTAATAAATATTTTATATTATTCTACGTGAGAGTGTTTTTCCTGCATGTGTATATGTATAACACATGCTTGACTGGTGCCCAAAGAGATCAAAAGATGTCAAATCCCCTGGAACTGGAGCAGACAGTTGTGAGCTGTCACATGAGTCCTGGGAATCAAATCCGGGTCTCTGGAAGAGCATCGGGTGCTGTTTGCCACCAGGCCATCTGAGTTACTCTTTTGTTTTTTGCTTGGTTGTTTTGTTTTTGGACAGTGTCATTCTACACAGCCCTGGCTGTCCTGGAACTCACTCTGTAGACTAGGCTGGCCTAGAACTCAGAGATCTGCCTGCCTCTGCCTCTGCCTCTGCCTCTGCCTCTGAGTGCTGGGACTACAGGTGTGCACCCCCACCACTCCATCATTCCTGTTCTTAAGGAGAGGGTCTTATTGCTGCTAAATTTCTGACCTGAATTGCATTGATCTGTGTGCTCTCATTTCATTCTGTCTTCTGTGCTGCTTATTAGAAGTGCTTTTCTAAAAGGCAGATGTGATCATGTTCTCTTAATTCAAAATCTTCAGTTTCCTTCAGTCGTTAGGCAGAATTGAAGTTGTTTGGCCTACTGCATGGCTCTTCCGTTCTTTGCCCTGGCCCCACGTCCTTCCTTTTTCCTAAATGCTCTTCTGCTTAGAGTTCTTTCTGTCTCTCCAACACTCTGGCTGCCGGGCGCTTTGATGCCGGAGCCTTTCCCTACCGCTCCCTACCACCCACCCAACAGCACCCAGCAGCAGTACCCAGCATAAGCACCTTTATTCACTTGCAGGCTCTTCCTTTCCTTCTCCTATGCGCGTCTTCCTGACATGGCCAACTGATTCACTCTGAATCATCCCTTGATTTACTCCAGATTCTCCGGTTGAGAAAACATGATAAATAACCTAATAATATTTGGCTGCCCGTACTGGGGGAAAAACAGCCAAAAGGAAGGGGGTTAGAAAGCAGTTCTCGTGTACACTCTAAATGGACACTGACTTGCTCATAGATGCATAGTTTGAACCTTGGTTTACGTTTAGATTGTACTTCTCACGTATAACCTTGAAAGGTTGCTTAACCTCTGTGTGCCTTGTATTTTTACCTTCTGTGAATGGTTCCAATGGGGGCAGAGTCAGGCCTACTTCAACTCCTGTTTGAGAACATGTGTATTCCACTGCTTTTGGTAGACTGGGAAACAGTGTGATTTTTGTGTTGGGCAGTGTAGGGTTTTTGTCAGTGAAGAACTACGTCTAGTTGTCTGCAGGCATTCATACACCTCTATTGTGTAGCTGCCATATCAGTTCACTGCGTGTTGGAAACCACACACATCTGATGTAAACCTTGGGTAGAATTTTATTTACGTAACCCTTCTTCTACCGTGCCCAGGAACTCAGAAGGTGCAGCCAGGCTGACACCTGGCTTCACACTAGCCTGAGTAGCTGTACAAGGTCCAGTGCCATCTTGATTGTAGCATTTCTTACAATTCTTTGGCATTTATAAAACTGTGCTCCCACCTTTGTTGGATCCCTGTCTTTTCATGTTTGCCATGGAAGATGTTGAAGGTTCTGCCCAATGGGTACCTTTTCCCCATAAGATGTAGGGTTTTGTTCATTGAAGATTTTATACAATATAATAACTTTTAAGAATATGTATGTTGTGTTATACAGAGCAAGTTATATTTATCACACAGAATGGTTGTAAGAATTGAGTGATTTGTTTTTAATGTAAAAGAATGATGTTTTATACCTAGCAAATATTAGTCATGATCACCATTATTGTTGCAGGAACATTTGCCATTTGGTCAGAACATTATGGTGACGAGAAATGGCAATAGAGTTTAATCTTTGTTTATTGCCAGCTGCCTTTGGTTGTAAAAGGCACTATTAAATGATGTCTAACATCTGATTTAGGATGAGGTGTAACTCGGTGGTAAAGTGCTTGCCTACCAGGAGTGAAGCCCAGCTCAGCACTCAGCATGGCCACCCCCATCCTACAAAAGAAAATTATCTGTGTTATTCTCTTACTCAGAGTCTTATCAATCTGTCAAAGTATGTGCTAATCGAATGACAGATAGAATGGCACATCTTACGTGTGACAGTTGTATCTGTTCTCCTGAACTAAAATCTAAGATGGTGTTGACTTATATAGTACTCATGAAAATTTACTAAGTGCATGATCTGACTCACGTTTTGTCGTTTTGTGAAGGTTCAGAATGCTAAGCAAGTAAACAGTGCACTTAAGCAGAAAATGGAAGGTGGAATTGAAGAGTTCAAACCGCCTGAGGTAGGAGCTGAGATGCATGTGATTAAGCACCTGTGCTTTGGGGTTTCCCAGTCTCGGGGTCTACTGGTCCCTTTGGAAGGTTTCACAATGTGGACAATTGATCATCCCTAGTTTTTTCATCTAAATAATTGATCTTTTGAGTCTTGACTGATGTTTCCATGTTTAAATTAATTCATCTCCCCTGTCCTCAGCAATAAGAGAGGGCACAGACAGTGCATAGTCCCTGGGAAGGCTGGTACACATCTGGGCATAAGCAGTATTTGTTCAAAGCCCTTTTCTACCTGTGTGAATTGGTAACGCTAAAAGACTAAATCATGAGGGACTTTTCTTAAACAAAATCTTATTTTACGACACTTGTTTTTGGCTCAAACTTCAATGAGGATTTTACTGTGTGTATTTATTTTCTTATATTCTACTGAAAATACCAAGTCTCATCTATAACGGCATATATCACCCATCTTCAGCCTTATTTGGGTGTTGTTTCCGTGTTCATGGCAATTATAGGAAAACTTAAATGCCCCTAAAATCCAATCAAGTCTGTTTTCAAAAGTTTCTGCTGTAAAATCTTTGACTTTTTTCTAAAGACTCCTAACTTACAGTTCATATTCTGGATTTGTCTTTCTCTGAATGTAGTGATCAAATAGTTGCACGTGTTCCTGTGAGGCCTCTCTGTGCTTCCTGTATCTGACTTAATAGCTACATGTGAGACGTGGGAGGTGGGGCGGCAGCAGAGTAGTGTGCAGAAGCCGTGCTCCCCACATCAGGGCTGCAGCAGCAGTGCTCCCCACATCAGGGCTGCAGAAGCCGTGCTCCCCACATCAGGGCTGCAGAAGCCGTGCTCCCCACATCAGGGTTAGGTCATGGGAAGCAGTAAAAAAATGCATAGCTCAGCATCTCATTTCAAGTCCTAAAAGTAAACTGAATATATTCTAGTGACATTGAATTAAAGGAATGATAATAGAAAACATTTTATTTTCCTATATTATTGCGTAAGAAAGCTTTAAAATGTGACTTGATCATTTAAATTTTGTATTTAATCATATATTGAATATATATAAAGCAAATTTTTCAAATGCTAATTTTCATAATTTAAAATTTCTCTGAGTGCAGTAGGTATTAAAAGCATGGCAGGTTCCAGGCACAGGGACACCCCTTTAATATCAGCACTTAGGACACAGAGGCCAGAGGGACAGCCAGGGCTACAGAGAGATCTTGTCTCAAAAAAGAACTTGGAGGGTGAGGTGGAAGGAGTGTTGCGATGGAATGGCTCAGTGAGTGACGGCACATGCTGTCAGTCAGTGATGTCATCAGTGCTGTCAGTCAGTGATGTCATCAGTGATGTCAGTCAGTGATGTCATCAGTGCTGTCAGTCAGTGATGTCAGTAGTGCTGTCAGTCAGTTCTGTCATCAGTGCTGTCAGTCCACCTCAGCTTGATTCCCCATGACCCCTGTGATGGAGAGACAAGTGATTGTCAAAAATTGTCCTCTGACTTCTGCACATGCGCCATGGCCTATACATGCCCCCACACTGAATAAATAGATCAACAAATGTGTTCTTAAAAACAAAGTAGGGAGAATTATTATGTTAAAAGTTTGAACACTTAGAGGCTAAAGAAATGGCTCAGCAGTTAAGAGTACTGGCTGTTCTTCCAGAGAACCTGGATTCAATTCCCAGCACCCATGTGGTGGCTCACCACCATCTATAGCTCCAGTTCCAAAGGATCTGATGCCATCTTCTGGCCTCCACCGGCATCAGGCCTGGTACACAGACAAAACACCCACACACGTAAAATTCAACAACAAAACCATGTTTGAAAAATAAATAAATAAATAAATAAATAAATAAAAACAAAGAAAAAGAAAAAAAGAAAAAAAAAACCATGTTTGAAAATGTAAACGAAATAGAGAATTTCTAAGAGCTGTTCTAATAAAATTTCTGAGGGATGGGGAAAGGCTGAATAATTTATAATCAACATTTGTCTCTCACAAGAAAATAAGCCCAGATAATTTTACAGAAAAAGTTCCAAATCTTCAAAGAAAGGTTAATTCTAACCTAAAGTTTTTGTAGTATCCCAGGATAGTTTGACTCGTCACCATGCACGAAGGTCTGACAGTGCTGTAAACAGCTTATCTTCCTGTGCGCGGCTCTGATCTCTATAGACAGGCAGCTGAATCAGGTACAGTGACTGCACAGGAGACCCAGAGTCAGGGAGGCAACTGACTTAGTCAGGATCACCAAGGAGTAGTAGCATCTCCTACAGCTCGGGGCTTTACACCGATTGGTCAGTGTGCATGCATCATGCTACCGTAGACTTCAGAAAGTGTCGTAGAGTAACACTGTTTGGTAGAGCCTCACATTTTAAGCCTGCTACTGGGATAGGAGTTATCAAACATTATATAGTCATTATATTTTTTGATATAAGAACAATGAGCAGGATGAAATCACGGATATCTTAGCCTTGAATACGGGTTCACTGGGGTGATTTAAGGATTGCGTGTGCTTGAAGTACGTGTGTCTGTTTATCACACTCTGTTACTCTCAGGGCAGGGCAATACATTCTGACATACGGGTTGTGTCACAGGAAGGATAGTGAAGGGTGATCCTTCCCTCGTGTGTTAGACTTCACCTAGTCCAAGATGTTGATAACCTCTGGAGTGATGACTAAACGCAGTGCTCATTGTAACCAAGGAGCTTTACTATTCATTTGGTTTTAAGTAACATTTGATGAAGAAGGTCCATTCACTTCCACAGCTATTTATTAATCACCTGCTCTGTGTAATCAGCATTTAGGCATTGTGGGAGGGAGTGTGGGAGAGGGAGAGCACATAAAGAGGTGACACCACCACCCCCCCCCGCCTGCCTAAAAAACACCTGTAGTCTAGACATTGTATGATAAACTCGTGGAAGTGTAGACTTCAGAACAAGGAAGGCAACTGGGCTCTACTCCTGTCTGGGCGGTCAGGAAAGAGGAGAAATGGGCTTGGCGCAGACACAAAGTTCACCGAGCGGAGAGGAGGGTAACAGCCATGGAGAGCGGGACAGTACATCCAAATAAACCAGTGCGGGAAAGTACAGCCAACCAGCAGGTGAGCTGACACTGAGATCCCGTGTAAATATAAAACACATCTGTTCCCAAGGATCTTGTCCGCCTAGAATGGCGGTGTTAGGCACAGAGAAGGAGGGACACATGTGTGAGAAATAGAACCAAGGGTGCTATAGAGACTGTTAGGCGGGAGCCAGGGTGAAAGGGTTCTTGTGAAACTGGGAAGAGGTGTGCTTTATATTAGGTACAGGGAAGCCCTGCTGCTTCCTCAGTATACAGAGTAGGTGATAAAACAGTGCCAGTGATAGGAAAATTGTTCGGCAGTGTCAGAACAGGCAAACATCCTTGCTGCTAAAACGCTGCACATGTGAGGGGTGTACAGTAAGAGGTGAATAGACTAGGTTAGCCACAGGGACGAGAACAAGAGGTAATCTATTTGAGTGTTAGAAATGCAAGCATCTCCTTGAAAATGTGTATTGGGTGGAGAAGGTGTTTGGTTTATGACTGGTAGATAGGTAGAGGCAGCGAAACCCACAGAGCTGGGAAGGGAGAAGGGAGTCTCTGAAGAGGGGTGTCACTGGGGCCACATCCTGGGCGGCTGCTTGCAGCCTTTAGGATGGATACTCAAGTTTCCAGCCTTGAGCAGAAAGTTTAACATGGTAACTTTTTCCAGCTCTTGTGAAATTATATGAACTTACTGCTGACAAAATGGAGAAGCAAGTGAAGACAGACTGATTTAGCAGGGAGGATACCCAGCAAGCATCCAGTGTTTAGTCTGCTTGCCAAGACCTTCTATTTTGTTACTGTCTTATTTTGCATAGTTACTTTTAAAACAAGGCCATTCTGTTTGCTAAGACAACTACTACAGAGTTTAGTTTCTGGTCACAAGTCATATTCTAGCTATCCTTTCTATATATTAAAGTGTCTGGGGTTTGTGAGAACGTAGAATCAGTAAGTTAAAGGACTCCTACATGTTTAAAATACCTTGCTCTATTTCTCTTCAGTCTCTTCCTCCTTCCCTGTCTCCATTTTGTCAGACATATTTAATCTTAACCAGTTTCAGCATCTCCTTCCTGCAGTTTCCTACCAGAGCTACATTTTAAAGGCATCTAACTTGTTGCTTGAAGACCAGACCCTACGAGTTGAAACTCCAGGTTCCCTGGCCCTCTCCCTAAACTGCCTTTAGATGGTTGCCTCTCCTGTCCCTTCTCCTTGGCTGCTGAGACACACAGTACCTTCTCTCATTCCTTTGTTTGCTCAGCAATAGTTTTCACACACACCTGTACACATGGTCTAAGCAGAATCTATGTGTCTTTTTTCTCCCAGAGATTCATTAATCTCATTCCTTCACTGTGTTACGGTTACTTCATAGATAAATGTTGTTCAACCAGTTAAGGCATGGAGGGCAGCAGGTGTGAGTGTTGTAGACGCACACACACACACACACACACACACACACACACACACAGCTGTGCTGCAGCTCCTCCTGACTGCACCACTGAGTATACACCCGGGGCAAACATTTATGCCCTGGAAACCAAGTCCTATTCCTTCAGACACTTTTTAGCTTGCACACAACTCTCGTGTATTCCTTTGGAGTATGACCCATTCTTAGAGCAACGTTGTTCCAGATTCATTCAACAGCCATTTTTGAGTTCAGCTAAAAAGCTAGTGCTCTGCCCCAGCACTTCTGGGTGTGTGGGGACACAGGAGTCATTCAAGAGGAAACACATACCACTTTTTTTAAAAAAGCATAAAGCCTAATATAAGAACTTCACATTTAAGAAATATAAGAATGACTCCATTGTTTCATAAAAACAAGCAAACTTTTCAAGCCTTCAAACTGGTTTGGATACACAAATATTGTGTTTTGCTCCACGCAGAAGCCGGGCTCTCCCTGGCCATCCCAGTGCCTTCTTTTTAGTGTATCACAAATGAAACTCATCCTCGCTTCGCCTCTCGCAGTCTCCCCTGGAGCATTTCTCGGCCTGTGACTTCTCAGCAGCACTGCCTTCTGCCAGCTGTGCAGGCCCGAGAGTCTTGTCCAGGTTAAAGCCATGCCCCACTGACCATGTTCTCACTCCCTCCCACCCCCCAGCTCTTGCTTGTTAGGTTGAGGCAAGCTCACCACCTTGTTCTCATTGACTTCCTCCTGCTTTACTTCCTACTTTAAGTCCTGCAGTTGCTGGGAGAACTTGGCCCTTCTCCCCACACAGAGCTCAGGATTCTCAGCTTATGGACTGTGCCTTTCAGACACTTCTAGGGTTAAATGAAAATGCGTTTTTATAGTACACATTTCTGTTTAATTTGTGTTCCCTTTTCATGACACTTTTCCCTTGAGCTTTAGCTTTGCAGATTTAGCAGTCACCAATCAGCTGTGGTTGACTGAGGTGCTATCTCTATATTTAGTGATAGTTCATACTCGACGGTCTGTGAAGGAGGGCTGCTGTTTATGGGAGAGAGTCCCAGCATGGAGGCACACAGGGAGAAGCTCGCCAGCATCAGAGCATTGTCTGTGCATGTCCATTACTGTAGACAATAAAATGACAGCAAAGACAGCACACACCAAATGACACTTTAGACAGATGTCTGTGCAGGAGAATGGCTTCTGTCATCTACAGAGTTGTTGACAGCCAAAGCAACAGTTGGAAACAAAGACAACCAAGCACTTGGAGAAGAACGATCTGAGCAACACACAGCTAAAGAGCTTGAGAAAAGCCTTGAAACCTCCAAAGAACACGCCCCATGTGATGACCATGTGATGCCTTCAAAGAGCAAAGCCCATGTTATGACCACGCGAGTCTCAACACCAAAGACTACCACTCAGTTCCATGGTCAGAAGAGCAATGCCAGCATGCAGTGAGAACACAGAGATCTCGGCATGAGGCAGGCCCTCAGGAGGGCTCATCTGGGAAAGGAGCTTACCACACAGGCCTGGGGACCTGAGTGTGAGCCCTGGAGCTCACATAAAGGAGAAAGGAGACAACCAACTCTACAGAGTTGCTCTCAGACCTCCACATATTCACAAATATGCATGGCACAGGCATGCATCATATACATGATGTAATAAATACTTTATTTCATAACAAGATTGAACCAGTTTATAATGTTTCTGTTTTCTAGGTCAGTTAAGTTACAGTAGGCCCTTTTTTCACTATTTACTCTGAAATATTTGAACCCATTTTAAATGGTTCCAGTACGGATCTCCAGGAATCCAGTGCGCTCCTTTGGTCACAAGCTCAGCGTCTGCCCTTCCTCCATGCTGCTCACTGTGAACGTGCTTGAATGCCCAGTTTATATTATTGATTCCTTTTCACTGAGAAGAGGGTGCTGGGAGTTGAAATGCCCACACACGCTCTGATCTGTGTCCCCGGCCCTCTTTCTGTATTGCATTTTGAGGTAGGATCCCACTATGTTGTCTAAGCTGGTCTGGAGCATTGGTCTGGAACTTGAGCTCCTCCTGCCTCAGCCTTCCAAGTGGACGCGCAGCTCTGCAACCCCAGGCTGAGCTGGCCAACTCTTCATCCGCGGTAGCCTGTCCTCTGCCTCCCTGCGCCCTGTGTCTCTGCAGCTTGTTCCCTGCTCACTGCCAGCTGCCAGTTGTCCCTCTAGTCTCCTGGAATCCAGTCACTTATATTTCCAATTTTTCTTTCCCTGCTCTAGCTCTTTAAAGCTTTTTCCTTTCATCCAAAATTTGTTTCTAACTTCGAGGTTGCTTCTTCCTTCTGAAGACTCATTTATAAGGAGGTGCGAACCTCTTTTCATTGGTGTTACCCAGAGGTGAGAGCTGATGTCCCTTCTCAAAGGACACTGCCTACCCTCCCCAGTATGTCGAGGCACTGTGCCAGC
Source organism: Rhynchomys soricoides (assembly GCA_019843965.1). Lineage (NCBI taxonomy): Eukaryota > Metazoa > Chordata > Mammalia > Rodentia > Muridae > Rhynchomys > Rhynchomys soricoides. The sequence goes on from JADRCH010000057.1 coordinate 2,293,646, forward strand.
TTACTTTCCCCGGGCAGTGTCTCCTGTGATCATCTGTGAGCTGGTACACCCATTGGCTCCAAGCCCCTCTCCCTCTGCTCTTAACGGCCCTCAGTTTATTTGTCATTAGCTTGAACTACTGAAATCTCATTACGTTGTTGATACTGTAGGAGTTTAACAGTGAGTTTGGAAGAAACATTAGGAAGTCCTGGGATTTTTTTAAAAAAAAAAAAAAAAGCCTTATCAATGGTTCATTTTCTGCTTCAGAAATTAAAGACATGCTTTAGGACTTGGGTTTATCCTCCATTTTAGTTTAATTTGTACAACTATTGTAGGAGAAATCATGTTTTTTTCTTAATGTGAGGTGAAGAAATTAATTAGAGTCACATAGACCCTCTCTAAAGAAAATGGTCTCTTAAATGTTAAGACCGGCTAAAACCAGTATCTGTGGTATGAAGTAGGAGCGCTGTAACTGGGGAACATCAGCGCTGTGCAGCCTCTCGATGGGTGCAGTTTTCTTGCATTACCTTTCTGTGTAGATAAAAGGTAATTCAAGATGTGTTTAATCCTCCTGAAAATGAAACCCCCATGACTCAGCATATTAGTCTCATGTCTGTGATTTGGTGAAAAGTTTTTTAAAAAGCAAGTTGGAAAAATGTCTGTCTTCATATCCTCATTAGGAAACTTCTTTTTAATTTTGTAGTCAAATCAGAAAATTAATGCCCGTTGGACCACAGAGGAGCAGCTTCTAGCAGTGCAAGGTATACTAAAGATAAGCAGTTATTGTTGTTCATCACGATTGACTGTCATGCAAGGTGCCCGCCACGGCCCTCTCTCCTCTAGCAGTGGGTCGCCACGCCATCCTGGTGACCAGGGATTGTGTGTTGTGTTTCTGGGTGTGGCATTCTGAATCTGTGCATTTAGGGTCCTGAGGAGCACAGCCAGTCACCTGGTGCTCTGTGGCTCAGCTTCAGGGTGTCTCTGTCACACTGACGAGTGCTTATAAACATAAACTCTAAGGTTTATATTTGTCTAATTTCTCTATTTGATAAGTGTGAGGTGAATGAAACTCTTAACTATGTGCTTTCAGTGTGTCATTTTCTACAAAGAGATAGATCACTGGGTTCCTTTAAGAGACCATAGACACTGAGCATGTGCTACCATGTCTGGTGCAGTTTTTGAGAACACTCAGTGGCTACACCCGTGGACAAATGGGGAATGTTGTAAACTTGGGTTTTCTTCTGTTCTGATCAGCTCAAGGGCAAACTGTATATTTTTGCTTAGGATTCTGCTTCTCTTTAAGGAAGACTCTGTGCAGAATTCATCTTGTGAATTAAATGTGGCCTGCTTACTGTTTTTTGAGCCCTCGTTGTGTTGAGTGGGAAGAACTTTCTTACTGGGGCTGACTGCTCTGAGAGTGGGGCTCCCGGGAATCATTAGCATAGAGTTTATCAGACTCCCCAGCACTCATCCTTCTCTTGGCTTAGAGGTTACAGCATGTGTATTTAGAGCTGTAGCTTAGAACTCTGCCAAGAGTCTGAGCAGGCCTGCCTTTTATTCACGCAAAGCCCGTTTTCCTCCACTGTGGTGTTGCCTGATAAGAACTGACCCTGGTCGGCAGTGTTTGCTTAGTTTGCTAATTCTGAATCATGATAGATATTATTCCAGCAAAGGATTTTCTGAGGAGAATATCCAAGGGAAATTTGGGGTAATCTTTCTCCACACAGCACTTGAGATTTGATAGTGTGCAGAACTGCTCTCAGGGGTAGAGTCCACCAAATGGAATAGCTTGGTTGCACCACACAGAGCTGCACTGAAAGAAAGAGCCATAGTGAGATTCCTGTACACAGCCTGAGCTGTGTAGGCGTAAAGAGCTAGAGGACAGTGTTGACACCTAGAGTCACACATCTCCTTCCTGCTGAGGCATGGCCAGTGCTCTGTGACGCACGTTTAGAGGGTTGCCTTTAAATAAATTGCTCTGACAGCAGTTTGGGTGGAACTATGCTTGTTCTTGTTTTCTTGTTCTTGTTGTTGTTTTTTTAGGTCCTTCTAAAATAATGTGTTAATGCCTCATTTTTAGTTCTTTAAAAATTATTTGGACTTTTTGTTGGGCCATTTTGTTTCTTAGTACAGAAATTGAAACAATTATGTATCTATTTGTATCTAAAGTAGTTGCTGTAGAAGGGACTGAAGTGTGCTGTTTTGTCCAATATGCCCACAAATTAACATAAAGACCTTGAAGTCTATCTTTAAAACAGTGCACTGCAGTGGTACCCAGGGCCAGAGTCTCTCTGGCTGAGCTGTATGCATGACTGTACCATCTGTTTAATGTGTAACTTTTGCTGGCAAGATGCTACCCAGCAAACAAGTTTTCCCTTTATATTTGCAAGAAATCTTTACATGGCAAATCCTTTAATAGATGTTTCAGTACCTGAAAGTCATAATAAATTTTATTTTTATATTAACATGTTTTAATCTGAATTCAGGATATGTGATACATGTATACTGCTGTGACACCCTTTGTAAAGTGTTCTGCCTTACTCAGAATGAACTATTTAGTGACCCAGAGAAGTGAGAGAGGTGCTATTGTTGAAATCAATGACTCAATTTGAATATACTTCTGCGGTAACTCTTTTAAAACCACAAGTACAGCAAGATCATCTTCATTCCTAGGGTTCAAATAGTACATCACACCTTTCCTGTTGTTACCAACTGGTTGCTGATACTTTAAGCATTTACCTTCCTTCCTTCCCTGGTGGAGAGTGGAGACAAGGATCAGTCAGGTATGGCAGGAATCTGTGCGCTTCTGTAGCTTCCTCATGCCCATTCTAATTCTGCTGTGATCTCAGTGGGACATCATTAGTGCCAGTAAGAATGTCTCTTCTCCTGTTTCTCCATGTGTGTGGCCTTTTTCATGTGATCCAACAATTACTGACTAGTCTCCAAAAAACATACACTTACTTAAATGGTAGCAGAGGAGAAATGTGGTGGGCAGTGCTTACTGTTGTTTTAACAGTTGTTAAATAGTTAAACAGTTGTTGTTGTACTCAGAAGTATATTCGCATCCTAGTGCTTAGAAGATTCAGCTCTCTGATCTTAATGCTATTTCAGGAAAAAACAAAAACAAAAACAGAAGGCAAAATATTAGCAAGATGTCAGCTTTCGATGTCTGCTTTCACCTTCCCCACTGCGGCCTCTAGAACAGGGAGCAGAAGCCCTGTGTCCAAGGGCTGGGCCTGTGTTGAAAGTCTCTTATGCACTTCTCACTATTGATCCTTTTGAGAGAAATGAAGCCACAAATCTAGAAATTACCTTTTTAGATTTATCTCATAGTTAAGAGCCCAAAACGAGAATGGTTCATGAAGCAGAAGGCAGTTGGTTTGACCATTGCCAAAATGTAAAGATGATAAATCTAGACCATGAATAATCAAAAGGAAGTGGAATAACAAACTAGTGTTTCTGTATCTTAAGGACACCCTTTAGGTTTGAGGTGTCCTTTCTGTTGTAACAGAGGCCATGAGAGCAGACACCTTGGAGTCTGTCAGCCTCTGGTACACTACCTCAGGTCATCACTCATCCAAATCTCCCATTGCTTTTGGAGTGGAATTGAACTTACCACACGGTAGACGTGAGAGCAAGACCCAGAGAGCAGCAATGGGCAGTGGAAGGAAAAGCCATGGTTTGGACTTCACTGTCTGCACAGTCTTTATTGTCTGTATTTGAGCTAATAAACAAGTTTACAGGAGGTAGAAAAATGCATATTCCCAAGGATGTGAGTTTAAAATCTATATCTCAGTTATTGAAAAGGCCATATCCTTACAGTTTCTAGATACCAATACTCTTATTTCAAAATAGAGTTTTGATAAACTTGTATTCCCCAATTGTATTAAGTATATTAAATCTCTCTTTTCACAACAAGACATCTTGTTGTGAGAAGCAGGGAAGAGTCCCTGAAGTTCTTCTACTCTTGAGCCCCTCCTGTGAGTGCTTTGCTTTCTCTTGTCTCTAAATACAAAGAGCAGTATCCATGCTGTCTGTCCTCTCCGGCTTCTGAACCATGACCATAATTGGGAAACACTGACTATGTGCCCCTAAAGTATGAGTGGACACAGTCCTCCAGCTGAGTCTGGGTTATTCAAGCAGTGCCTGTGTCCATCTTTACTAGAGACCTTTAGCATAAATAAGCAGTGTTTAAGACTATGTGTGTTGTGGTATACTTACGTCAAATGATACAGAATGGTGACAGGAAGATGTGAACCATCATAAAGTGTGACAGTGACGGTCCTCTAGTCCCAAGGTTCTTAATTCCCAGACAAATTTTTTTAAAATTCCATCAAATATTGAAGGTAATTACTTGCAAGAATAGGAAGTTTAGAAACCTGACCAAAAGCAATATTTTCCTCTCTGTTTAGTTCTGAAGGGGTCTCCAGATGTTCATCTGCTGACCTTTGAACCTTTTGCCCTTAGAAGCAAACTGTCCACTTAGATATGCCTTAAACCATTTGATGGATTTAATCATCCCACTTAAATGCCCTTGCTGAGGAAGCACAGACTACCTTGCTTGTTACAGACCATGTGAAGAGCATGGGCCACCTCTGCCCAGGGTACAGAGTGAGACTTGGGTGGCTCTGACACAGTGTCCACAGCTTAACTGCTCAACAGTGTTCTGTCCCAGTACAACTGCTGGCTGCTCACCATTGTGTAGACCTTAAGAGTTTCATCTTCCAGACAATATACTGATGCCTACTACTTTGTATAGGTTTTTAAAAGGTTCCATCTCCTGAGCAAAACAAACTGTTGTGTAGTTGTAGGAATATAAACATGATCAAGTGTTGATCATGTAAACATGATTCCACTATTGGCAAGGAAAATGGATCAGTCAGTAAAGTGCAAGGCACTAGGGCCTTGGTTCAATCTCTAGCACCGAGGTTAAAAGGCAAACAAACAAACAAACAAAAGCCAAAACAGGTGTGGTAATATGCACTTGCAGCCCCATTGTCCCAGTCTAGAGCTTCAGCTAGTTCAAGGCCTGCCTGTTTCTGGGTATATTTGTTCTCAGGACATCAATTAGGATCATCTACCAAACCAGAGGGATCTGCACAGTAGTGAGATCTTCACTTGAGTTCATCATAAACATGCTGGGGTGAATTGAGAAAATTCACCAGAGTCTTCAGAAGCACTACACTCATGGGAAGTAGTTTTCAGTTTAGGGTCTATAATGTTGCAAATGTAACAGGATTGATGCCAAAATAAGGCTTGTTAAACCAGAGAAGAGTCAGGAGAGGAACAGTCAAAAGAATTCAGTCTGAGAAAGGGAGAGAGAGAACTAAGTAGCTTAAATAGTAACTAAGTAGCCCTTGTGAAAGTTAGCGAGCATCCTGCCTGGCTTCTAATCAGGTTCTCTTCTGTGCAGCTACCTCCCGCTTGTATTTAGAATTGGCACAGAAGCCTTCTAAAAGCTGCTACTCCCGAAGAACACTTAGTGGAGAATACTTGAGTGTTCACAGTCACTATGGGTAACCTGGGATTTCTGTTGCCATATAAACCCTCAGTGTCACTGGGTCTCTGATAGAATTCATCTTGAACCATAAAACTGGGTTTGGATTTAAAGAGAGTATGTGTTATGTTGATTAAACATTATAACTGATGTCTATGTTGGCATGCATGTCTTTCCTTTAGAACAGAACACTCATGGACATGGCTTATGAACCCAGTTTCTGTTTAAAGTGAGATGTGGTTAAATGTTAGCGTCAGTCAAGCCAGCTAGGTGAATTTATTTGGAGATATTCCCAAATTCTCAGTTCAACATAAGAGTAGGATTTAAAAGCAGAGTTGTTTCTCTTGAGATGGTATTTTCATTGTTTCGCACCCTCGTGTTGGGGAGAACACCACTGATGCAGTGTTAGTACGTCTTTACATCATGCTTGTCTTTGATTATACTAAGTGGCAAGTACTTAAGCCTCTGTGACTTGGTGTCTTTCTCATCTCTTTCATGAATGATTATTTTCTGATATAATTACAGTTGTCAAAGTATAAATCAAAAACTTGTATTTTGAGCAAGGTACGTCTATTTCCAAATGTGAATCCTTGTATTTCTCTTGGAATTCATCTCAGCAGATTATCACCCATTTTAAGTTGTTGATCTCAACTTCATAAATCAGCTGCTGCCTTTCCTCCTGAAGCAGTATGTGCCCTTCTTGAAGTAAGGCAGGGTGATGGGCACAGACCTGATTCTCCCAGAAAAGACAGGAGTAGATGAGCGAAATGTATCTTCCCTTTCCATAACTCCTTAGATTGTGGTAGTTCTGATTTTATAATTTAGTTATTTCTATTTGTTGGTACTCTGGTGGGGAAGGCAAGTAATCATGGTGAAGTTACTACTAACCCCCAAATTATGTTGCTTTTCACCGTGGGGGAACTGTACGGCATATGCAGTCTGTTGAGGGGATAAAGAGATGGCTCCTTCCCATCCAGTTTTGTTTACAAACGGTGTTGCTCAAATTTAGGTGACTGGCTACTAGGGAAATAAATGAATGTGGAATTGAGGATGGAACAAAGAATTCAATGCTTTACAATAAATGGACTATATTTGAGAGTTCAAGAGAGGATTGGAGAAAATAACTGAGTATGTAAAACAATGGTAAGTTTCTGGCTGTTCAGTTGAAGGCAAGTTGCTGGCTCAATGAAATGACAAATTTGACGGTTTTCATCTGTGACCTTGATTGACAGCTCAGCCTCTGTCTCAGAACTGAGAACTGAGCAGAGTTTATCAGAAAAGTTGTTCATTGCTGGTATTTGTGTGTGCATGGTGTATAGTACACACCGCTCTCCTACTGATCCTTCACAGGTGTATTATTTACTTTGCCTTCCAGGTGTCCGCAAATATGGTAAAGATTTTCAAGCTATTGCAGATGTAATTGGCAACAAGACTGTTGGCCAAGTGAAGAACTTCTTTGTAAACTACAGGCGTCGGTTTAACTTAGAGGAGGTATTGCAGGAGTGGGAAGCAGAACAAGGAACCCAGGCTTCTAATGCTGATACTTCTGCTTTAGGGGAGGAGACAAAAAGTGCTTCTAATGTGCCGTCAGGGAAGAGCACTGACGAAGAAGAGGAGGTGTGTTTGTGTCTGGAATTTGAGCTAATCTGAGCTGAGGAGCCACCCTTCTGGTGGCATGCTGTGAGGGTGTGTGAGGACTAGCCAAATGAGCATAAGGCTGACAATACACTTCCTCCTGAGGCGCCTCTGACTGCTTAGTCATCAGGACATGCCAGCTTCTGGTCCTAGCAGAGCGAAAGTGTATTATTTCTACTGTTATGCTGTTTACTAATAAAGATATCTGTTTGGTAGCCTTGTTGGGTTTTTTGTTTCTTGTTTTTGGGTGGGGCGGGGGGTTTATTTTTTATTTTGTTAAAAATAAAAGAAGCCTGTGCTTCCAATAAACACTGGTGTTACATTTTGGTTTTGGTTTTATTTGTTTTGGTTTTTGTTTTGTTTTGTTTTTTTCCTGTGACAGCCCAAACTATATTGTATCAAGTTTGTTAGGACTTAAATCTCACACAAGTATTTTTGTTTCCTCACCTCTAGGCACAGACCCCACAGGCTCCTCGGACTCTGGGTCCATCACCTCCTGCCCCATCATCCACTCCAACACCAACAGTCCCCATTGCCACTCTGAACCAGCCTCCACCACTTCTTCGTCCAACACTGCCTGCCGCCCCTGCTCTTCACCGGCAACCTCCTCCACTCCAGCAGCAGGCTCGGTTCATCCAGCCCCGGCCAACTCTCAATCAGCCTCCACCACCTCTCATTCGCCCTGCTAACTCCATGCCACCCCGCCTAAACCCGAGACCAGTGCTGACCACGGTTGGCGGTCAGCAGCCACCTTCACTCATTGGGATTCAAACAGATTCACAGCCTTCACTGCACTAATTGCACTGGACAAAGGCTCACCTATCTTTGTACCAGTGCTCATTTGACTGATCCAAATGAGGCAAACTAGTCCTTCCTGTGACAGTGGTCTAGCCTAAGTGGGTGCGCACACGGGAAGTGTGGCAGTGGACTAGTTAGTATAAGTGACACAGAAGGACGTCTCTAGTCGGCCTCCTTTCTAGTGTCCACTGTAATCTCATGGGAAGAAAAGTATTCTGTATACCAAGGGGTTTTTGTTCATTTTTACTGTATTTATTTTGTTGAGGTTTCTTATTTCCTGCCTCTTCATGCTCAAAACTGTTAGTACAAAAATATTGACTTAGGAATTGTAAAAAAAAAAAAAAAAAAAAAACAAAACAAAACAAAAAACTCCTTAAGTTCCTTAAGGGTGTTTATCTTTTTGCTTTTTTCTTTAATTTAAATTTTTTAAAAAACACTTTCCTATGTTAGGAGTGCAAGATAAATAGCCTGCATTTCAGATTTTGATATGTTCATATTTAAGAAATTATAGCTTCATATCCCTTTTTTCAAAATATGTTGCTTTTTTTCTAAAGGAATTTTAGTATATTCCTTTAAAAGAAAGCAATTAAATTGATTGCAAAGCAATTATATGAAACCACAAAGAATGTATTGAACCTGCTAATCCTTTAACATAGTTTGGGGTCCTAGTGCAAAGTCCTTGTTTAAAGGTCATTGACCCTGTTGTCTATCAGTAATAGAGGTTTGGAATCATTCACATGCAGAAAAAGGACTTAAAATTTGGTGAGATATAATGTTTTTTAAGTTCTTTGAAAATATTAATTTTGAAAAGAAGTTTCTAAATGCTATTTGCTTTTAGCTAGTATTGCCTATGTTGGGAATTTAGAACAATCTTTTGTCAGTTATATAGAGATGGTGGTTATGGAAGCCTTTACTTATAGTTTATCTTCTGAACTTAAAGTTCATGCTCACTAAGAGGATCTGTGTTTGATACGAAGAGGTTTTTTTCCTTGATAAATCTCGGTTGGACATCTGAATACATTTGTATGATCCTTACAACCAACCTGGGCTTGTGGTTTGATTTAGGGCTAAATCATCGGCATCACAAGATGAACTTAAGACTCCATTGTGTTACTGCAATAATTGTGCCGTTAACTAAAGTATTGAGACCCGTTTTCATGAAGAAACAGAGACGTAAGTTCTTTTTATTCCAACACAAAATCACTAGCACCCACAAAGAATAATTTATAGTAGTGGTGTTTCAACCGTGTGTTTCTGACAGTTCTGATAGAATGACTTCATACTGGAAGCATGGCTTGCTGCAGAGGGACAGATTGCTAGGGCCGCAGGCTGCCACATCAGAGGGGTCATGTATTCCCTCTATGGGCTCTCTAGCCCATTGGCCAATTTTAACTTTCAGATTTTCCTTCAAAAGGACCCTCTATTCTGATGTAATTGAAGGCGGCTTGCAGGAAAGGCCTTTTTCCCTCATCAGATCACCTTAATGGTTTATGCCCCGTATAAAACCTAACTGATCTAAAAATAATATTAAAGAACTTATACTTATTTTTACTTTAAAAGCCATGGAAGACAGTTATGTATCTTAAACTGTCTAGAGCATCTTTGAAAGCACTTGTCTTGTGTACGTGCATATTAAACCGTGACAGCTTTCATTGTCTTGTCTCTCATCAGTAGATCTTCAGTACAGTCTGTGGGAGGTGTCAGACAAGTTGTTCAGCACCAGCATCTGTCCAGATGTTCAGTATCTGTGGTTCATTTAAAATCTGTTCTGACCCAGCCATGGGCTTAGGTGCTGTATCTGAGGGATGTGTTGCAATTTTATTTACAAAAACACTAGAGCACACAGGAGAAAAATTGTAGTTTCATTAGTGATATGACACATGTATATAGTAAGATGTCTTTATTGTGTGCTTTGCATATTTTGTAAATATTTTGCACGTCATTAGTTTCCTCTTTTGTTTGAGCAGTGTTTGGCCTGGAAGAGTAATATGCTTGCTGCTTAAAGGATTAAAGATTTAAAGGTGTCCATGTCTTCTATTTTTATATAACCTCATATTGTATGAGAATTTAGGACCTCTTCACTGTGAAATTCTAAGTACTCGTTTATATATATAAAGCAAAGCCTAGAAATCTCTTAATGACCATCTTTGTTAATTCTGAAGTTTTCTTTTTTGAGAGATCTACACCAAAGTGTTTTTATAACATAACTAAAAATAAATCACATTGTTGCTGCAACTGTTAAAATTAACGAAAAAGTATTTAATTCCAGTGTAATATGGATGGAAACAAAGGTAAGTTACAACCAAGAGTGAGCTTACAACTGAGTAAAACAACACACAAAATGAAAGAATGTAAAATTCTGTCTTTGTGTGGACCTACTTTTAGTAGTAGACGTAGGGAGGAAGCCAAGAGTGACAATCTGTGTTTCCAACACTAGGAAGAACTTTAGTTAAAAATCTTAGCCTTGGCTAACATGGAGACACCAGGACCCTCAGGAAGAAGAGGGTAGCTTAGGACTCAAAATTCATCATTCTTGGTGGGCTTCTCCACAGTAAATAACAGCCACATTCTGATTCAGGAAATTAGATACTTAGAGATCACCTTATTCCTAAGGTGGTAGTGACTGAGTACAGAAAGAACCCAGGTCAAGCTTAGGAGCCTAGCTGTATTAGCTCAACAGCCTGCTTCGTGCTCACTTGATTGTGAAAATACATAAACACTTTTCCATGAAAGATAGATGGGTGGGTGGGTGGGTGGATGGTTGGATGGATGGATGGATGAATAGATAGATAGATAGATAGATAGATAGATAGATAGATAGAAAAATAGATAGAAAGAAAGATAGATAGATAGATAGATAGATAGATAGATAGATAGATAGATAGGAGGGATTATTAGAGTGGCTTACAGGCAATGTTCTAAGAAGCCCCAACAATGGCTGTCTCCTGACAGAAAAGCCAAGAATCTAGTAGTTGTTCAGTCACAAGACTAGATGTCACAACAGTCCTGATCTGGTGCTGGGGTCCAGGCGATCACCCAGAGAGCTGCTGGTCTTCAAGCCGTGTTACAATCTGAAAGAAGTGGGTTCTGATACCATTGATAGAATGACCGGGCAACAAGAGAGCTGGATTTACCAGTGAGAGTGAGGTCAAGCAGGAAAAAGCAAAAGAAAAACTTCCTTCTTCCATGTCCCTTTATGTGGAGTGCCATCAGAAGGTGTGGCCCACATTAAAATGCCTCTTCCCAATCAAGAAAGCCTTCATGGGTGTGACCAACTGCTTGGGTTTTAGGTGATTCCAGATGTGGTCAAGTTGACACCTAAGATGAGCCATCACACATACAGTCCGCCAAGACTTTGGTCTTTGTCTGTCTGTTAACTGAAGGACCATGATGGTACTTCATTTTTGTCTTTTAATTATCATACGAAGTATCAGATGTTGGCATTTTCAAGCAAACCCCACCCACCCCAGCCTTTCGTTGGATCTGTGCTCTCCACTCTTGAGTTCCCATGTCACATCCTTGTCCCCTCCCCCTTTCCTCAACATGTCTTTTATCCCTAAACACTTAACGAGGAAGCAGTGAAGGGAGATGGTAGTTGCGTTGGGGTATTTGCAAGCTGTCATTAACAAATTAGAGACTAGTGATGAGGGTGGGTTTTCTAGATGTGACTTCTTGGGACTCTGATAGGAATTTGGGTGAGCAAGGTTTTTAAGGACAGGTGTGGGTGCTGTTCCAACAGAAATGGGTCCAAGATCCCAGAAAAACGACTAAGACTACACAATCCAAAGTAAGTCAACAACACACACACACACATATATATATATATATAATTTTTCAAATTGAGCGGGCAAGTGCAACTAGTGAGGGCCCCGTTGGGTCCTTACTACAGACTCAGCGACGTTGTGCCTGACTCCATGGTCAGTTGGCCCCCAAGCGTGTGGCAGACTCAGTGCAGACAGTGGAGAGGCAGATTACGGTATTGAGAAGAGGGACCAACCCTGAACACATATTTTGACTTCATGAAGTGCTGACCCTGAAGGAACCTTTATTTCTGCCAAGAGGCTTTTTTATAATTTTTTTAAAACAGAATTCTATCTTATTTAACCCTTTGATGGAAAAGACAGTCCGTTTTGCTTACATTCCCCACCATGTGAGGCGTAAGACTGAAAAGCTGTTCTCAGGGGTGTCCACATTTCCCCAGGCGCATAATAACAGCAGGTCTAGACTCAGAACAATAAGACTCCTAACTAAAGTGTTTCCTCATACAGATACTAGACACAAGAGGTGTGAAAAAAAAACAGGCATGTGGATTCAATGTGCCCTGCAACAGACGCAGAGCAGAGGATGGGACCACAGGGATCCTGTATCAGCTAGTAGCAGGGCAGAACAAAAGAGATATGGGCATTTCTTAGGTTTCTAAGCTAGAACTGCAGCTACTGTGTACATAGGCTTAGGGAATGCATCTTATTTGTAGGGATATTTTGCCTGTTGTGATGGTTTGTATACGCTCAGCCAGGGAGGGGCACTATCAGAAGGTGTGGCCCTGTTGGAGTGGGTGTGGTCTTGTTGGAGTGGGCGTGGCCTTGTTGGAGTGGGCGTGTCACTATGGGTGTGGGCTTTAATACCCTCACTCCAGCTGCGGGAAGTCCGTATTCTGCTAGCAGCCTGCAGATAAAGGTACAGACCTCTCAGTCCCTCCTGCACTGTACCTGCCTAGATGCTGCCATGTTCTCACCTTGATGGTAATGGACTGAACCTCTGTAAGTTAGCCTCAATTAAATGTTGTTCTTATAAGAGTTGCCTTGGTCATGATGTCTGTTCACAGCAGTAAAACCCTGACTAAGACCCCTGTATTATGTGTATGGATATTTGCCTGCTGCTGGGGACTGCTTCACTAGTGAATACAGTGCTGGCAGCCCCCAAAAGGGCATTAGTTCCCCCGCAACTGGAGCTATACACAGTTGAAAGCTGCCTTGTGGGTGCTGGGAGTTGAACCTGAGTCCTTTGAAAGAGCAACCAGTGCGCTTAACCACTGAGCCATCTCTCCAGCTCTGGAAGAGTATCTCTGAAAACACATTTTATTAGCTTGGGGCAATCTGCCCTCTGTCTGTCTTTTTGTTGTAGTCAGCCCGCCGACAGGCAGAGCTGAGGGCCGGGTTCTTTGATGGGATGGAAATGCTCATCTATTGCTAGTCAGGAAGAAAGTTCACAGGTGTTGGTGCAACACACTCGTTAAGCCAGCGAGTCTTCTATGCACACCACAGTCAGAGGCTTGCCTTCTGGGCATTGCTGCTGTATCGTCCTTCACACATGTCACCTGATGAGCAGACTTTCCACTGTAGCCTAAAACAGAAGTTAATCATGCAACTTCAAGCCCAAGGAAAAGATGTTTTTTCCTTGTCTGGCCACATCTACTGTTAGGTGATAGTACATATGTTTGTTTTGTTTTGTTTTTTCAAAATAATGTTTATATTGATTCTTTGGGATATTTATATCATCCACCCAGATCACACTCACTTCCCAGACTTTCCATGTCTGCCCCACAGTCCTTGTGACCTACATCCTCAATTTAAAAAAAAAAAAAAAAAATTCAATTTGTGTTGTCCAAATGGTCAAACTTCCAGTAGCCAGCCCCCTAAGGAAAGCTGAGTCCTTCTCCACTGTACCCCCACCAAGTCATCAAATACAGAGTGCTCTATCTCAGTTTATCACAGTTTTTAAAAGATGCCTCCGCAGTTAGGAGCACTGACTGCTCTTCCAGAGGTCCTGAGTTCAATTCCCAGCAACCACATGGTAGCTCACAACCATCTGTAATGGGATCTGATGCCCTCATCTGGTGTTCCTGCAGACAGCGACAGTGTATTCATACATAAAATAAATCTTTTTTTTTTTTTAAAGAGCTCTCTTTGATGGCTTCTTTTTTAGGCTGTTTCTTGGGGGTTAGGGGGCAGTTATCACAGGGGCCTTCCATGCCCCTCTTTCTCAACTGTATCTGCAGTCATCAATATCACTGCCAAAGTAGCTTCCTTGTTCTTTACAGTTAGCTGGAGCTCAGATCATGGCTTCCTCATGGTTTCTAGAAATAGCACAGACCATGAACATGTCAACCTCCTGCAGCAAGATCATGGACCCAGACAAGGCCCTTGGAGGTAGCATGGGCTCAGACATCACTATGGCCTCAGGTGGCAGCAAAGGCCACTCAGATCAGTATGACCTTTTTTGGTAGCACAGCCCATTAACATCAACATGGCTTCAGGCCAGAGCATAGACTACAGATAGTATATTTGATGGTAACATGGGCCACAGACATCAACCCGACCCCTTCCTCATCAGGACCACCAACCCACACACATGGCCCTCATGGCACCAGGGACTATGGTGGTCCCTCCATGGAGGTCCAATCCAGAAAGTTAACCATTCCCCATCTTGGGCCTCTGCTATTTCCCAGAGCTAGGGCAATCCTGTGGCCTGGAAGTGTGTGTGTGTGTGTGTGTGTGTGTGTGTGTGTGTGTGTGTGTGTAAGGGGGAGGGGTCAGCATCTGTCTACCCTGTGGGCTGCTGTGCATCTTCCCACAGACTCCACCATCCACCTCAACTCTCTCTCACATGTTACTGCCTTTGCTGCTCTAGCTCCACCTCTCCTCACAGTGCACACTGCTCTGCTCTTCCATCTTTCCCTGGCTCCATTGAACATTTGTTCATTGTAATGGCATCTGCAGGCCCCAGGACAACCTTTGCCCTGTCCAGTTTCTGCCTACCTGCCCTGGAATTATGCTTTTAGTCCTGAACTAACACATGATCTCATCTGTCTGGCTGTGTAGACTGAGGGGGAAATAATGCATTCGACCAACAGGTGGCAGCCTCCCCTCTTCATCAGACTGGGCCCCTTGTGAGTGGTACCATCTGTGGGCTGGTAGTCTTGGGTTCTATAAGAAAGCAGGCTGAGCAAGCCAGGAGAAGCAAGCAAGCCAGTAAGCAGCATTCCTCCTTGGCCTCTGCATCAGCTCCTGCTTCCTTCCCTGCTTGAGTTCCAGTCCTGACTTCCTTTCATGATGAACAGCAGCATGGAAGTGTAAGCTCAATAAACCCTTTCCTCCCCAACTTGCATCTTGGTCATGTTTGTGCAGGAATAGAAACCCTGACTAAGACACTATACCTTTCACTGCTGACTACTCCCGTTTAGCACTAAGAGCACTGGCTGCTCTTCCAGAGGACCTGGGTTCAACTCCCAGCATTCATGTGATGCTTCACAACTGTCTGTGACTCCAGGTCTCTCTTCTAACCTCCTCAAGCACCATAAATACACATAGGGCACAGACATGCATGCAAGAAAAAATTTAAATGTGTGCCACCACACCTCCCCAATCCCACCAAAAAAGTCTTATCGGTCCTCATTTAGACTTCTGTCTGTGGAGTCCGGAGGCCACGACCTGGAACACAATAAGAACTTATTCTATGCCAGCGTGGGACTTCATCATATCAAGACCTTGGGTCTCATATTTAGAACAGATTGCTTCTTTCAGAACCATAGCTACATTATTCATTCCAGACATGGTCTTTCCAGTCTATATTGCCTGTTCCTATGGCGTCTAAATATATAGGATCCTGTCACCTTGCACTCATGTGAAAGGAGGTAGAAAGTAAGGTAAATGTACTGTGGGGCGGGTAAGGGAGGACAGGACTTGGGCTTAGCCTCTTTCAGTTCTCACGAGAGTAAGCTGGTCTAGAGTGCCAAACTTACAGAGGGTTTAATCTCGATAACCAAAGATTTGCACCTCCATGCTGGGCTCCTGTTGACTGTTCCACCAGATCCCACATCTGCTCCCTAAAGCTGCTGCCCAGCTCCAATGCACACCTGTGTCCACTACAAGGTTCTTTTCCTCTCTTCTCTTTGTGATGGACACTTGATGCTCAAGACAGAGAAATATTTCCCCGCCCTTGTCTGACTTGGAAGAGGTTAGATTTGAGACGCTAGCTTGCTTCGTTCATATAGGCTGCAATTATTGTGAACCTGTAGAGCGAATACATTGTTAACAGCCCTGTGTTTAAGAGTTGGGAAGCAGTCGGGCAGTGGTGGCGCAGGCCTTTAATCCCAGCAATTGGAAGGCAGAGGCAGGCAGATTTCTGAGTTCGAGGCCAGCCTGGTCTCCAGCCTGGTCTACAGAGTGAGTTCCAGGACATCCAGGGCTATACAGAGAAACCCTGTCTCAAAAAACAAAAAACAAACAAACAAAAAAAAGAGTTGGGAAGCCAGGATTCAAGCTAGAGCTCTCATAGTTCAGGCATGCTCCACCAGGTGGCTCTGAAGACCAGGAGAACTGTCTGGGGAGCTTTTGACAAGAGAACAACAGAGGAACTGCTGGAGGGCTGGAGGATTTGTACTGCTCTGCAGCAAGCTCAGGGAAGAAGTGATTTGAGCCAGATCTTGAGGCTGATTGAAGAGCAAAATGTATACACTTCAAAGGCACAAAAAGTACTAATGTTTCTAGAAAGAGAAGCCTAGGTTTCTAGGGTCTGGGTGATTCCCAGCATCTAGGGAGGATACTTCGCCCAGTTTTGTTGCGTTCCTGGCCTCCATCAAAGCCTTACGACCGGTCTCTTGGGCACCATGACCACGCCCCCGTCCTCGGCCCTGCCTCTTGGGCACCCTGACCACGCCTCCATCATCGGCCCCGCCCCTCCCTGAGCCCGCCGCAGGGGCTGGCCTAGCCCTCTGCTGAGACGAAGCAGCCTAGCGCCCGCCGCCGTAGGATGCCAGCGGAGCTCCCGAGTCCCGTGGGTGGCGAAGGTCGGGTGAGCTGACCGTCCGGGCTCCTCAGAAACCGAAAGCGGCTCAGGGCGGTGGGCCGGAGGCGTGTGTGGTAGCGGGTGGATTGAAGCGACGCGGGACACCCGCGCCTGGCCCGGGGCACTTTTGCAAGACTTGTGCGCACAGCCCATTAACGTGAGCTTAATGCCAGGGACTCAAACCTGCACCGGTGCTAAAGCGCGTGCTTGCTTGGAGACAGCACCCGACTCTGCAGAAGGTGAGTTCCAGATTTCAGAAGACCCAGGCGCCTAGAGGTGAGCACCCACCACAGGTTGAGCAGGACAGTTCTCACACCACTGCTTGACCCCCTTGCCACCCAACTGCAAGGTCTGACAGTTCTGAGGACAGTTCTGAGGGCTTTTGTTGCAGGTCCCTCTGGGCCACTCTGGTTGGCTTCTTTCTTCCTCAGACTCTCCACTCCGTCTGCTGACTTTCCATATTTGGCTATTTCAGATTTACTTTCGTGAGAACTCGGTTTATCTCGCCGCAGCAGGCGCGGAGTCTGGTTGTGGTCTAAGGACTGTGAAATGAGGAGAGCCTCCCTTCTCCCTAACCCTCCATGGCCTATGAGAAAGGCATCCAGCTTGTTGCAGTGAATGTCGGGCATAGGTGCGGTGTGAAAACTAGATAAGGGCCAAAGACAGTTCCCTTTTCCAGAAATATATGCATTCTTAAAGTCTTCGGGAATACTTAAAATTCAAAGAAACTGGTTAAAGCATTTCTGAGAACAGAACTTCCTGGGTGTGTGAGTTATAATTTTAGACAGCAAAAGTCTGAGTTAACAAGACCTCTCCAATCCAGTTGCCGCCATCTGATCTACTTCATACAGCCCAAAGCCAGAGATCTTAACACAATTGACACCTTGGACAACTGATTTGAACAGAAAAGGCAGAAATTACAGATGGAAAGATGAGTGGGAGATGCAGGTGGGAAATGTAGTGAGTCCTGGAAATGGATCGTCTCCAGACCCTGGAATGTAGTCTCCCTGGGTCTCTCTTAGGACGGCTAGCTGTGAAAAGGGGCCCTAACAGAGAAGGGTGACTTTCTCAGGGTCCCTTGCTGAGGCCTATGGAGTGGGAGAAGGATGGCCGACCCATTGAATGTGGGTGGATGACATAGGGGCCTGAGCTTTCCTTTCTGGGGTATCTCAGGGTGACTTGTAAAGTGGGGGAGCCAAAGCCTCTTGAGTCAGTCCCATTAGACTAGTGAGAAAAACAGCCCTGGGGGGGGGGGTGCTTAAAGAAAAAAGAACCACTGAATGTGAAGCTGCCCCTTACGGCCCATTTGCTCCTCACTCACATCACATGCTTTCATTTTGTCCCCCACGACACCCTTGTGAGTCAGGGTAGCTTTCCACATCCTCCATATATTGAGGGGAAGCACCAAGTGTCAACAACCCCAAGCTCTGCTGCTGGGCCAGGCGTGGGACTCTGAGGTTTCTGCTTCAGGACTGTCACCTTGGTTTCTCAGAGACCCACACTGCCTACCTCCCCTTTAGTCTAAGGGGTCAGCACAAGGACCCAGAATCCCCTAAGTACCTGGAGCGTCTGTTCCCATCAATGTGGGTAAAGTTCTGCTGGAAACTGCCCCTGATGTTGTATGAACCAATGTCACTCTATCCACTCAGCTAGGCAAGTGATTGGGGCAAGATCTGTGTCTGATTTTGTGGTAGCCTGGAATCTAGCATGTGTTAGCCAAAAAAGAGGTTGGCTGAACTACACTCAGTTTATTTAGGGTGTGTCTCCCAGTTACTGAGGACGGGTGTTAGTGAGAGTTGATTAGATCCCAGGAATCAGATTAAGATGCAGGTTATAAATAACCTATCACATCAGACTAGTTTCTCTTTTCCAGAGAGAAGGGAGAGGTTCAGTTCCACCTGATTTCAAACTGGAATTCAGAAGCGATGAGAAAACCTCACAGCAGGGAATGGGCCGGATCCAAGCCTTCTGAGGCTTGAGCCTTCTGTTTAACATTGAGCCGACTCCTATGTTCTCTCCAGTATATGTTGACTTGAGGAAGCCAAGACTCTCTGGGCAGATGAGAGAACCAGTGAGAAGTTGGCCCCAGGCCAAAGTTTTAAAGCCTTAACAAACCAGAGGAGGAGGACACTGGGGCAGATGCAGTCTCTAAGTGCTTTCTTAGCCTGGGATGCAGCTCTTCCAGGGTTCTTCTGGGCAGGAGCTGGTGCCCCTGCAGAGACTGGTCAGGGTGGGAGGGGTGGCAGGAGCAATATTTACCAGCATGCTAGAGATAGGGAAAGGTGAATCACTCTATAGGACAGAAACAAAAATACCAAGGGCTGGGGCACCTGCTACTACCACCCTAGGATTGGGCCAGCATTGGTGTACTGCTTTGCTGAGAGAAAAGTACTTGAGGAATTCCTATGCGTGGTCTCTGGCAAGCCCTGTCTTATGAGGAAGTGGGATAGTAGCAGACCTCGAAATAAAAGTGAAAATACTCATTAGTCCCGACAGAAACTCTAGTCCCCAGCACATTTTGCATATTAGTATCTGCAGGCAGCTGGCTATGATGTTCTAGCAAAGGCAGTGTGCACATGTGCTGCTGTGCCCCGTGCCCTGTGCCCTGCACTCAATCAGATGTACAGGCAGTGTCTTTTGTGCCCTGTGCCCTGCAATCAGATGTACAGGTAGGTCCTCTACACCAGGGTCAGCCCAGAGAGCAGCTCTCATTTCAGCAGCCTGGTCAATTTCTCTCCTCAGCACATCAAAACACCTCTGGAATCTTCCCACAGCCTTTTCTTCCCTTAAGGTCAAGCTGCACTCCTCCCAATCCAGCCAGAAACCTCCACCCCCATGAACAACCTACTGTGTGTCTTCTTCCTGAGATGTTCCCCCTGCTCCTTGGTCTCAGCCTTCTGCCCTCTGCTATTGACCTGGAAGACCCTGTGTTTCCCAGAGTTTCTCCTCTCCCAGGTTCCCTGGAAGCCTCTGGAAAAAGATGTCTGCACTTTGGCTTCTGCCTCACTGGGTTCCCTGCACCTGCTGTGCTGCTCTGAGGCTTAACAGGGCTCCTGAGGTCTGATAATCCTCTGTTGCCAGCAGGCGCCTTGCAGCTGTCCTCCAGCCTGTCCATCAGCCGCCTCCTTGGACTCTGTCCTGTCCCCACTGGCATTCCCCAGTGTGGCCTAATTCCTCCCATCCTCCTGCCTTGGAGGTGCCAATTCGGTTGCATCTGGATGCCGGTTTTGTCCCTTAGACTCCTGTCCTGGAGTTCTTTCACTCCAAGGCTTAAACCACATTCTTAAGGAAAGACACTTGGCATCTTTCATATTAGCCACCTTGATTGGCTGTGATGTCTCAAGAGCTCCCAGGACACCCTTGTCACATCAGCCACTTGGGCCTCCCAGTTCTCCCAACTGTTGCAAAGTCCGCTGCTGTCTCCCTGTTCTTGTCAGCTCCCTAACCAGGCTCAGAGCCTCTTTCCTGGACAGCCTGAAGCACTCATTTACTCTCTTCAGGTCCAGCTTTGACTGTACTGTTTTTTCTTTCCACGCTGCTGCAGAGGGTCTCCTTAACACTTAGCCTGGTTAACACCCATTGCTTTTGCTATGTCAAGAGTGTAAGAATGTCAGCTGTATAATCTGACGAGCTTGGATTCAAATCTGGATTGCTTTTATTTATTTATTTATTCATTTATTCATTTATTCATTTATTATTTTTGAGACAAAAATCTCACTAAGTAGTTTAGGCTGCCCTTGAGCTCACTGTGTAGCCCAGGCTGGCCCATAACTTAACAGCAACTTTCCTGCCTCAGCCTCCCAAATGCTGGTATTGAGAGTATTTGGTACCCTACACACAAGAAACAATCACATCTGGCGTTTTGACTTTCTGGGTGTGATTATGTGATCAAGGCAAGTTGCAAGATGCTCTCATGAGCACTGTTGTCCCGGCCGGCTCAAAGAAGTTGTGCTATTTCCCAGTTGGGGCTGCTGGGCAGGTAAGATGAGCCAGTACCTGAGAGCTCAAGGAGACTGTGTGTTTAACAACACTAGAGCTGTGAGGCCTCTAGAACCTTGAGGAACGCATGCTTGATTTAAAGGCATTCGTGTTTATATCAAAAGCAGACACAGACTGGCAGATGAACTTCCATGTGCCAGGGTAGACCAGAAACCATGACATCCTATGCTGCTGCTTCTCGGTCTAGGCCAGAGACCTCAGGGGCAGGGGTGGGTGTGTTGGGACAGGAACAGTGGCGATTACCTAGAATGAGTCCCAGGCAACTTCAAAGGCTCAAGGCTTGGGCCCAGGACTCTGGGTCCTTGGGAAGACTCAAACCAGGCTGCAGCTTTGAGAACTAATGGCATTCGGTAGAAGACCAACACAGGGGGGAGCAGAGGGAAATAAATCAGATCGGAGAAGAAAACCAGAGGCTCCAAGTCACCAGGAGCAGAGAGTAATGGAATGGAGCTGATGAGTCTCCCTTGTTCCTTATTCAGATGGGTGGCTTGGAACTGGGGGAGAGGGGTTAGCGGATGGGACAAACTAAGCAGATATTGCAAAGGGCCTCCTGAGAGACGAGCTGGCAACAGCCTTGGATACAGCCTAGGAAAACTTGTGGTATCTCCCAAGTCAGCATAAATCAAAGACAACAGAGCAGGGCTGGGTAGCTGGCTTTGCAGGTAAGAGCACTGGCTGCTCTTGCTGGGGAGCTGGGTTCAGTTCTCAATACCCACATGGCAGCTCACAATGGTCTGTCACTCTGGTTCCAAAGGATCGGATGCCCTTTTCTGGGCCCCGCAGACACTGCGTGCACAGACATGCAGGCAAAACACGCACACATAAAAGTAAATATGTTTTTAAAAGAAGCAGAACAAAATGGCATGACTATAAAATCAGGTGGAGTTTAAGGGACATGGGCAGATATGGGTGTTGAGCCAGCTCTGTAGCCAGGGAAGAAAATGAACTTTCACCTAGAGGTAATTCTGGAGGAAGCAGCCAAGCAGAGATGTCTGCTCCATTTTGGATATTTGGGATGGTTTTGGGTTTTTTTTGGAGTGTTTGAGGTCTGCAATGGTGCAGGTGGGCCTCTCAGGGAGGTAGTCCAGGTTCAAAGGAGAAGGTGAGTCTCACATCATTGTCCACTGTCTTCCATGGCAGCTCAGGGTGCTTTCAAGGCAGCTATACAGTACTTGAAAGTAGCTGTTGTTAAATCTGAGCAGTCAGGGGCTAACTGTGTCACATGCTGCTACAAGGACAGACAAGGAGAAGGCCAGAATGGCCAGTGGCACATAAGTCATGAGTGGCCTTGACAAGAGAAGTTTGGAGGAATTAAGAGTCTTTCTATGGAAGCTGAGGTTATGTGGGGATGAGACCCGGGGATCCCAGGGACATCGGAGAGAACCAAAGCTTTGGCTCTCCGCAGTTCTGTGAGACCCTTAGGCTTGAATGCTGAAGTATGGAGCTGCCCGGTGGGGAGAGGTTAATGGTCAAGCAGGTGAGCAAGAGTGAGAAGCCACTATAACCGGTGCCCTGGCGTTCAAGGCAGGCATTTACCAGATGGGGAGTTTGGCTGAAATCAAAGGTTACCTCTGCAGCCAGCATGAGAGGGCAAGGGCAGATTGGGGCCCCATGCAGGGAGACACACAGGTGTGGTGGCAGGAAGCAGAGGCTGTTCTGGTCTGAAGACTTCTATGTTTTTCTGTGCAGTAGGAAGTCAAGTTTCCCCGGGGAAGCTGGAGGGTGTGGTCAAGGTTTGTAGAGAAAAGTTTGAAATAGATATTGAAAACACAGAGGGGTGAAAGCGAAAGGCTGGCCTTTCGCTGTTGCTACTGTGATGTCTCATGAAAGGGACCCTGGCAAATGGGATTTTAGACCCAGGGCCTTGTGCAGTGAGTACCTCGGGGTGTGGGACCTACACTTGAGCCTTGTGGACATTGGTTGACCTGGACTGTTGCCTGTCTGTCCATGCACATCTTTCTCAGCCCTTTCCTGTTTACCTGGGCATTCAGTACCCTGAGGCTGTCACTTTCTCTGTGGCTCTTCCCCATGTAAGCAGAGAACCCTGTTCAAGGCTTAGTCTCTCCACCTGCAGCTTACTTCAAGCCCGCCACCATGAACCACCCTTGCTCTGCCTGTACAAGTTGAAGGTGCACAGATAGCTGGTGTAAAACAACTTGGTCCCTGAACGTTGTGCTCAGTGAATGGTAGAGAGGCTACAGCTGGCTGTGAAGTGGCATCCGCTCATCTCAGTCTGTACTGAGCACCAATGATGTGTGATGCTCCAAGGTCTGGTCCTTCCTAAGCAGAAGAAACAGCCCTGCTCCCATGGTCCTTTATTTGGATAGGGAAGTCAGAGAGCAAAGCATGAACATTTGATACATGGTAGCAAAGTGCAGTGAGTGGCGAGTTTGGGCTCCTTGTTGGCTGATGGGGTGTGATTGAAGTCAAGGAGCAAGAGGCATGGCAGGTGGAGCAGCAGGCAGAAGGCAGTTCTGCTGTCGAAGGGCACATGAGGCCGTTGTGGCTGGAGATGCGGACATCGGGGGAAAGTAAAAATGGAAACACAGAGTGAAGACCACAGCACATCAGCCTAGACTTCCAGGATGCCCTGAGCGTCAAGGGGCTCTGGGAGCTGAGCAGACAGAGCCAACCAACTTCAGCGGTTTGTGTTTTGTTTTGTTTTGTGTCTGAGATTATGGTACTTCATTTCCCACTTCCTCTTCCTCTCCATACCTTTCCATAGATCCCTCCTTGCTCTCTTTGAAATTCCTGACCTCTTTTTTCCTTAATTGTTGTTGCACGCACGTGTGTGTATGTGTGTGTGTGTGTGTGTGTGTATCCCTAAATATAACCTGCTCCGTCTGTCTAGTGTTACTGTACATAGGTTTTCAAGGCTGACCATTGGGGTGCTCTTCCCTGCAGTAGAGTATCTCTCCACTCTCAGCACTCGTGGGTTTCCTGGAGTTCTCTGTGTAGGGTTGGGTCCTCATGCCCACCCCACCCCCAACTTCAGCATGTCTGTTGTTACATCTGTTCCGCTCTCATCTGGGCAGCCATGCTGGTGAAACTGTATGGCGGCGGCACTTCTGACATCACGATGGATTACGGTCTCAGAGCACACTCCCTGCTCTTCTGGCTCTTAGATCCTTTCCGCCTTCCCTTCCACAGTGTTCCCGGAGCCTTAGCTGTGGGAGTGTCTTATAGATGCATCCACTGGGACTGGGCTCTGCCGACCTCTGTCTTTAAAAGGGTCGTTCTGGCTGTAGGCTGTAAGGAAGTAGGCAGCTTCAGAGGCCAACCTTGAGACCAGTTCTGTCACCAGGGAAGAGATGGCCGTGGCTTTGGTGAGGGTAGGTGTACTGAAAGCAGGGGCTGTGTGGGGACAGAAGGTTGACAGATTTGGTGTTGTAAGATAGAAAGGAGCCAAGGATGATGCCCAAGTTATGGCCCATGCCAACAGGGTGAGGGTGGAGGTGGGGACATTTCACTGGGATGGGGAAGGACTAACAGGCGCAGGTGGAGTGGGCATGGGTGTTAGGTTTGTAATACTAGCCAATGCGAAAGAGTAGATGAAGTTGTTGAAATGAGGCTGGGCTCGAGGAAAGGGCTGGGGTTGCAGGTGGGATCAAAGCAGCTAGAGTTGGAGGCAGGAAGATGGAAAATTCAAGTCCGCCTGGGCTCTAAAGTGAGTGAGTTCAAAGCTAACCTGGGCAACTTAGTGAGACCCCCATCTCAAAATGTAAACACAGGATGGGGGCAGGCTCAATGATAGAGCACCTATGCCGCCAGGCCCATGCAACAACCGCCCACCCCACGGTCAGCCATCACAACACCCAATTACCTGGTAGAATTAAAACTCTTACGCTTATAATTAACCAATCTAATTTCTGTATCAATAAAATCACAATTTACAAGATGCCAATACGATAATTTCAGAGCCAGTTGATAATGATAAAAGCTACCCACCTAGATTAGACAAATTATTCCAATACTCCAACCTTACGATATCATAGCCACCTGTGGCTAGTAAAAGCCACACTGGTTCATGTCTGCTTCCATCTTGCCTTCCTCCTCCTCCCTCTGAGACCCTCTCTCTCCTCCACTCTTAGCTCCATCTCCATTTTCCCTGTCCAATCACAGGCCTCCTTGCACTAATGTAATTGGACAGGGAAAATCCTGCAACACATCAGTAAAAAGATAGAGCTGGAGTATGACCTTTGGTGGCTAATAGTCAAGCTAAGACTCCTACAAATCAGAGGATGCCTTCCAAAATGCCCAGTGGGTGCCTGATCCCTTGGGTAATACTGAACCTATGTCTTCTATGTTTTTCCTGTATAGACTGTTGCTAGAAGTATTAAAAACGAAGGAATCTATCACATGTTCCTACATTACGCTCTGGTTCTCTCATCCCCAGCGGGCTGGCCAGCCATGCACTGGCGGGCAATGGCCGACCTGCTTTCATCTCGTGGAGCTCTGACTCAGAGCTCCATGATCTCTCCACACAGCTCACTAGGTTCCCACTGGCGGGTTGTTACCATGCCAGCCCCGTGCTTCAATACCCCCATGGCCTCTGTGGTGCACATCAGGCAAACCCACACTTTGCTGCTGTACCTTTCTCTCTGGAACCCAGACGGGCTGCCGCATGAAGGAAAATGCAAGACACACTTGGTTCAGAAACAATGATAACTCAATCTCTGGGCGCATCAACTAAAACCTAATCTTGTAAACCTTATCAAAGTCTGATTCCTCTGGTGGAGAATCCTTGAGGATCCACCATGATACCAGGAGACTCTACTAGCTACATCTTACCTACTACACGCTGTCCCTGTTCTAAAAGGCACCTCTCTCTCCTCCTCCTCCTCCTCTCTTCCTCTCTCTGACCTGGATGTCCCTCCTTACATACCCAGTGATTGGCTCTTTTATTCATTAGGGGATTGGTTCACAAGAAGTCACAAGTATAACTCACTCCTTCTCTGAAGCCCCTCCCAGGAGGGCAGAATTAGAATACAAAAAGCCCCAGGGCTATCCACAATATTGAGTTAATTCATGGTAGTCATCGTAAGAGATGAACAATAACTAATAATAAACAGAACAGAACACTATGCTGTAATAAGCTGCCAGTGTTATTACTTGTTCATGTGCAACAAAGTTTGCTTGAACTCTGAGAAATCACAGCAGTTGATCTGATAACCAAGAAAACTTACAAGTGACTAATGAGTGGGTAGTGTATATAGTATAGATACTCTGGGTAAAGGCAAAGTCCCTTTGTCCAGAGAAGATTCATATCCTAAGCAAGACAATCTAGGAAAGCATAAGATTTCAACGTGCTACTGAAAAATGATATATGCAGCTTAACTCATGAATTATTTCTGGAACTTTCCATTTACTATTTTGAGACATTGGTTGGTCACAAACAATAAGAAACCATGGACAGCAGAACTGCAGATACAGGGCCACTGGCCTTGCATGTTCTGGAGCCTGACTAGAACAATCTTCCCTTCCTTCAGAACACCTCCAGACCATGAAACGTGGATCAGAGGCTCAATCCTCACTTAAAAGTGCTTCAGAATTCTAAGCTAAATCTAGTTTGTTGGCTGTTGACTGTGTATCCAAGCTCTGTGTTCACATGGTCACTGGAATCTCACATTCCATGTTTATGTGCCCTGTATATCCGTCTGTGTGAACAACTCAGATAGCCAGAAAGGGAGAGAGGAGAAAGAACAGTAAATCTGGACTGGTAGACCAACCACTCAATGGAGTGGGGTGCCTAGCTGCCCTCAGAAGCAGTCTGCATCAGAGGAGGGTTCCTTTCTGATAACAGGTGGGAGTTGTGGGCAAGACCAAGGGCAGAGAAGTAACCCTGAAGATGTGGCCAGCCTTGCTGGAGAACCTAAAAGCTCAGTGTCCCCAAGGCCAGGAGGATTGAAGAGAGACATGCCACAGGCCACCAATGCAAAGGGCAGGAGGACTACTGTATGCTAACCCCTCACCCCAGATGACTCACCCCCACACCCTAGTTTATTCAGGAGCAGAATGCAGATGTGCTCAGGAGGGCAGGGAAGATCAGAAAGATGCTGGGGCATTTGATAAAGGACAGATTTGCTGGTACTTACAGGAAGGTGTGGTTCTATAAACAATGCCCTGGAGTTCCAGGCATGAGAAAGAATGTGGAACATTTGGCTGGGAAATGCTCCTGGACTGAGGACAGCCTTTGGGCAGGGCCCAAGGAAAGGGAAATTGGGGCTGACTCAGCAGTACTTTTTGTTCCCAGTATGTTTGTAGGGATAGATTCTCAGCAAAGGAATGGTTGGCACACAGTAGCTGACCGAAGGACTGAGTGGCTGGATGATCCAGTGTAGCTGAATTCTAAACAATGCACTGGGTAAGGGAACAGCAAAACAGCTATGAAGATAAAACAGAGATATGAAACAGTGTTAACAGGCAGAGGACTCAGGCAGTCAGTAACATGCTGCTAGCCTAACCTAACTAGTTAGCTCCAGACCAATGAGAGGCCCCCACTTAGAAAAAAAGGGACAACTCCTGAGGAATGACCCCAGAGGGTGACCTCTGAACTGCATATGTATAAACACATGTGGGGACAGGTGTACCTGGGGCTGGGAGAGGGAAGAATGGTGGGCTGTGTGGCTGGGGGTGTTGCTAGTCTGAGGTTGGCCTAAGACCAACACACACATATCTGCGCACACACACCTGCACACACATATATCTGCTCATACATACCATACATATATATACACACACACCTTTACACACAGATATACCACACACATGCACACACACATATACATACCTGTATATACACACATATACCACACACCTGCACACATATCTGTGCACACAAATATACACACACATACCACATACCTGCATGCACACATGCACACACGCCACACATACCTGTACACACCACCTGTTCACATATGTATACCACACACAGCCGTATACCCCCTCACATACATACATGTGTGCATATACACTGTACCACACCACACAAGCACACACACTACACATGCACACACACATATATCACACAAGCATGCAAACACAAACACCACACACATCACACAAGCAAAAACACACACACACACACACACATGCATGCACACATGTGGGTACAGATGTACCTGGAGCCAGGGAGGGAAGAATGGTGGGCTGTGTGACTGGTGGTGCTGAGGTTGGCTTGAGGGCAGGACACACCTGCACACACACACATACACCACACAAGCATACACACATGCACACCACACACACACCACAGCTCTGGGTAGAAGAAAAACAGCTTACTGAGGGGAGCCAGATGCAGAGAGCAGCCCTTGGACTTGTTTAGGGGCAGCAGCAGGTACCAGGTGAAAAGTGTGTTCATGTGTCAGTTGGTTTGGGTTCTGGTTTTTCCTTCTTAAAGATTGGTTGGTTGGTTGGTTGGCTGATTTATAAGTGTTTTGATCAAATGTGTATCTGTGTACCATATACCATGTGTGCACAGTTCCTGCAAAAGTCAGAAGACGGTGTCAGATCCCTTGGAACTGAAGTTATAGATGGTTGTGAGCTACTGTGTGGGTGGTGGGATTCAAACCTGAGCCCTCTGCAAGAGCTGATAATGCTCTTAAGCACTGAGCCATCTCTCCAGCCTCTCCTATTCACTTTTGATTCCTGAACCTGGCAGCCAGACATGTCAGGTAGACATATTATCTTGAGGGTGAGGGGAGATGTCCAGTAGGGGTGGGATTGCAAATGCTTCATAATCTTCAGAGCCCTTGCAGCGCATTCTGTGCCCCACCCCATTCAACACCCCCCTCCTTAGGCTTTTCATGTAGACATGGGTCAGCCAGCTTTTCCCACAGGGAGAAGATAGTCACTGTTTTAGGATGTGTGCTGCCCTACACTTTCCAAGTTAGCTTGCTCAGCTCTGCCATGGTAGCATCTGCAAACAAATGAACCCAGCTGCATTCCGATACAACTTTATCTATAAAAGCAGTTAACAGGCCCGCCAGCCATCTCTTTGTGCATAGTGTTATCTTCTCTTTGGAAGTCCTGAGAGGTCTCTACACTGTCACTGTTAATTAGTGTGTGAAACAGAGAGGCCTAGAGACAAAGTAACTTACCTGAGTTCATAAGATTATGAAGCATAAAATCAAAATTTGAATCTGGACTGGTCCACCCCAGAGTCCATGGGGTACCACCCATATGTACTGCCTCCCTGTGGCCATGAGGAAGTAAGGGTATGGAGTGACTCCAGTTCCTGCTGATTCCTCAGGGGCATTGACCCCCTCCAAGCCTCAGTTTCCTCATTTGAAAAATGGGAATGATGGTAATATTTATGCCACAGGAATGTCAGTATTAAAGCAAGCTAGGTGTGTAAGGTAGCAAGCCTCCTGCCACATTTAGTTCTAGCACCCGGGTTCTGTGCATGATTTTCTATAGTCTCCTCAGCTGGATCTGTCCTGCCCTGCATCCAGCAGCCCCTTTGCACCATGATGTCATGTTAGGTCCCCATCCCACCCCTACCCCCTTGTCCTTATTTACCAAACACCGATTGGGTGCTCTCAGTCCGGCACTGCTGGCTCTGTGGGTGGAGTGTAATGAAAGATGGCTGTCCTGTGAGAAGTCTGTAGACAGTAGGGACCACAGAGTTGAGGGTGTGGAGGAGGTCCAGAGCTCTGGAGCCAAGCAGGCCTTTGAGGGGAAAGCTTTGTTGTAGTTTAAGACTTAAGTAGACTTAAAAATATCCCTGGTTGGCTCTGGCTGACTTGAGGGGAGACGGTGTCTCCCAGAGGCTTCCTTCCCAACTAGGGGAAGAAGGCAGGCATGGCTCAGGACAAGTGTGGGCAGTGGCTCTAGAGTTGCCCTGCAACCCTCACCCACATCTTGTCTGGTAAGCTGCTGGAAATGAGGAACTGGGAGCTTCCTGATCAGCTGGAGAGAAATCACACTTCTCTGAGGAACTAAAGTCCTGCCCTACTGGCTCCTCATTCTTCCTTCCCAACACTGGCCTTGTCTTATCTCATCTGGCTGCTGTGGTATCCCTGCCTTCCAGGGCCTCCCTGTTTAGCTCTGTGGAGAACAGAGAGTTTGTGTTGGTTCTAGCTGGAGGTCAGAGTTAGAGCAGAGCCCTGTCTGGGGGACTGCTTCTCCATCTCAGAGGTAGGCTCTTCATTGCCAATGACAGAGCCTCAGCCTGACTCAGTGACTCCCTCAGTGATGGACAGTGATGTGGGGCTATGAACTGAAACGAACCCTTTCCTTCCCAGGTCGCTTTTGGTCAAAGTGTTTTACCACAGCAGTAGAAGCCCTGGCTAGAACAATGCCCCACAGAGCACCTAGTGGGAAGGTGCCGACTTCTCCACTGGCCTAGGTGGGGTTTCATCTAACCCAGTCGTCATTGCTAATGAGAATCTAGGGTCTAGAAAACAGTCACAGAAGACTATAGGAGAGATTCTCAGGTCAGATCACACTTGGCTTCCCAAGACATTGTGTTCCCCAGTGGATATGAATTCAAAGGTTTCACCATATGCTGTCTTGAGGGAGAGACTATTACATCAAATGCCATCATCAACAAGAAAATTATTTGTAAGGTGAAAAAAATCTTAATTCCTTGTGCATAGTTTGCTATTGTTCTAGATGGTCAAATGTATATCTTTACTGGAACTTTCTGATATTCTTAGCATCATGTCTTGTTTTATGAAGTAAATTCACATGGCATGAATTACATGTCTACCCGTGTACCTCACGGTCATATGCTGGGAGATCCTTGGACAGCTTTTAAATCAGACCTTGATATTATGAAGGATATACGACCTTGGCAGCTGAAAACAGATAAGAATATATGATTGAGGAATCATGATTTACTCTGATAATTTTGTGTGCACATGTATGCTCATTTGTGTAGTAGTATGTATGTGCATGTGTGCACATGCATGTAAAGGCCAGAGGACAATCTCAGGTTTCTCTCCTCAGGTGCCATCAACTTTGTTGTTTTGAGACAGGATCTCTTGCTGACCTGGAACTTGCCAAGTATTCTAGGCTGGCTGGCCAGTGAGCCCAAGGCTCCTGCTGTCTCCACCCTGTAGTGCTATGATTCCAAGTGCACACCACCATGCCTGGCGTTAATATGTGTGTTCTAGGGAAGTGAACTCAGGTCCTCATGCCTACAAAGCAAACGCTTTGCCAGTGGAACCATGGAATTTACTCTGATACAAGAAATAGTGGATGTCAGCTGGTTTGACTCATAATTCACCCATCTCACTAAGATGGTCTGGAAAGCAGCCAGCTCTGGAAAGCCTCCTGCCCACACCCTTGGCTTCCTTCTCATCCTGTGTCTCTGCCCCCATTTATTTTTCTTTCCTGGAGCCAGGACCTGTTCTCATCTCACCCACATCCTGGTACAGACCCCAGCAAAGCAAGAGTCTAGGATGAATGTGGGTGAGCAGCAAGTGACTGCTCCATTCCATTCATCTCACAACTGGGTACAGTTGATTATTAACCAGTCTCGAACTTGTGCCATGCCCTCTGGGAAATTTCTTTGTGTCTTCATCCATCAAATACTGCCTTCAGTCCAGCTTTAGCTGCTTTGTGAGCTCAGCAAAGACATTTCAGCAACTTTTGCTTAGTTTCATCCAGGCTCCAGTGGTCCTACATTGAAGTCTCTCTTGGTAGCACTTGCCACTGGGCTATTGTAACTTATCATTTTCTGTCAGAATCCTGCCCTTGTAAGGCCTGGAGGACAATGGACTATCTCAGACCTGTGCTGTCTCAGGACCTGACACAGGGTGCAGCACACACTCCCTTTATGGGAATCAGTGGATGGGTGGGCTGTCAGCCAAGGTAGGAAATAGATGGGTCTTACTCAGGGCTCCATAACTAGTAAGCAGCAGGGCAGAAACAGTGCCAGTTGCTGGTCCTATGCTTGCTTTTCTCTGAGTTTTGCTTTTAATGTACTAAATCTCCCCCAGAAGCTGAGCTGGGGCCTCTGTCTTAGGAACTGTAACCCAATGTATAAAAACATTCTCAAATTTTCTAAATACTTATCAATCCAAAGGTGTTGGGACACTGGAGGTGAGGTGAACAGAGAAGCAAGGACCCATTTTACTTTGTTACTTTGTTTACTTTGTCACTTTGCTTACTGTAGGCATACAGTTTTTGCAACCTACTTTTAATAAGGGTTCACCTCTCCTCTAGCCCACCACCCAGCAGAGGTAGTGGAAGAGAAATCTATTAGGATGTGAGGGAAGTGGACCTGTTCAGCAGCAGTTCTTTGGGGGTGAGCTCAATATTCTTGGGCAACAGTTCAGTCCTGTAGCAAACACCAAAAAATGACTTAGCAGCTACAAACCAGCCCTCTGGGCAGGCAGACCCCAGGCACGAACCAGCACGAACCAGCACGAACCAGCACGAACCAGCACGAACCAGCAGCTGCAGTCCAGTCCTCTAGGCAGGCAGACAGCAGGCAGCTGGAGTTGAAACTGCCAGGCTTGCTCACCAGCCTGAGGCGAGGTCACTGAAGCAGCAAGCTGCCACAAGAACCTCACGAGCAGTTCTTGGGTGAGTTTCTCTCAATGACAGTATTATCACAAGTTGAGCTCAGCAACACTGTGTAAGCTGAACCAATACATGCGTGTCTTTAGCAAGGAATAGCGAGGCGGAGCAAACCAGACCACTGCTCAGTGCTCGTCTCCCACTGTCTGTGGGGCCATTATTTCTACTCCTTCATCAGTGGGCCTTTCACGTGTCTGCTCTACCCAAACATCCTTACACCTGTGTCTGCCTCAGGAAAACAGTCTTCATGTGTTTTCTTTAGCAAGACATCCTTCCAACCCACGTGCCCCAGCAAAACACCATTTGACGTAACTAACTCTCCAAAGAGCCAGAAGTCTCCACTTCAATTTACTTTGTTACTTTGCTTTGTCACTTGGTTTACTTTGTTACTTTGTTTGTTACTTTGTTCACTTTGTCATACCTGAGACTGACAGGTAATATTGTGCAGAAAGCTAAATGTTCACAGTTCTCAAATGTTCACATTTGAGGGTATTTATGTGCTCCTAAAAATTGGTCAGAAAACCTAGTGTGAGGTGAGTAAAGAACTTAAATTGTTGCAAGCTAGAGAGATGGCTCAGAGGTTAAGGAGTGCGTGCTGCCCTTGGGCTGGAGCTCAGGTCCCATTTCCCACATCTGGCAGTTCACACCCTCCTGTTAACTCCAGCTCCAGGGAATCTGATATGTGTGCACACACATACAACTAAATATTTTTTAAAGTATTCAAAATGTGGTATTTATTGGTATTTTTTGGAATTCTTGAGTTCTAGAAAAGATACATTTGTTTATGAAATTGAAAAAATGAAGCTTAAATAACTGATTTTTTAAAAAGCAGATGGATGCAATTTCTCTTTTTTCTTTTTTTTCTTTCTTTCTTTTTTTTTTTTTTTTTTCCTTCCTGGTTTGAACTAGTAATTCCCTAGTGATCTGTGCATTCTGTCACTGGCACAATGAGCCACTGTTGGTAGCAGAAAGGCTCCCATACTCTGTGATGATGATTTTTCCTTTTTGCTAAGAGCTGGACTCCTTTCTTTGGTGGTCCTGTTTCAGGGCTCTGATAATACTGAGGGGAAGGTGGGAGCTTCCCTAGTCCCCAGTGAGGAATGGAAACCTCTAACTAATTAGAGTGTTTGGGGAATAGATGTCAGCCTATTGTAGTTCTGTTGGGCTTTCCTGTGGTTGAGCCAAGTGGGTGGAGGCTTAAGGAAGCTCAGGAGGAAGGAGTAGTGCTGCACCTTAGGACACACTCCACTTCCTTTCCTGTATAGGAACATAAGCTGAACATTCACACTGCATTTTAAACATGAGATGAGGGAGAAGCCATGGTTGGGCCCCAGCAGACTCAGGAGTGTTGACACAGGCAAAGGCATTTGACTCGATCTAGGGATTATATATGCAAATGAGAAGAGCAAAGACAGTCGATCCTGAGGCCCCTGCCCTCTGTTCACCAGGAGCAAGCAAGTGTCCGTGACAATAAGAACTGCTAGCCCCACCAGCCACCTAGCTAGGAGGGTACAGACCCAGCAGCCAAACCATCCATGTTTTTCAAAATGAGCCTCAGGGACCCCTGGTACCTAAGCAGCTTCTACTGGCAAATCATTGCTAGCACTTGCCAGCTTCAGGTGAACTGGGTCAGAACCAGCTGTGCACCTTCATCTTCACCTAGAGTGGTGGCTTCTGCCTTTGGCACCTGCCATTGGCTTCCGCCACAGTGGGAGAATACTAGTGTAGCTCTGCCTGGGGCTGCCTGCTTCTTTTTTAGGGGATCTGCACCCACAAACCCATAATAAACCATAACACCATTGGCCACTTCGGCTCCCCCTTCACAAATACACAGAGATGTTTTACAGAAGTTTCCCTAAGGTGGGATGCTGTAGGGGCCCAGGTGAGGACTCAGTTGTGGCCTGTTGAGTCAGATGTGAAGGAGTCGGACAAAAATGTGAAACTATGACTCTTCATTGGTTTCATTTTTCATAAAAATATTGCTTATGTTAACATGTAGCTTGCTTATGTTAAAATGAATTAATGAAATATATTTAAGTTTCTCTATTTTAATCTCAAATATAGCAGAAGTTGAGAGAGAGAACACAGACAGGAAGTCCTAGGCATTCTCCTTTTACTAAAATCAGATTTTATTTTTTATGTTAAGGCAATGTTAGGTTCACAGAAAAACTGAGTCAGGACTGCAGTGAGAAGAGCATGCAGGAAAGAAAGGCATGCAGATGACCCCCAGCAGAGGCTGCTCACCTCTTACTCTGCTTTGTCAGGCTACACAGCTGCTATTGTAGATCTGGGTGATCCACCAGAGTCTGCAGGACAATCCTTCCTGACCTGTCCATGTAAAAGGATGATGTCCCCAGGGACCACCCAGAAGGCTCCCATTTAACCATTTGATAGACTCTGAAAACCACTGCCACAGCATGACCTGAGTCTCCACACTCATGTTGGGGATGCCACTGCTTACCTGGGGGCCAGGCACACTCAGAAAGCCCTGGATGTGTATGCATGGTTCAGTTTTCACCACATCTTCAAAAGTAGGGGTAAAGATTATACACCAAAAAACAAAAAAAAAGTTGAAATCTCTGTATTAAAGGCCAGCATTGACACAGCTGCATCCATTCAAAATCACAATATCAACAAACACTGACCTAGTCCCCATGCCAGGTGCTGTACAAGGGGAGGGATGTGGAGCTGAGCAAGACCAGATGTGAACCCTATGCCTGAGGAACACAGACTCAGTCATGTAATCATACAGATGTGGGAAAGGATCCCAGTGGCTGGACTTAGTCCATGTTCAGGTTTTATGTGGCTATTTTTGATTTGGTAATGCACCTACTTAAAAATCGAAAAGGATTATAGTGATACACTTTTCTCTTACACACCTACATTCACGGCCACCATCTAAAGGCCCGTCATGCTTGGAGAGGGTTCAGTCTGCCTTCTGCCTTAAGACCAGGAGGAAGTGGGAAAGCTTTCCTGAGGATGCCAAGGGAAGCCTGACTGTGAGCTCACTAAGTAGGAAGACTGGAAGGGATGTAGGATCCCACATAGGGCCAAGGACAGACCAGTTCAGCTTGGTGAACCCAAAAGTTTAACTGGGGTTACTTACAAGGGTGGAAGTGAGGCATTCCCTCAGGAGTGTGGACACATTGTGAGCTGCCAGTCAACAGAGTCTCCTGCACTCTAGCAATTCTTCAGCACTTACACAGCCTCAGGAAAGGGCAGAGCTAAAGCATCACCTCCTGAGCCACTCAGGAGCCCTTTATGTATCTTGTTGAGGGAAATGTTAGTGACCCCAACCTTGTGAGGGTCTCTTGTAGCTAATGTAGTTGCTTTGATGTGAGACAGCCTTGTGGTTCCTAGAGAGCAGTATCCCACATCAGGGCACAGTTCAGGCAGAGACAACGGCTGTGCATGGGCCCTTCAGTGGAGGCAAACATGTGAACTTGAAGAACTAGAATTCTGTGTGGCTGGAGTGTAGATAAAGGCAAGAGGGGCCTGGGGTTCCAAGGAGGTGGGAGTGTGTCACCCTGTAGCCTCTTTAGCAGTGTAGACTTTTTTCTCAGAGCTCAGAGAAGCTACAGGAATGTAAGTGAATCACAGTAGCACTGGGAATACTGGCCTGGTGTACAGCTTGGAGAATGGATTAGAGCAGAAAGCAGCTGATGGGGCCTTATTTAGTTCAGGTGGGACATGATGTGACATGGTACTGAGTTAGTGCTGTGAATAACAAGGTATGGTGGGCCAGGTGCCTCTTGAGCAACAGCTGTTTCCCAGTGGTTTGAGGGCTGGGCATCTAGATAGGATGCCAGCAAATCCACCATGGTTAGACTCCAGTGAGGTTCATTGTTGTAGGAAGAAAAAGGGAGGGGGGATTGGACGCTCTCTCTGAGGGCACTGATCTCACAGACAGGGACTTCATCCCCTCAAATGCATCACCTCCAGACACCAGCAGCACCTTGGAGCAGAGATTCTCAGCAGAGGACTCCCATGGAGACATTAACATTTAATGTCTTCGGTGGTGAGTAGAAAGGTGGAGAGGGAGAGGTGGAGATTGATGGCAAGAAATGTACAGTGTAAGACTCTCCTGAGAGGTCTCAGGTTCTCTCAGTCTTGGAAGCACAATCTAAATGTTTGGCTATAATGTAGTTAACTGACCGGAGTGTTTGGTGTCCTGTGAAAAGCCAATAGACAAAGTCTGTTCTGGTAAAGTGTATTTGTAATGTTCCTCATTGCTTTGCCCCAACATCTGATAAGAAACAACTCGAGCGAGAAAACTTTCATTTGGCTCATAGTGTGAGGGAATACAGCACATCGGACAGGCAAGGCAGAGCAGTGGGGGGGCTATGATGGTGGGACCTGCAGCTGCTTCCTCACATCTCAGTGGATTTGGAAGCAGAGAAGGAGGAAGTCCATGCTCAGCTAGCTCTGTCCTTTTTTTTTTTTTTTTTTTTTTTAATTTGGCCTGGGACCCCAGTCCACAGATGGTGCTGCCCACAATAAGGGTAGATCCCGTCTCTCTCAGCTAATCCCCTTGGAAACACCTTCAAGATGATTCTAAACTAAGTCAAAGGGGGGGCCATCACACAGTCTTGCTAAAAACCATCTGCACCCTGGCAGGTGCCACCCTATGACAGGAAGTTGTTAAAGTCCTGACAAAATGGATGTAGTGATTGCTAATTATGAGCCATGCATGGGGGCTGCTGTTCTCTGGGTGATTATTTTACATTGAAATGTTCCATCTGACTCCCCAGAATGGCTCATTCCGAGGAGCAAGGGGTTGTCCCCTGTGCCTTCATCCGCCAGAACTCTGGCAACTCCATTTCCTTGGACTTTGAGCCTGACACAGAGTACCAATTTGTGGAGCAGCTAGAAGAACGCTACAAATGTGCCTTCTGCCACTCGGTGCTTCACAATCCCCACCAGACTGGCTGCGGGCACCGCTTCTGCCAGCACTGCATCCTGTCTCTGAGGTGAGTGGGCAGGGCCTGCAGCTCTGACCGAAGCTGACCAGAACCAGATGGTGGTGTTCCTGAGTCTGCTGTGGCCACAGGGCTGTAATTGAGGTCTGGGGAATTGTGGTCTGGGGAAAGCTCTTCAAGGTTCCTGGCTGAGAATTGAAGTGTAATCCTCTTCGCTTACCACTTCTTTATGGACATTGACCCTGCCTTAAAGTTCACACAACAGTGGCCCTGCAGACGTGGTCTGTTCCTTTAGCTGACCAGTGAAGAGGGCTCACAGCTCCTGGTGTCTGTGTTGTGGCTGCCCTGGTGGTTGCTTATTTGGGCTAGCAGGCCTTGTGTCTGTAAGGGACCTGACTGCCATGGGGCTGTCTGCTGGGAGCCTGCCCTGCCTGGAATGGGTTGAAGTGGGATCAGAGTCAGAAGTCAGATGCTGGTCAAAAGCTTGATGATCTCCTGTCTTTACTATTTTGTGCTAAAAACTTAACTCTTTATTACTTGTGCTTAAATAAGCACTAATATCTAGCGATTAACATACGCTGTTTAGCAGTGGGGAATTAAGTTAAAGATTTATTGCTCCCTTCTCTGGCCAGGCAGCCAGGAGTCCTTCACTGGCCAGGCTGATTAACTCTTTGTGAACCAGAGAGGAAGAAAAGGAAAAGAATTAAGATTCTTAATCTCAGACACAAATATTCTCAGACACATATACATCTATATACTCACATTCTGGCAGAGCCTGACAGTCTGTCTCAATCAACTCCACAAGTATTCATGCATGCTTACGTACATACACATATATCTATACACATACATATAAACAAACATACACATTTAGATGGATGGGTAGATGGATGGGTAGATGGATGGATGGATGGATGGATGACAGATGGGTGGATGGATGGATGGGTGGGTGGATGGATGGATGGGTGGGTGGATGGATGGATGGATGGATGGGTGGGATGGATGGGTGGATGGATGGATGGATGGATGGATGGACGGATGGATGGATGACGGATGGATGGATGGGTGGAAGCCACCACATCATCTTTATTTCTTTTCTGTGGCCTTTTTATATCTTCTTAGACAAAAACTCTTAAGAGAATTACCTCATGGATGAAATGTTGCACACGATGGGAGTTCCAGAAGGATGTTGATATTATGTTCTAAGAAGTATTTCGATCTCTAAGCTCAGTCTCCCATGGCCTCGCCTTATCATAGTGCACGCCTGGGGCTTCATCCTTGGACCTGAGTGCTTTTCCTTGAACACAAATTTGTCTCAAGCCTGTTTCTCTTTTTAGTGTAATTATGAAAGCTCATTGTATTCCTTATTATGCAGCCTTTACTTACTGCTATGAGAAGTGGGCATATTTTGTTCTTGATTTTAACTTTATTATATCTTACTAGCAAAGCAATGAAAGCCACCTCTTAAAACTTTCTTCCTAAGATTATTTGAATCAAATCAGGAAATCTATAAAATCATTAATTCATCTAAACAGCATTAATCCATGAAAGTTCATCTTTATGAGGATCTGCAGGAAATCTGATCAATAGTGTGGACTAATACCCAGGGATTATTATATTAATTTAATAACGACAGGAAAGACATATCAGCTGCAAGAAGCAATCTTGAGATGAAGTCTCTTTGGTGTCTTGCCTCTGAGAGCTCACCCACTGTAGACAATGCAAAAAATGGTAAGCCACCTCCAGGAGGTAACCTGCTAGCCTTAGCCTATCCTGGATGGCTCCTGACAGCTGTCAACCCTGGAAAGCCTGCAATAACATCACTCCATGAAAATACTCAGGGTTGGATAGGGTTTGTTGTTGGCAACAACAGCTTTACAGTGCCAGTTTGTGATTGATAGGCTTTGGAAATGTAACGAAGCAGGTGCATTGTGGTGGGGGGACATGTAGGAGCCCCTCTCCCCTTCAGAGACACACCCTCATGAGTCCACTAGGCTCCACCCCTCCAGGGCTCCACCATGCCTTAGGTTCTCCAGGGGAACGGAATCCATAGAATATACATTAAAAGGGGGGCTATTGGAATGGCTTTCCCAATGTAGTCTGGGTAGTCCAACATCTGCCTGCCTGTGGAAAATCTGAGAACCTGGCAGTTACTTAGTCCACCAGGCTGGGTGCTGCAGCATCCCCAGATAGGCTCTGAAGGACTGGCAGAGTCCTGGAGAGCTGATAGTCTCCAACACACATTGGAAGGACAGTGACAGCAGCCATGGCTGCAGCAACAACAGAGTAGATGCACTAACAGTCAAAAGTGACAGTAGGCAGGTAGTGCTGCTTTTCCCTGGAACCCTTTATGTCTGGACACAAAGGTGCTGCTGTCTCTAAGGGAAGGGTTCCCCCTCTCAGGGACTCCTTCCTGGCAAAAGCCCACCCAGACACAGGTCTCTTAGTTGATTCCAGAGCTAATCAAGTCATGGAATAGGGGAGCCTCTTAACATCAAAACCATAGTAATCTGGGTCATGCCACTTGTTGAAAACCAGGAGAGACTGGAAGCAGGCTTTGGGGGCTTCTAGAGATGTACATGCCAGGCTCTAGAAGGGGCTTCAGGACACATCCTTACTCATTCCAATGTGTCTGCACTTTATCACCTGTGCAGGTCTATTACTAGACTGCTTTGCTCTAGTAAGTTCCAGGTTCTAAAGGAGAAGGGCTACAAGCAGTGTGGGCCTGATGTCTTCTCGATACCAAGTCCCCATGTAAAGAAGAGGCAGGCTGTGGCACAGTATAATGGACAGGGGTGGAGCCATCAATACTGTCTGGGGCACCTGTGTTTGATGGCATGCTGGTGGATAGGTAGGCATTTTCCAAGAAGACTGTTAAGACTGTGAACTTCCTGAAGTGTGATGCAAGGCTGCTGTCTTAGTTAGGATTTTGTTGTTGTGAAGAGACACCAAGACCAAGGTATCTTGGTCTTGGTGTGTCTTACAGGTTTACAGGTTCTGAGGTTCAGTCCATTATCATCATGGTGGGAATCGTGGCAGCAAGCATGCAGGCAGACATGGTGCTGGAGGAGCTGATAGATCTACATCTTAATCCGTAGTCAGCAGAAGGAAAATATGTGCCACATTGGGTGTAGCTTGGGCGTAGAACCTCAAAGCCCACCCCCACAGTGACTTGATTCCTCCAAGGCCACACCTCCTAATAGTGCCACTCCCCATGGGTCAAGCATTCAAGCAGGTGAGTCTCTGGAGGCCATTCCTATTCAGAGCACCACTGCTGCTTCTGGGTAGAGTGCATAGCTTGTACCAACACAGAGTACCTGGGTGCTCTTGGAAGGACTGTTGAGGTAAAACACTTAACTTCAGCCCTGTTTTTTTGTTTGCTTTCCAGAGAATTGAACACAGTGCCCATCTGTCCAGTAGACAAGGAGATCATCAAGCCTCAGGAGGTGAGGACATCACTGGTCTGGCTCACCCCTTCCTACACTAGCTCCAGCCACACCAAGCTACTGGAAAACATAGAACACCCGTTTTGGGGGGCAGTGGGGGTGTTTCCCTTCTAATCTAGATAATCCTTAAAACATATCGTTCTATTTAATGACAACTTTGATATAGTCTAGTCCAACAGATCTTAGTGTTTTCAGATTCATGTAGCCACTGTGATGTGTCATGTCTCCCAAGAAGAAATCCCATGTCCGTTGCTGTCACCTGCCCACATCTCCCAGCTCATGAAAACCACAATCTAGTTTCTGCTTTGATTTTGCTGCATTTTATATTTCACATAAATTGAATCCTGCCTTTTCTGTCTGAGTTCCTCCAGTCAGCATGTTCTCAGGGTTCATCCATGTGGTCAATTGTATTTCATCCCTTTTCATTACTGTATACTAACCTGTTGGGTGGATATACCACACTTGATTTCTCTATCAGCAGTTAGTGTGCATTTGTACTGTGTGTACTCTTTGTAATAATGCCATTATGAATATTCATATACAAAGCTTAAATTTTTAAAATATGGGGCTGGAGAGATGGATGGCTTAATTTTTAAGAGCACACCGGCTGTTCTTCTAGAGCAGTGGGTTCAGTTCCCAAAACCTGCATCATGGCTCACAAGCCAAATGCAACTTCTATCCCAGGAGATCCAATGCCCTCTTTTGGCTTCCACAGGCACT
Organism: Rhynchomys soricoides; assembly: GCA_019843965.1. Lineage (NCBI taxonomy): Eukaryota > Metazoa > Chordata > Mammalia > Rodentia > Muridae > Rhynchomys > Rhynchomys soricoides. The sequence goes on from JADRCH010000057.1 coordinate 2,334,958, forward strand.
GTATGCTCATGGTATACAGGCATGCAGATACATACATATGATATGATATATGTGTGTGTGTGTGTGTGTGTGTGTGTGTGTGTGTATACTTCACACACCAAGAAAAGTCAATACATAATTATTAGGAGCTTAGGGTGTGATTTAGTTTAGGCTTCTGTTCCTCAAGCTGGTGCTTAATTTCTAGTCCTGGGAAAAACAGTTCATATACATGGTTATAGCCATGACCTAGAAGTCTGTTTAAAAAAGCTAACATTGCTGTTACATTGTAGCTTCAGACATGGACGATTCCGATACCCAATTCCTTTGTACACAGACCTGAATGTGGCACTCCTGGGTAATGTGGCAGCCCTGGGTTTAACATTTCAACAGCTGCTGTGCTGTTTTGTAAAACAGTTGTTCATTTTGTACCTTCTTATTCCCAGTGCATGAGGGTTCTATAGCAGCAAATCTTCACCAATTGTGTTGCCAGACTTTCTGATGTGCCGTCCTAATAGGGATTGGGTCACTTGTCATTGATGGATGGTGGCACTGTCAATTTAGCAGAGCAGCTGTGTGTCTTCTCTATTGAAATGCCTCATACAATTCTCTGTCTGTCTGTCTGTCTCTATTTCTCTCTCCCTATTTCTCTCTCTCTATTTCTCT
>JADRCH010000057.1:2335609-2389701 GCA_019843965.1 Rhynchomys soricoides
TCTCTCTCTCTCTCTCTCTCTCTCTCTCTCTCTCTCTCTCTCATCTGTACAGTACCCATGGAGGCCAGAAGAAGGTATCAGATCCTCTGAAGCTGGAGTTAAAGGTGGTTGTAAACCACCAGACTTAAGTGCTAAAAACTAAACTTGGTTCCTCTGTGAGAACAACAAGTGATCTTAACCACTGAGCTATCTCTCCAGTTTCACCTTTGCACATTTTAACTGTTTTTTTTTTTTTAACTCTAATTGTCAAATTATTACACGTCCTTTGGTATATTCTAGATATCAGGGTTTTTTTCCTGTTGTTATCAGACTTTTCTCTTATTACATAATTTATTCTCACTTTGTTGATGATATCTTTTGAAGCAGATAGTTCTCTATTTGTTGAAATTTAGTTTATCTAAATTTCTTTCCTTGTGGGTGTTAGTTTGCTTCTCTGTTACTATGATAAACACCATAATCACAAACCCTTGGGGAAAATGTCCACTTCACCTTACACTTCCAGGTCACAGTTCATAGTCTAGAGAAGTCAGGGCAGGAGTTGAGGGTAATGGGTAGTGCTGCTTTCTGGCTTGCTCAGCCTGCCTAGGGGTGACACCACCCACAGTGATCTGGCCCTCCCATATCAATCATCAATCAAGAAAATGACCCACACACTTGCCTACAGACAAGCCAGATGGAGGCAGTTCTTCAATTGAGTGACTCTAGTTCATGTCAAGTTAACCAAAAACAAAAAAACAAACGAAAGAAAAAGAACAACAATACCAGAACTGACCCCTTGTCAGTGTGACGCACAGATACGTCACTATAAACCATAACCATTTTCTTCTTTTATGTGCCCAAGATTATGTTAATGCTAATATCAAACACATTAAAACATTAAACGTCCCACAATCTTTAAAAAAAATTCAAACACTTTACAAGTTCAATGTCTCCTTAAAATATCTAGTCTTCTAACTGTGGGCTCCTAGCCGGGCAGTGGTGACACATGCCTTTAATCTTAGCACTTGGGAAGCAGAGGCAGGTAAATCTCTTGAGTCTGAGGCCAGCCTGATCTACAGAGCAAGTTCCAAGAGGGCCAGGGCTACACAGAGAAACCCTGTCTCAACCAACCAAACAAACAAACAACAAAACCAAATCTGTGGGTTCCTGTAAAATAAAATAAAATAAAACAAGTTAAATATTTCTTATTCCAAAAGGGAAGAACCAGGGCACAATTATAGTCAGATCAAAGCAAAACCAAATTCCAAAAGTGTAAACAGTTTAGTGTCTAACCCCTGAGACTTGCCATTTTCTGTACTTAGAAAAGGCGTGGTTGTTCACAGAGCTTATCCAATAGCCTCAGACTGGTACCATGCCAAACCTGCCACTGTCCTTGGTAACCTTCCCAAGGTCCTGGCTCACCAGTAAGTTTGGGTCTCCCCTACAACTGAAGCTGCACATTTGCCACTGGCCTCCTGGCCTCTCTTCAGGGCTTCAATTCTACCGCATGGTGCGAAGCCTCACCTGCCCTCAACAACCATCAGCCCTGCAGCTCTCAGACCACCAAAACCATGAAGTAACCCTGCTCCTCCTTCTGAAGCTTTCCCTGAGCAGCTGATGTGTGTGCGTGTATGTGTGTGTGTGTGCCACTCAGTCAGGGACTGGCATACTACAACTTTGGGGCAAATTGTGCCAGTTTTGCATGGCAAAACATGAGCTAAGAAAATGGCTTTCACATTCTTAAACGTGAAACATGAAAAAAAGAAGCCCAAAAATTATGCTATGTTTGCAACTTCCTGCAGTCTTAAAGTATTTTAAAATAACTTATTTTAAAAACCAAGGGGGCTGGATCGATGGCTCAGCTGTTAAGAGCACTTACTGCTCTTGCAGATGATCTGGGTTCCATTCCCAGCACCCACTCGATAGTCTCAACTGTCGGTATCTCCAGTTCTGGGAGGTATGATGCCCTCTTCTGGACTCTGTAGGTACCTGCATGGACATGGTGCTTGTAAACTCATGTAACCACAGACACATATACAAATAAGTAAAACACCTAAAAATTTAAAATCAAAGACTAATGTTCTGTGGCACATGGAAATTAAATGCTATTTGAATTTCAGTGTCCGTGAATTTAAGTGTTTTATTAAAGCAGAGTTGAGACTCGGAGGGCGTGAGACTGATCTCATCTGCTTTTGTAAGCATCGTAATATCAGAGTTGAAATATGGTGGCCGGTATGGTTACCACATGGCCTGCCAAGCTGACAGAGGAAGTATACCAGTACACACTCTGGGCTGAGATAACCAGTCATTGCAGCTTCTGGGCACTGACACTTCACACCAAGCTCTACTCTTGGTCACAGCACCCTCATGACTTGACTGTAGGGTCAAGTTCACCCCATGCCCCACCTTGCTGCAGCCTGCTGTGCTGAGCACTAGGCATTCATATGACTTACCAGATGTATGTGTCTGAGGGAGCCTTTACTTTCAATGTGGTTGTGTGACATTTCCGTTTCAGCCACTGCCTGGAAGTTTCCATCCACTGCTGAGATAGCCTAGAAGACCAATCTCACCAGAGCTTCCTTCCACAGCTATAGCACAATGAAGGGCGTGAGACTCATCTCATCTGTCTTTTAGGTGTTTAGAGACAACTGCTGCAAAAGAGAAGTCCTCAATTTACACATCTACTGCAAAAACGCCCCCGGATGCAATGCCAGGATTATTCTGGGACGGTTCCAGGTGAGTATCTTTGTGACCCACGCTGTCCATGGGATTCTTCTAGAGGCACCCACTTATCCTGTCTGTGATGGTCTTGTAGTTGAGCTTTGTAAAGGGGTTTCCTGGGTGCCTCTCAGATTGTCCCCAGTCTACCAGTACCATGAACACCAAGAACAGAGGTGTAACCAAAGGGTTCATTCTTTAGCAGCATGGAAAAAGTGTAGTCTGCGTACTAGGCCTATATGTGACCATTGAGTCAAGAAGAGGGTGTGGGACTTATCAGGTAAAAGAACCACTCCAAAGCCAGCTGGTGGTGGCTCACACCTCTAAGTCCCAGCACTCAGAAGGCCAAGGCAGGAGGAACTCTCAGGTCAAGGTCTATCTGGTCTACAAAGCAAATTCCTGGACAGTCAGGCTACACAGAGAAACCCTGTCTTAAAATACTGGGGGTGGGGGGGAGCATCCATCAAGGGTACATCATTCTGTGGGACTGTGAAGGATCTGTTGACCCGAGGTTGGGAGGCAGGTGTGACTGGACAGGGCACAGCTGTGAGAGTCAAGCCTCTCCCTCGAGCCTTTGTTTTGTCTCTTGGTGCTGTGGACTGTGGGCTCTGGCCTAATGCTTGTGATCCATGAAGAGCACCAGGCCAGGCCAGGATGTGCTATGCAGTGAGAAGGAAATGTGCAGAGGGGTCAAGGAAGGGCAAAGGGAAGAGGGCTCCTGTCAGATGCAACTTCATGCAACTGGGGAAGGTTCAGCCCCCACCAGGCACTATCACGCCACTCTCAAGTGACTCAGCTGCCTCTAGCTTCCAGGGAGTGGCTTGGCAGCTGCTGAGATTTTCCCTTCACACCCACACAGTTCGGAACATGCGTGTCAGATGACTCAGCCCTTTATCAAGCCTACAGAAAACGTACAAACACACACCTACACACACATACACTCACACATACACCCACACACACATAAACTCACACATCACATACCCACAACACACATCTACACTCACATACACTCACACATACACACAACACACACATACACAAACATGTACCTACACATGCCTATATAACACAACACACATGCATATATACAAAACACTCACTACACACACACACACACACACACACACACACACACACACGCACACACCCTGGGCTTTGAGGTGATAAATGTGTAGCTGATTCCTTATCATCCTGGGAGTGCTCACAGGACTGTATTTTTCCTGTACAACAGTCTGTTGCCACTTGCTCTGAGTGACAAATTCTAGACAGGGTTTCTTGTCCAGCTTTGACATCAACAAGCTGGGATAAACTACAGAACACTGTAGAGACCAGAGTACAGGCTCTAGGGAGCAGGGGCTGCTTTCTACAGATGTTTGCCAAGCTCTCTCGTGCTGGTGTCCTAGCTCCTGTGTCACGGTGAGGTGCAGGGTCTGACAGAGCAGAGTTTGAGTGAATGTTGACAGTTCAGAGACGCGTCGAGGAGAATATTGAGCTAGTGCTGGGTTTTCAGTTTCCTTACTTCTAAAGGCAGAAGAAGATAACTTTAATCTTCAGCCTGAGGAAGAAAAAAACGCCTCAGTGGCTTTAACTTGAGGACAGGCAGCAAACTGCTTCTATTGAAGAGCCAGTACTGGCGGCCAGAGGGAAGGCTCAGTGGTTAAGAGCACCAGAGGACCCTCATTCAATTCCCAGCACCCACACAGTGGCTCAAACCATTTCTAACTTCTGTCCCAGGGGATCCAATGCTCTCTGGTCTCCTTGGATACCAGGTATGGATGCCACACACAGACAAAATACCCATGCACAGTTAATTAACTAATTAAGAGTTGATAGTAAAATTATTTGGGCCTTCCAATCAGTACATCTCTCCCCCAAGTCTTCAACCCACCTCTCCACTAAGAGCCTGACTAGGGTTGATAAGATGGCTCATCAGGAAAAGGTGCCTGCTCTCAGGTCTAAAGACCTGAGTTTGATCCCTGGAACCTATGAAGTAGAAGGAAACTGACTTCCATGGATGTCTTCTGGCTTCCACAAACACACTGTCATGCTGTCTGTACTAACCCTTCACAAATAACTATGTAGCTCTGGCTGACCTAGGACTCACTGTGGAGACCAGGCTAGCCTCAAATTAGAGATTCACCTGCCTCTGCCTCCTGGGTGCTACGGTTAAAGGCATGCTCCACCACACTTGCCACTTAAACAGAAGAGCCAGATAGTTACTAGCTTAGGTTTTGCAGGCTCTGCAGTGCTCCCATTTCCTCCTCCCTCACCCTTTAGAGCAAACCAGCCCTAGTAGTATGTGAATGAAACAGCTCAGAAAAATAGGTGGTTTCAGAGATAGAGAAACACACCTGGCCAGTGGGCTTCAGTGGGCCAGCTGCATGGCACTGTGGTGCTAAGAGACAGGTTCTCAGTGCCTCCGAAGCTTCATAGTGATGTGGAGAGGTCAGGCATTTTCTGTCCCACCCATGACAAGCACTGAATGAGTACTGTCAATTCACTCGTGCTCTGACTAAGAACATTCCAGATTGTATAACTGAACAAAACCTGACTGTCCTCTTCCTGCCCAGAAACCTGTCTTCCCTCTCCTCTTTCCCAAAACGTGTCTCCCTCACCACTATAGTCTGTACTCCCTTCTGTGGAGTCCACGTGCTCCCTCCCTCCTCCCTCCCATCTGGTTATCTTGCCTCTGCTGTGGAGCAACTAATAAGAGGTGCTGGGAGTAAGGATGAGACAAAACACAAAAGGAACAGAAATGCCACAGAGACGCTCCCTGTCATGCTCACTGGCAAGGCTGGAGAGAATGACCTGACACCTTCAAACAGGAGCAGGCCACTGGGTTCTCTAAACAAACTTCAAAACCCTCTCACCTGCCTCACCCCACTCAATCTCTCCTAATTCCCAACAAGCCAGATTGGTTTCCATAGTACCAGCCAAGCAGCCTGTCTGCCCTGGTCCTCATAAAAGGCAGTGGGTCCCTCTGACAGCTGGAGAGAGGCTGGCCCACATGGCACTTAGCTATGCCCACGCTGGCCCGACCTCTGAGGCCTCTGTCATTGTCACAGGACCACCTTCAGCACTGTTCCTTCCAAGCTGTGCCCTGCCCTAATGAGAGCTGCCGGGAAGTCATGCTCCGGAAAGATGTGCAGGAGCACCTGAGCGCCTACTGCCAGTTCCGAGAGGAGAAGTGCTTTTACTGCAGAAGGGACATAGTGGTGACCAACCTGCAGGTGAGAGCAGGTGCCGCGGGTAGCCACGCAACCCAGATGGAGCCCAGAATGACATTCTCTGCTTATTTTTACTGAATTTTGACTGAGAGAGGGTTTGTCTGGATGGGGGTGTGGCTCAGTTAGTACAGTGTCTGTCTAGCATGCAGAAAGCCCTGGGTTTGAACCTGAGCACAGCATAAACCAGGTGTGGTGGCTCACACCATCATCATCCCAGCACTTGGAGATGACAGGAGGATGAGCAGTCCATCCTTGCCTTCTTAGCAGTAAGGCAAGTCTGGGCTACATGAGACGCTGTCTTTAGAAAGAAGTGGTTCTGTATCATCTGGGGCTGGAGCTGGAGCTCACTTGGCCACATGCTCACCTAACATTCACAAGGCCATAAGTTTGACCCCCACCACACAAACCAGGTGATGCACACCTACACTCTCAGAGCCTGAAAAGTGGAGGCAGATCTGAAGTTCAAGGGTAGCCCATCTGTGGCTGCATAGGCAGGTAGTTCTCACCTAGGGAAGGGAGGGCGGTTTGAGATTCTGCAACGAGCTCTAAGCCTTTTCCTTGGTTGGGCTCTATCCCTTTATCATTGGTGAAAATAGAATTGTGGTTTGGGTAGGCTTAGGAGATGAGACACAAGGTCTGGGTCCTGTGGATAATGTGATGATAATGGCTTCTCTAGATTGTTATCTGGCTGCAGAGGCAGGATCAGCATAGAGACCACTGGTGCTTTACACACAGAGGAGCCTCTCTGGTAGATCTCCAGACTGCCTGTTTGAGCCCCAAGCCATCTGATTTAGTTGAATTCATTTACATCAAGAAATCAGACACTACTAATCTCTTGTTGAAACTGGGCTATAGCTTCCCATGGAGAGCAAGCCACGTGACACGTCTCTCCAGAGACATGCGTGTGAATACCTGGAGGCAAGTGATCTTGGCTTTGTTTCCCACCCACTCTGTTTCAGGATCATGAGGAAAACTCGTGTCCTGCATACCCAGTATCTTGTCCCAACAAGTGTGTGCAGACTGTTCCAAGAGCTGGGGTGAGTAAACAGTCCTCCCTGGAGAGTGTCTAGAACCCTGGCTTATGGGTTTGATGAGAGCTATAGATAGCCAAGGGGACTACACAATCCTGGTGGTGCCTGCCCCTCTGCCTTCTGGGTGGTCCCTGCACATCGTTTTGTTAACATGCCAACTCACTGCCTCACCAGAGTCTCTCCTCCTGTCCCTTGCTTCCTCCCAAGTCATCCTTGGCTCCCTGATCCCACCAAGTGGTTGAAGAATCCATGTTTCCACAACACAGGTTGTCCATTTTGCAGGTGAATGAACACCTTACTGTGTGTCCTGAGGCTGAACAAGACTGTCCCTTTAAGCACTATGGCTGCACTGTCAAGGTAAGCTGTGGGCCACCTTCATCTCTGCCTCTACAGCTCACCGGTGAGTTCATTTCACTCTTTAACTCTCTTCAGGATCTGGAAGGGTAGACAGACACCATAACTCTAAGACTACAATGGTGTTGGGGCTTGCAAGAGAAACAGAACTTCTACATACATGCATATTTGCATATGTATGTATTATGTTCATATATTCTCATGTAGATAGATGCATAGGGAGACTCATTCTACCATTGTGGGGTTTGTATACACCACATCTATAAGTCAGCCCAGCATTCTGGACACTTGGGGCAGAGTTTCTGCGTTGTGGTCATGAAAGTCTGCCGCTTCAGGGTTTACTCCTAGGCCTTCAGCTGATTGGACAAGGCCCACCCACATTATGGTTGGGTCATCTTTACTTAAGGTTGACCAGTTGTATGAATCCTCTCCACAAAATATTTTCACAGCTAACCCTGACTAGTTTTCATTGAACATAATCTAACCATGTTGTCACATGAAACCAACCATGGTGGTAATGTTTTCTAATTCTACTCTGTTGTGTCTATCAGGGTTAGGAACCCTCCAGAGTCACCTTCCCATGGTTCCTGGGTTTCTGGTACCATCATATATTGCTAAGTGTTTTGAAACAAAGAGATCTGAGGCTGTGGCTGTAGCTCCGCAGTAGAGTACCTGCCTGGCTGCTGTGAGGGAAGCGTTAAGTTTGGTTCCCAGCACTGGAGAAAGAAATCACTGAAATAAAGCAATTTAAAATTGCTTTTTAAAATAGTTTTCAATATTTTAAAACACCTTAAATAATTATTCAGTAAGTTGTATAAAATAAATTAAAAATAGGACAAAGTTCGACCTCTGAAATCGAACATTATGCTGCGCGTGACCGATATATTCTAGAAGTCTAAAGTTAACCCAATTGTATTTTTAACCTAAACACATTTCTTTAGTTTGAAAATATTTGACTAGTTGGAATGTAGGTCAGTGGTAGAGCAGGTGGGGAGCATGCTGGTTGCTCCCCAGCACTGCCCCTAACATGTGTATTAAATGGAACCTTTAAATACATTGTGACAACCTGTGGTGCCATTAGCTGCAGAATGGCTAGGGTTTTCCTTTCACCTGACACCATTGCTTCCAGAGGTGAAGACTTTACAGTCAGGCTCCACCTCTAGCTGGGCCTTGTTCTAATGCTAATCTCGGCGTCAAGAGCCATGGAAGGGCAGGAGAGTGGTTCTCTGGAACCTTCCCTGGAATATCCAGCTACCAAGCCGCCAGCCCGCAACTGAAGGGAAGCTTGTGGTAGACGCTTGCCTAGACACGTGTGGAAGTGTGGGCCTTTGCTTTTATTAGTAGTAGTGTCTGTCAGCAAATAAACAGTATGACTGTCAGGAAACACAGAACTGTTTCTTCTCTCAAATGTGTGTAATCTTCAGAGGAGGTGTAACCATTTCTTCTCACATATGCGTATCTCTAAGTGCAGTAATTTGCACAGGCTGGGATGAAAAACAGGATACAGGCTCACTTCAGCAGAGCACTATAGTAGTGTTTCCTGGAGGGGCTGGAGAGATGGGTCAGCACTTAAGGGCACTGACTGCTCTTCCAGGGGTCTGGAGTTCAAATTCCTGCACCCACATGACAGCCCACAACTGTTTGTAACTCCAAGATCTGACACTCATATAGACATACATGCAAGCAAAACACCAATGCACATAAAATAAAGGTAAAGAAACTTTTTAAAAATTAAAGTTAAAAAAAAAAGAATGGCCCAGGCTTAAAAGTAGTCTGCAAAGAAGATAAGCTGTATGTGGGAATAGCTGAGTGGTGGCCATGTCTGTACTTACTACCTAGCCAAGGCAGGAAGAAAATCAGCATGGAGAGTTTTGCTAGCAGCCTGATTGTCTTGTCAGCTTGTTTGGGCCTGGCTACTGATAGAGTCATTTTCCCTGCAGTATTATGAGGAAAGAGTATGTGTGGGAACTAAGTAGCAAGTGGCTGAGTGCATGCGTCACCATGCACCTGGGGCCCTCCTTCGGGGAGCTCAGTAACTGCACTTACTTTTGCTTTGTGTTGAAGGGCAAGAGGGCCAACTTGCAGGAGCATGAGCGGGCAGCCCTGCAGGACCACATGCTTCTGGTTTTAGAGAAGAACTTCCAACTAGAACAGCAGGTGAGTCTTGGGGCCACCTGTGAAGGGGGAGGGGGATGGCTGACACTTGGCTACTCTGTGTTTGGTTTGGTGCTCTCTCTGGTTCCATGCAAGCTGATTAAAGGCACACACTTTTCACCTACTAGCCAGACACACTCTCGGTGTTAGAGACACTTTGAGCTAGAAGGTGCCTTGGAGTTCTATGCATTCATCCCCTCCCCTTGCAGATGAGCTGACTAAGATCAAAGAAGCCTCAAGTTTGTAACTTGAGTGGCAGAATGGATCTCGAGCCAGCTCTTTCTGTGGCTTACCATCCACTCCACAGCCTGCCCACACACACTTAGCTCCTCACCTATTGCATACTAGATGTTTGCTATTTTAAAATTAAATCAGTCAGAGCATTGCATTAGTTCTGCAGTCTGCTCTTAGTACTATAGAATTTTGATGTCAGTCTAAACTGCCTTGGAGAAGCTTTGTAACCTGATAAACATATACTAACTTCAGACATACTCACTCACATGGCTGTTAAGCCTGTCAGCTTCCTGGAGTGTTCATCCAGGACCTCCATAAGGCTGGCCTTAAGGAGCAGTTTTATGGAAGTTAATTGTCTTTCAGGACCATTTTGGAAGACTTTTCAGGCTCACTGTCAGTGAAGGAGTTTAGCACTGCAGATTATTTTGTGATGTCTGATTCCACATTACAGTGGGTGTGTGTGCTTCTCAGGGTCACAGCCAAGAGAAAATTAGAAATCCTAACTCAGTAGTAACTGGTCACAGTCTGCTGTCTGAGAACTGCGGGTTCTTTGTAAACCCTATGGATCCTGATTAGCATGGGTTCTAGAAACTGAACTCAGATCCTCTGCTAAAGCAGTACATGTTTGTAACTGCTGAGCTTCTCTCCAGCTTCCCAGGCTGACCTGAAGGGAAACAACAGTTTCCTCAACTGAAATAAAAACAGGGTGTTCAGAACCGGGGTTTGTGCCCAGACATACTGGTATAGAAAATGCTGTAGGGTTTAAGGGAATTGAGTATTAGGGTGCCCAGACTCCCGAGTGTGAGACAGGAATGCCTGGAGACTGGTGTGCTGGGCTGTGCCAGCAATGACCTTCTGGTTGCAAAGATCGGAACGCTGGTCAGTTATTGTTTTACTTGTGTGGATTCTGCCCTGTTTCAGAAGAGATTTAAGGATCGAGAGTTAGAACTAATCTTTGTCGGTGTTATGAAACACTTTGCTGGCTTCTTGTCTGGCTTTTTAAAAATGAGACCTCTGGTAATAGGATAGCAGTGGCCTACAAGCCTGAACCTGCAGCCTGCACCCCACCTTGGTTCATATGTCTCTGCCCCTATTTCTTCATTTGCAAATGAGGCTGTGGTGGATGGGAGCGAGTGTTGGCACTCACAACATAGTGCGTGACACACAGAAACATTTCAGTATCAAGAAGAAGCAAGATGCTGTAGGTGGGGAGGGTGGAGATGCATCTCTGTGCCGGTAAGCTGCAAGTAACATGGAGGCATTCTAAGCTTTAAGCTTGGGAGGCAAAGAACCTGGAAATGTTCATAGCTGAGATAGGCACCACAAGAACAGGAGCAGGTTAGAGGCAAGGGTGGGGAGAAGGACAGTCAGGTGGGCATTATGACCATTTGTACATTCATTCATCAAACACGTAGCCAGTGTCTTCCATGTAAGGCACCATGTGCTGGGTCCAGAGAACAAAGAAGTGAGACATAGTCTCAGCAAATATTCTAGTGGAGGGAAAGGACACTAAAAGCAAGTTCTAAGAGGAGTGAGATGAGTTAGGGCCTGGGTAGGGGATGCAGGTAAGGAAATGTCCCCAGAGGCTGTTGCTTTGAATGGCTGCACCAAAAAGGTAGTTTCTGGATTAGGGAAGGTCCCTGATGGGAGCCAGGTACTGAACAGTCTTGTTGGATACACATGGGCTAGCTAGGTGCTATACAGTTATTGGACCGGGTACCTAAGGATTTGCTAGGTGCTATGCAGTCTTGCTGGTTGCACATGAGTTAGTTAGATGCTGTGCAGTCGTGTTGAACAGGATGCACATGAGTTAGCTAGATCTTGCTGGACAGGATGCACATTGGTTAGTTATGTGTTATACAGTCATGCTGAGTGCACATGAGTTAGCTGGGTGCTGTGCAATCTTGCTGGATGCACATGAGTTAGCTGGGTGGTGTGCAGTCTTGCTGGACAGGAAGCACATGGGTCAGAAATGAGCATGAAGCCACAAGGGTATCAGATCCTGTAGAGCCCATGTGGCCTTTTTTTAAAAAGCCACTGGAGACACTGAAGCAGGAGAAACAGAAGACCAGATTTGTCTGTTGTTAGTGAAGAGTATGAACTGGAGAAGGATGTTTGCCACTGAGCAGATTATTTTTCCAGGACCCACTGGTACCAGGCTCCATCCATTTTCTATGAGATCCAGCAGGTCCCAGCTCCCCTAGAGGAGCACTCCTATGTGAGGGCAGAAGGTCTCAGAGTAGGACCAGGTGGGAAGAGTCATGGCCTAGGTAAGAACTGGTGAAGACTGTAAGAGCTAAAACAGATGGGATGCATGCACGTGTGTGTGGGTGTGTCAGTGTGTTTGTACCAGTGTGTGAGTGTGTGTATGTGTGTCTCTGTGTGTGAGTGTGTGTCCGTATGTGAATGGGTATCTGTCTATCAGTGTGAGTCTATGTGTGTGTATTATGCATGTATGTATGTATTAATGTGTGTGTTAGTGTGAGTATCTGTGTATCAGTGTGAGTGTGTGTATGTGTTTGTGTGCCTGTATATGTGTCTAGGTGTGTTGGCGTGTGTCAGTGTGTGTCAGTATGTGTGTGTGTCAGTGTGTGAGTATGTGCCAGTGTGTGAGTGTGTGTCTTTGTATTAATGTATGTATATGTGTGTCTGTGTATGTCAGCGTGTGTGTGTCTGTGTGTATATGTGTGTGTCAGTGTGAGTATGTGCCTGTGTATGTGTGTGTATGCCTGTGTGTATGTGAGTGTGCATGTGCATCAGTGAATATCTGTGTGTGAGTGTCAGTGTGTGTGTGTGTACATGTGTCTGTGTATGAATGTGTGTCTGTGTATAAGTGTGAGTGTGTATCTGTCCTGTGTATCAGTGTGTGTATGTGTGTCTGTGTGTGTATCAGTGTGTATCTCTGTGTGTATGTGTCTATATGTGTGTGTTAATACACATGACTATGTGTGTCAGTGTGTGTCTCTGTGTGAGTGTGCAGTGTGTGGTATGTATCTATGTAGGGTGTGTTTCTTTTGGTCTTGTGTTTCACATGGTATATGTGCATGTGCATATATGTGTATGTGTGGTACACACACCTGAAATTCCAGCACTTGGGAGGTGGAGGCAGGAGAGCTAGGTCATCCTCAGCTATGTAGCTAGTTCCAGGTCACCCTGGGCCACACCGGACTCTCGAAACCCAGAAACCAAGCAAACCCACAGATGAGATAAAGTGAGGAGTGGGTGTAAGAGCTTCTCTGTGTCTAATGCGAGTGGAAGCTGGCCAGCATTCGGGCTAAATGGGACCTCTCTGAGGCAGGATGACCGAGTGGGTGTGAGCACTTGTGGGGCCCTAAATTTAGATCACCCACACAGGTGTGGTCCCAGGAGGGCCACCAGCCTAAGCCCAGGCTCAGCTCTGTCTCAAGGGAAGGGGGAGAAAGCAGTGGAGAAGGCACCAGGCATACATGTGTATAAGCACTCTCTCTCTCTCTCTCTCTCTCTCTCTCTCTCACACACACACACACACACACACACACACACACACACACACACACAGATTACAGAGCCTACGTTTAGCAGTACTCACTGGGTTGGGCTGCACTTGCTGATGGCTACCCGAAGGGGTTGGAGAAGGGCAGAGACAGCATAAAATTCATTGAGGTCCCACATGGCACTGATCGGTGCCCTTGCTGTCTGACAGCACACACTGAAAGAGTGCACCAAGCCAGTTCATCGAGTTCAGCCACCTGACACTCCTGACTGGCCGGCCCATCGGCCCATCACTGAGGGTGAGGAGTAGAACATTCTACGGTTCTGATTTTAGAGACCACCTGCAAACACTTTCTTAAATTACACAGGACTCTGCCTGACAACAATGACCCTAGACATGCACATGTACTGTCTCTCTCTGGAAAGTCTTACCCCATTCCCTGCATGCATGCACTTAATGACTCTCTCCTGCCTGTTGTTAGATCTCTGACTTATATCAGAGTCTTGAACAGAAAGAAAGCAAGATCCAGCAGCTGGCAGGAACTGTGAAGAAGTTCGAAAAGGAGCTTAAGCAGTTCACACAGATGTTTGGCAGAAATGGAAGTTTCCTCTCCAATGTCCAGGTAAGGGCGGACAGATGATGGCCCAGGGCGGAAAGTGCTGACTCACGCCACCTGTAACTTGAGTTCCGAAGTTTCATTTCTGCCCTCCATAGTCTCCTGCATACACATGGTGAATATGCATGCACTCGGGCACAAACACATACACATAAATAATTCTTTAAAAGAAAAGAAGGACTGGAGACATAGCTCAGCAGTTAGGAGCACTGGCTGCTCCTGCAGAGGACCTTGGTTCAATTCCCAGAACACACGTGGTGGGGAGTTCACAGCTGTCCATAACTCCAGTTCCAGGGATCTAATACCCAATTTTGACTGTTGCAGGCACCAAGCATATACAAAGTTCACAGGCATACATGTAGGCAAAACATTCACATAAAATAAAATGAGCAAGCCTAGCCATAAATCTTTTAAAGAAAAGAAAAAAAAATCCAGGTCAGACATGGCTCTTTCCATTTAATGCTGTGATCAGCTTTTAGTGAGCAGCAGGGGTTTTCTCCTTAGCTTTTAACATGGAAACCATTTCAAACGCATAGAAAAGCCACCGGACTTAAGTGATGCCAAGGGCACTGCACAGTGCCCCCACGTCCCGTTCAGCACCTTGTCCCATTTGCTCTGTTTTTCCTGGGTGTGGCCGTGGACCACCAGAGAGAATACGGCGTGTGTGTGGCCCTCTGCCGCTGACAGTAGCACCATCTCTTACATGATCCAGTGTATTTATACCAGTGTTGGTAAATGCGACATCTATACCATACTCCCACAGTGTGTGTGGAAATTAGTGTTTTCATGAATGTGGAGTTATATTTCCCTGTTTGAGAATGCTGAGAGTGTAGCTCTGCGCTCTGCAGAATTAATGATGTGAAATCCTTAATTCCCCTGGGAAGGACATGCCTCAACAGATTCTGAGTGTTAACTAATCACAAGTGGATCCCTGACGAATAAAAGTTCTCTCATGATGAGATTTGTAGTAGAAGATTTCAAGACATAAAACATGGGCAATGTGTTTGAAATTTGTATTGTTCCAGAAAGTCTAGGCCATAGAAACTTTATACTTGTTCACTACACCATATACACATACATACATACACAAACACACACACACACACACACCTGTTCTATGTGTGCCGGGCATGTATGTGTGCACATGCATATGTGTGTGTGTCAGTATGTCCAGAAGAAAAGAAACCTATCACACTATTAATTCTGACATTTTTCTAAACAGAAAACAACAGGGAGGAATTAAGGCTTGATGGGCTAGGCTGGAGAGATGGCTTAGCAGTTAAGAGCACTGACTACTCTTCCAGAGGTCCTGATTCAATTCCCAGCAACCACGTGGTGTCTCACAACCATCTGTAATGGAATCTGATGCCCTCTTCTGGTGTGTCTGAAGAGAGCAACAATGTACTCATATATAAATACTAGTATATTTATTAATATATAATATACTCATGCATTAATAAATAATTATATTAGTAATATTTGTTTATAATAAATATTCATAATTAATAATTAAAATTGATTAGTATGTTGAGATATAAAAATATATTATTGATATATAAATGTTGTATAGAGATAATTTATATAAAATAAAAACATATTTATATATTGTATATAGAATGAATGAATCTTTAAAAAAAAAAAAAGACTATATGGGCAAGGCAGGCAGATTAACCTCCTCCACGTGAGAGATCCACAGAGCGTGTAGGCCTCTTTCAGACTGTGTCCTGCGCTGCCTGCTCCTGCTCAGTCAAGGCCTCCTTACAGAGAGGGAACTGGAGAAGACTTCTGAGGGAAGAAAGTGCTAAGACAAGAGGAGCGACAGCCAAAGAGCATGTGTATATGTGGAGGGGGCACTTTAGACACATCAAGGAAAGCTCAAAGATTCACCAGAGGAGTCCAGTCTGGAAAGGAGGAAGAAGACAGTGGCTGCTGACTGCCATGCTCACCGGACTCCCTCTCTGGACACTGCTGCTTTCACTTCATTAGTGTATTATTATATGTGAAATGATTGTGTTAAAATTCAGTCAACACATTACAAATCCGTGTCTAATTTCCAAGACATATGCTCTGTTTTGCACCCCTCAAGGCTCTCACCAGTCACACGGACAAGTCAGCTTGGCTGGAAGCACAGGTGCGGCAGCTGCTACAAATAGTTAGCCAGCAGCAGAGTCGACTTGATCTGAGGTCTTTGGTGGATGCGGTTGACAGTGTGAAGCAGAGGATCACCCAGCTGGAAGCCAGTGACCAGAGATTAGGTACGTGTGCTTACGGGATGCAGTCACTGCCCTCTCATGACTTCCCTGTCTGTGTGCATTAGTGGCAGAAACTAACCAGCCCCAGCCTGCTTTCCAGGATGCACAGTGGCTGAGCCCTGTTTGTGAAACAGCCTGAGATGCAAGCTGCCTCAGAAAATGAGGGTTGCCACAATGTGTGTGGAGTCAGACAAGGGACTGAAACAGTCCAGGCAGTTCCAAGAGCCCGGAGTGGAAATCGTTAGGAACGTTGGAAAATAACAACAAGCTAAGGGGGAGAGAGGTGATGGGTGACTTAGGGTTTGGCGCGCTGGGGCCAGTGAGATTGCTTAGAGGGTGACTTGCTATGCAATCGAGATGACCAGTTTATCAGTGGCCTCTCTGTTGCTGTGACAGAGCACCATGACCAAGGTAACTTATAGGAGGAAGAGTTATTTGGGCTTATGGTTGCAGAGAGATAAGAATTTACCATCATCTCGTAGAGAAACATGGTGGTAGGCAGGCATGGTGCTAGAGCAGCCACTGAAACCTCAAGCCCAGTGACACACCTCCTCCAACAAGACCACACCTCCTAATCCTCCCCACACAGCCATCAACTGGGGACCAATGCCTAGGACTTACTTATAAGACACAACTCATTCACACCCAGAGTTTGATCTCTGAAACCCACACACTGGAAGGAAAGAACCAACTATTGAAAGTTATTCTATGACCTCTACATGTATGCTGTGGTGCACATGCCTTCACTTACATGCACATACACACACAACAACAACAACAACAATAATAAATAATAATAATGCTTTTTACATGTAAATTTGTTATGGAGGTTAGGGAGATGGCTTGGTAGATAACACAGTTGCTTCACTCATAGCTTGGATCCCTGGAGTCATATGATTGCTGAGTGAGCTGGAGGACTAGCTGTGGTCCTAGCACTCTGGAGGCTGAGACAGGATCTCCAGGACCAGCTAGCCAGAATTTCATGGATTGGTTCAGTGAGAGAACTGTGTCAAAAGACTAAAAATCTATGGGGGAAGACACACAGCACAAACCTCTTGCACGTGCCTCACAGCCACACACATGCATAGACACTTACATCACAAGTGCGCACACGTGCCCGCTTGCACATGCACACACACACACACACACACACACACGTTAGAGGAACATAAGGCTCAGCACGAGAATCCACTCGGTGTGACTGTCCAATGTGTCTTATACTCAGGCAAGCCGAGAGTGAAGAGGACACATCCATGTCTGCTTGGTGTCAGCTTGCCACAGCTGAGTTAACATCAGCAATGTGTGTAGCACAAGTGTGTGGTGCACAAGTGTGTGGTGCACACGCAGACACTGGTAGTGTTTGATGACAGGCCCGAGCTGCAGCCTCCTGCTCTGTGTTTCCTTCCAGTTGTTTTAGAGGGGGAAACCAACAAGCATGACGCACACATTAATATCCACAAAGCACAGCTGAATAAGAACGAAGAACGTTTTAAGCTGCTGGAGGGTGCCTGCTACAGTGGCAAGCTCATCTGGAAGGTGACAGATTACAGAGCGAAGAAGAGGGAGGCTGTGGAGGGGCACACAGTATCCGTCTTCAGCCAGCCTTTCTACACTAGCCGCTGTGGCTACCGGCTCTGTGCCAGGGCGTACCTGAACGGGGATGGGTCAGGGAAGGGAACGCACCTGTCCCTGTACTTTGTGGTGATGCGGGGTGAGTTTGACTCACTGTTACAGTGGCCGTTCAGGCAGAGGGTGACCCTGATGCTTTTGGACCAGAGTGGCAAGAAGAACCACATTGTGGAGGCCTTCAAAGCTGACCCTAACAGCAGCAGCTTCAAAAGACCCGACAGTGAGATGAACATTGCCTCTGGCTGTCCCCGCTTTGTGTCGCATTCTACTCTGGAGAATTCCAAGAACACCTACATTAAAGATGACACCCTATTCTTGAAGGTGGCCGTGGATTTAACTGACTTGGAGGATCTGTAAATGTTAACTGATAAGGAAAACCCTCCGCACGGGAGCAGATGTGACTGTCCTTTAAGCCCAGCCCTCTGAACTGAGCATGCTTTTGTTCTTGTCTGTCTGCCTTTAATGTCTGACATGTTATCTTTATCTTGGACCCTTCCCCGGTTTGAAACTTAAGACTCTTAGAATATTGCTGTTATTTATATTTTTATATCTTCTGAGAAATTACAATAATTTGACCACAGGGCCTGGGGCTCCTCTCTGTCACTGGTGTTTGGGAAGTGTTTACAGCGAATCAAGGGCTCAATGTGACTGAGTACGCAGAGGCAGAATTCCCACCGACAGGCTTTGGTATTTATCAGTTGACTTCATTGCTCCCACACCCGACCCCAGGCCTGCAGCAGCCATCTTGTCAGAGGCAGGCAGGCTGTGCCAGTCAAGTATGGGTGATTTGGCTACATAGGCTGCATTTGGACCACAGGTCTTGAGTTAGGTGCCAACTCCTTGGAAACTGCATCACCTCTCTGTATTTTATATACGATTCACTAGCAGCATGGAGGCACGGTTTCCAACGTGTAACAGCTGGTAAATGGGTTGGTTCTGCATCCTTCTCCACTGACACAGTGAGTGCTGAGGAGCGGATGTTTATTGAACCAAAATTCAGATTTCATTAGGTTTGGCCAGGTGAAAAATACCTTCTTAGGTCAAAATGGTCAACTATACCAGTTTCACAAAACTCAACCTGGTGACCTTTGTGTGGCAGTAGGTACAAGGGTGAGCAAAATTCAAAGGTAAAGGGGGTCCCCTCGCTATGGGCAGCAGCTGTCTAATGCCTCCTTTTCTGGAAGAACTTTTACATTCATATGCTGACCAGAAAAGGAGTATTTGTAGAAACCTGGGTTTCCTGTCAACATCCTGAGCATCTGTGACCAGAAATGACTGGGTTCTTGTAGATCTATCTATTGCAGTAGTTCTCAACTGTGAGTCACAACGCCCTTGGGGGTCAAATCACCCTTTCTCGGGGGTTGCCTAAGACCATCAGAAGACGGATATTTACATCACAATTCATAGCAAAATTACAGTTAGGAAGTAGCAACAAAATAATTTTACGGTTTGGGGGTGGGGGTCACCACAACATGAGGAGCTGCATGCATTAAAGGGTCGCAGCAGTGGGAAGGTTGAGAACCACTGGTCTCTGTGTAAATGCAAGCTGTGATGTCCGTTCAGCTCAGTAAGCCTGAGGCTGAAAACAGGAGCTGTTCCAGCTTCCATGGCTCATATAGCATTGGCTCCTAAGCACAGAAGGACAAGTATCCTAGGCCAGAAACAGAGCAAATGGGACAAGGTGCTGAACGGGACGTGGGAGCGCTGTGCAGGTGCCCCTGGCATCACTAAGTCTGGTGGCTTTTCTATGCGTTTGAAATGGTTTCCATGTTAAAAGCTAAGGAGAAAATCCCTTGCTGCTCACTAAAACTCCAGCTCTGGCATCTGATGTCCTCTCTCTGGCCTCTGTAGACATCTGTACACGCCTTCACACAGATGCTCACAAATACACAGAACCACAAATGAATCTTAAAAACAAAACATAAGGCTCAAGAGTTGATACAGCAGTTAAGGACTGCTCTTTCAGAGGACACAATTTCAATATCTAGCACTCACACAGAGGCTCACAACCACGTATAACTCAAATTCCAAGGGATCTGGTGCCCTCTTCTGGCCTCTGTCAGTACTACATGCGTGTTTGCAGACATGCATGCAAGCAAAGCACGCTTCCACATAAAATAAAATATTGGTTTTAAGTAGAAACAACTTACCTGACTGGCCTCTATGAGGTAAGTTCTTAATCTCTTAAGGAACCTTCTTAATCTCTTCTGTAAAAAAGTGAAGATACTAGAGCCACACCACAGGACTTGTCCCAAAGGCAGATGTAGCATAAAAATACACTTGTACCTTTGCTGGTGAACAGTAATGGCCCATGACCTTAGGATAATCTAGGAGCCCAGCCTACAGCCTACAGGCCAGACTGGGGGGTCCTGTAGTTTGTTCACTATTTCATGTCTGTATCAGGGTTCTCTAGAGTAACAGAAAAAAAATCCATACATACATATTCATATACATATACATATACATATAGAAAGAGAGAGAGAGAGAGAATGTGTGTGTGTGTGTGTGTGTGTGTGTGTGTGTGTATGTATGTGTGGTTATTGGTTGTGGAATAATGACCCCAAGGCATCTCACTTCATCAGTGGACTAGTCTATTGATGGAGCCATTACTGAGGGCATTATAGGTGGTAATGAAGCCTGGCTGGAGGAAGTGGGCCACTGGGCTATGCCTTTGAAGGGCATATCTTGTCCCTGGCCTATTCATCTACCCCTCCCTGCACTTTCTCAGATCTAATATGCCCTTCCACCATAATACTCTGCCTCACCACAGGCCCAAAAATGAGGCCGAGAGAGCGTAAAGCTTCTGAGGCTGTGAGTTGGGCTGAGTTCTTCATCCTGAGCTGTGGTTTTAGAGTACTGTGTCCTGGGATGGAAAAGCAAGCACCACCTCTAATTCACTTTCCACTCCACGAAGCCACACCCATTTGTTGTGTTTTCTGAGATGTGCTTGCAAGAAAAGGAAAAAAACAAAAAGCAACCTAAAAAAGGTTTCGTCTTGGCCCCGCACCTTGGCTGGGCAGCACCCTGAAGCTGACTCTGGAGGCATGGGTGAGTGAGCCGGCCCAAGGGCATGAGAGCAGGAGAGCTGACCCTGCCTCCTGTCGGTGGCAGCACTGGGTGGACAAGCCAGAGCAGTGCTCGGAGCTTGCACTGCTGGTACAGAGAAGGGGGAGCTGGTACACTGACCAGCTCAGCTACCACCCAGATATCATCTGCAAATTGTTGGGACACATTGAAAAGGCCAGTCCTGCTGATCCAAAGCTGCAGGATCTCCATGACGCAGGTCAACAACAGGAACAGTCCTGGTGAGGAGCCCATATTGATGGTATCACAGAAATCAGAGACATTTGTGTGTGGACAGAGGGATCTACTGTGGGACATACGGTGACACACTACAGCTTCCACGATGAGATGTTCTCTAGCTTCTCTCTCTCTCTCTCTCTCTCTCTCTCTGTGTGTGTGTGTGTGTGTGTGTGTGTGTGTGTGTGTGTTATTATTTTGTTGGGGGAAGGTTGCAAGAAAGGAGGGCAGATGTGAAGGGAAGGAGAGATTGGCAGGACTGGGGCACATGAGGTAAAACTTAAATCAATAAAAGTTTTTTTAAAAAGAAAAATAGGAATAGAAGAAAGAGAAGAACCACAGAGAAAACCTATTTCTTCTCTCTTCTCACTTGGAGACACAACACTACAATCCATCAAAGTAATTCAGGGAAAATGCCCGTGACCACAAAGGCAGGTAATGAAAACAATTATTTTATTTTATTTTATTTTATTTTATTGTGGGGTTAGGGAGGAAACCCAGAGCCTGTTCTTCAGCCCAGCCTGTGTCCATGTCCGATGCCCTCATTCACAGTGTGGCTAAATTTCACCGAGTTAGCATTCACCCTGTACCCAACAACACATGCTACTTCAAAGTTTATTTGACAAATCAGTTTTTACATAACCATCTGTGTGTGTGTGTTCCTATGTACAAGTACACATGTGTACATGTGTCCAGAAATTAGCTCCTGCTGCATTTTGAGTAGTAATGTGTGTTGTACTAAATCAGCCTTGAGAGATCTAAAGTTGCTAACCTTGGAATAGAAACACTTGCTAAACGTTTTCGTCAACAGTTAAAAGAAAACTAACAATTTTCTTTACACTTGATCTTAGCCAAAAGGCCGAGAAGCAATCTAACAAAAAATTTTTTAAAGGCTTCTGAATATTAACAATATTAATATTAACATCTCTCCCTGAGGAAAGTGTTCACAAGTCCACAGAGGCTGAGTTTTCTAGCATGTTCTGTCCTGTTGTCCAGCTTAAGTCCAGCCATGATTTCGCTGCTGAAACAAACTCAGCACTCCCAAAGCCCACTCACCCTGTCCTGGCTGGAATTTGGCCGGAGAGATGGGATATAGACGAACAGGAAGGAAGAAGACATTCCAGGAGCAAGTTCTACCTCTCCTTCTGAGCTGAGACTGTGCTGCTGGCAAGGCCATTCTGGTCCTGCTGGGGCCAGGCACACCTGCTGGATCTTCACCAAATATCCATGCTTCCGAACTCAGGGCAAAAGCAGCTATCTCAGGAACTGACAGGCTCCATGCTTCATCTCAGGTTACAGGCCAACTGGCCTGAATTTGGGGGCCAGCACTGGGGCTAGGGCTCCCCCACTCGCTGCTCCCCTCTATGCAGTGTACCCACTCAGAAGGACAGAAGCATCCTTGCCACTGTGCTTCTCACCCAGGGATATATATGTGCTTACTCAGCCTGCTCTCCCCTTTCCCCTCTTCTGCCTCCATGTGTGAGAGCCTTTGGTGCAGGAACCTTTATGCCTGTTTCTCTTCCAGACACACAGTAAGCACTTTACAGATACAGGGTGAGCATGTGGATCTTGACATAGTTTTCCCAGAGAAGAGGCAGAGGAAGGAGCCTGATATATCTGTACCACTCCTTAGATTGCTAGTTCTAGGCAAGGGTCCATGTCTGATTTCAGTTTATACCTCACAAGTTATGACTGGCACATAGCAAGTGGTCAACACACTTTTTATTCACTTACTGTGCTGGCTACTTTTATGTCAACTTGACACAAGCTAGAATTATCTGAAAGGAGGGGACCTCAAGTGAGAAAATGCCTCTGTAAGATCAGGCACGTTTTCTTAATTAGCGACTGACGGGAGAGGGTACAGCCCACTGTGTATGATGTCATCCCTATGCTGGTGGTCCTGGGTTCTGTAAGAAAGCTGGCTGAGCAAGCCATGGGAGCAATCCAGTAAGCAGCACCCCTCCATGGCCTCTGCATCAGCTCCTGCCTCCAGGTTTCTGCCCTGTATGAGTTCCTGTCCTGACTCTCTTCAAGGATGAACAGCAATATGGAAGTGTAAGCCAAATAAAGCCTTTCTCCCCAACCTGCTTTTGGTCATGGTGTTTCATGGCAGCCACAGACCCCCTATGACAGTATCCACCTGGGATATAGGTCAGGAGTGGGGCTACCCGAGCACTCCACCAGATAAAATAAAGCTAAGTGGTTATTGCTCAGGAGGCCCTTGGAGAATTTCCCAAGAACACAAGTGTGGGTGATTCTGTCTGGGCCACTGTACCCCTTACTTTGATAGTGCCTTTCTTGCTTACTGCTACACTTGATAGATGCTTCTACTTGACATGTGACCCGCCCAAGAGAGGCAGAGGAACCCAGACTACAGCTCTGCACCTGAGATCAGTCCTGATGGGCGTGTACACAGCAGTGGAAACATCCCTAGGCTGTTTTCCATCTCACTCCAAAACAGCTCAGCACAAGGGATTGCTCATGTGTGAGAGGCAAGAACCTCAGAGGAGAGCCCTGTGTGTACCATCATCCCTGCACCTACTTCAGAGGGACAGTATGTGAAGGTGCCCATGGTGATTATAATTCTAACACAGAGCAGCAGGTGACAGTCTCCAGGAAAGAGAGCCAGGCAATATATATGTTTATGTCAACAAAGGTAAAAAGAAAATTTAAGCCGGGCAGTGGTGGTGCATACCTTTAATCCCAGCACTTGGGAGGCAGAGGCGGGCGGGTTTCTGAGTTCGAGGCCAGCCTGGTCTACAGAGTGAGTTCCAGGACAGCCAGGGCTACACTGAGAAACCCTGTCTTGAAAAACAAAAAAAGAAAGGAAGGAAGGAAGGGAAAGAAAGAAGAAAATTTAAATGTAATAGCAAAAAAAGTTCATCAAAGAGGATATAAAGAAATATGGGGGGTGGAGGGGATTTGGGAACTGGAACGATGGCTACTTTTCTAGAGGACCTGAGTTCAGTTCTCAGAACCTACATGGTGGCTCACAAGTATCTGGAACTCCAGTCGTAGGGGATCCAAAGCTACGTGGTCTCTGTGGGCACCAGGAATACGCGTGGTATGTATACATTCATGCTGGCAAAACATCCTCACACAAAAAAATCAAAATAAATATTTTGCAAAAATAAAATTCAAAATGTCTAGGAGGTAAACATGAGAACGTTTCAGAACGCCGTTCTACTGTCAAAACACTGCACGCTTTCAAAAGGATTTTACCACTTCTGGTTTCCACAGACATTCATTTCAAACTTTTTTCCTAACCTCACTAGTTCTACACTGTCTGCATGATAAAAGCCTCAAACTCCTGGCTTAATTCTTTCTCGTTATAGTTCCTTTTATTTTCCAAAGTCAGGGAAATTTTTTGAACATGTAACTCTGGGCATGGAGAGCCTCAAATCTCCCAGCATCGAATCTACAATGTTATTATGAACGTGCATTTTGTTTCCAGAACAAAGCACAGATAGCTTTAAGTGTTCAAAATGATGCGACTTGCAGCTTGAGCCCGTCTACACTGAGCGTACGCTGTTTCTCACGGCCCCAATTTGCTCGGCTGCCGGCCGGGACTCCATGGAAACTTCCAGCGGACAGGAAACCAGAGGAACCCGACCACCACCCATAGCCCGAAGCTTGACAGGCAGAACAAGGCTGGGTGGGACTTCCGGGCTTACGGCCGCAGGAGCAACCCAGCGAGGGGCGGGGCCGAGGGCTCTTCTGCCTCTCGCGGTGGCCGGGGTTGAGGCCACTTCCTGCCAGGGTGTTCTGTTCGGGCTCCTTCGAGAGCCTTTCCACGCGTGGTGAGCAGCCAGGCCTTAGGGCTAGAATCTGTAATCGACTGTGACAGGATGGCGAAGGTTCCCAAGACTTGAGACTACGTTTTCGGAGGTTAATGCCCCAGGTTGGACGCCCACTTCCGTCTTCCTTTCCTCTTAAAGGGAAGTGAGTTTTCTTCAGGTTTCAGAGTATTTCTTTTAGGTTTGGCTCTGGCAGTTTTTGTGCTGTGCTTTACCACAGTGTGGGGGTTTGTTGGCTGGTCGTCCTGATTTCTTTATTCGACCTTTGTATCCTGGTGGATTGACTGGTAGTCTCTTAGTTTTGTAGGTAACAGTTCTGACTTTTCCCTGGAGTCTAGTACCTCACCCGATAGTTCCCCTAAGAGCACTTACTTCAAGGTGGCATGTTTCTCCAACTTTCTGGTAGACAGCCTTTTAAACGTTACAACGTTCATTTTCTCCTGTGCGAGTCGTTTTTTATGTTTTTTTTTTAAGTTAGAAATGACTAAGGTGTCCCAAATATTTTCAGTGTCAGTCTTGGAGGTGATCCTATCTTTTCTCCGTTGTTTAAAATAGTAGGTTTTTCCAAGGGTGAGCCCTCAAGTGCCGTAAATGAATGAGTCATAGCACCGTGCTGATAAAGTTCTGAGAAATGCAGAGACAAAAGCAGGTGATACAGACGTGGCAACAGATGCAGCAAGGGAGTGTGGGATACATGGGCCACCTCTGAGCCTATCACCATATCCCGGTGAACACCCAGCAGCATCCACATCAGGCCCAGCCTCCACACCTACAAGGGCAGCACACCCCCAATTCTTTGTCCAGTCAGGTATGTTCTCCACAGCCTGTCTTTCATGCAGTCTTAGTCCCCACTCAGCTTGTCCCTGAAGATGTGGACTCAAATATTCACACCATATTGTTCTTCACATCCTGGACGGTTAATTGCCCAGACTGCCAACCTCATGGAACAAGGCATTTTGCCAGCCCAGCCCAGAATCCCATGCTTTCCCAGCCTGCTAGCAACACAGTCGTGGCAGACCTCAACAGCGCGTGAGAGTACCAATAGAGCAGATGGACTCAGACCTCTCACGGAGTGTGCTACACATGCATTCCAGACAGACAGCATTTTAGAAGCAAAGCATTTTTTCCTCTTAAGACTTTGTAAACAGCTCTCAAATAGGTCTTAGCCTAACAGACAACTTTCCATGGAACATGTAATAACTGCAGTAGCTATTTTTGGTTTAAAGCAAGCGTGCAGGCCAAACCTGAGAGATAACAAACTACAGAGAATGTGTTTTTGTTTTGGCTGGTTATCTTGAGCCTTTTCCCCCTCCTTGTTTGTGATTCAAGTGTGCTCTGGAAGGCTCCTGAAGTATTAAGCCAAGCCTGTACCCCTACCCTGTATGGCCAGTAGGTTTTTATTATCTCAAATTAATAAACTCATGTACTATTAATAGCTACTCTTTACTGGTGCAAATGGCACTTTTTGTTGCTTTCCTCATTTATGGAAGAACTTAAGAATCTAAAGCCAGAGAACAAGAAATTAATGTTATGTAAAATTACATTTTATATATATATATATATATATATATATATATATATATATATGGGAATCTTGGTTGTGTTGAAACAATTTTATCAAATGGCTACAATGAGAATCTGAGCAGAAAGTATTTTTTGCTAACTCTCAGGGTCATTATCCTTTAATTACTGTTTATCAACATGATACTCCATAAACAATATTCCATTGTAGAATTACAGAACACTGTATGACTGAGCATAAATAAATCATAATTTTCTGATTGATGTGTGGATTATAAGATTTGATGAGACCCTTATTCTCAAAAACAAAATGCAGGAGTCATATGATGGGAAAAGTTTGGGTCATTTCTGCAAGGACTAGATATTAGATAATATGAAAGTTTATGTAGATTTTATTAGCAGAACAGCTGTGTGTTTGTGTTTCAAGACAGGGTTTCTCTGTGTAGTCCTGGCAGCAATCTTGGAACTCATTCTGTAGACCAGACTGACCTTGAACTCAAAGATCTGCATGCCTCTGTCTCCCAAACCCTGGGAATAAAGGTGTATGCCACCACGTCCAGACAGACACACACACACATATATATATTTTTTAACCCCAACTTCTGGGATGTTCTCTCTTGCAGAGCACACTGAAGTATTCAGGAGTGAAGAATCATATCTGAGATTCATATTAAAGTATCTGCCAAAATTTTGAGTTGAGATACTAAAACATGAAATATAAAATGAAATTAATATTATTGAGTATTAATTAGTATTAAAGCTCCCTTTACTTTCTAGAGCTTGAAATTTTTCATACCAAGTAAGAAGCACCAGAAATAAAATGCTGCTCCAGCCCCAGCTCAGCAAGTGGAAGCTCCCCCTCCAGCCAACGCCAGCCCCTCATCAGACACCTCTGTTTGTTGCCCCTGAGTCTTTTAAGTAAAAACATCAGCCAGTGCCATTTCTCAACTTTGCCAGCATAGGTGCAGAGAACCCCCTCTGCGACCCTCACAGTCTTTAGCATCACAGTTAAGATGGGACAAAGCAGAACAGTACTGAGGAGGCTGTCAGGGACAGCAGTAGCAGCTGCCTGTCACTCAAAAGCAAGCTCACTGTCTCAAGTTTTCCTTTTGTTTGAGGAGAACAGAGAGACCTGGGAGAAGAGATCAGGAGTCCTCTGAGGACTCCTCCCTCTAAGCAAATCAAGCCCCACGAGGGCCTCAGACAGGAGGCTTGGCAAGCTCCAGTTCACTCAACACTTCCTCCCAACTGTGGACTTGTTTCAAAGCCTTTCCAGATCTTGGTGTCACATCTGAAGCATCCACAAACCCACTGAGTCAAAGTGAACCCCATCACAACACAGGCCACTTTGGACCTCTATCCAAAGTTTGGCAACTGAGTGAACTTCTCGGTATCTTCCAGTAGAAGGTATGTTTAAAATGTTTTTCTTTAGAAGAGACTATACTAATGGACCAGTCAGCTCCTCCATCCTGGCAGGGATGGATAAGAAGGGCTGTACCATCCGGTCATTCTCTATCCGACCTCAGCGAGGCAATGCCAAAGCCACATCATTCAGAAAGGATATCTGTGCGGTAGACTAAGCACTCGAGAGGCTGAAGCAGCCAAAATAGTGAGACCTGCCTTGAAGGAGAAGAGGGAGGGAGAGAGGAGGGGAGAAAACAGAAGATGACTTCCCACTGAGCCAGACTACACGCAGTACCTGGTGATTTTCCTCCTATTGCATTTTATTTGGACTAAAAGGTTCACTTGTGTTTTCTGGGTATACACTGGGTGCTGGGGACACTTTGCTCACCCTCTCCCCTAAACTCCACTTCTACGCCAGATTTTGGGGGTGCATCTGGCTTTCCAGATCATTCACGGTTGATCCACTCATATACCATCAGAGCATGAGGCTGCAGGAGACTGGACAGGTTTGCTCAGGCACTTCCTAGGGAAGCTGAATAGCAGGTGTGAACAGAAGGATCCCTAGACTTCAGCAGCAGGTTTGCAGGCCTCCAAGCCCTGACTCTGGACTGGCCACACTCCGTGTGACGACACTGCAGGATGGGAGTTATGGTCATCCTGCCTACTACCCCTAGCTACCTTTCTTGGAGAGCAGCCTCAGAGGCCCCAGTGGATGGAGATGTAGACATTAGTCCTGCCCTATCATAGTCCAGCATTCAAAGACTCAGAGGCAAGAACAATGCCACATCAGAGGGATCAGAGTTAAGGCAAAAGCAGGGAGACCCTTGGGAGACTCCGTTCTTTTCACTCACTAGCTGAAGAGTAGATTGAACAGTCTCTGTGGACCCCGCCAGCTGTCCTGGGTCCGAGGCTGTGGGTTCCCTGCAGTGAATGTCATCTGGTCACCAGTAAAGGTGCCCTAATGGATAGGGTGAATGGGGAATCCCGGAAGTTGGGATGAGTATTCTGGGCCTTGCAAAAGAGGGAGACACTTGTTCCTTGTTCCAGACAGAGGAGATGGGAAGGAGCGTGCTTCAACACCAGGCCTTGTGTCTATATCAGGCTGGGAAGTGGAGACCTTTGTGGGGAGAAACAGGGCTCAAGTCCTGACTCTGCCCTGTACCCAAGAGGGGGTAGTTGATTCCATGGTCTAGCAGTGCTGCTTGATGCGTCTCCTGGTTGGGGTAGGTGGGGAGGTTCCAGCACCGGTGACAGAGTCACCAGACCGTCATTCCCTCCTGAGGGTGATTCCCCTGGGTGATCAGTCGGCCTGGGGCGCCCTGAACTCCGGCATGCTCCAGGTGCGTGGCGGGGGTGGTGCGTCGCGCTCCACATCCTCTGAGATGGTCCGGATGTCACTGGCAAAGGGCGCGATTCGAGCACGGGTCTTGAAGCTGCCTCGGGGCCTCAAGCTCCACTGACGGGTCAATCTATGGGCCTCCTCCTCCTGCTTCATCTTCTCCAGGGCCTCCTGCAACACGGAGCGGAACAACCGTGCCACCTCCTGCACCTCAGGCTCTCGTTCGGCCAGCAGCTGTCGGAACCTAGGGGCACGTGACATGAGAGGCTGAGCATCTCACCTGCCAGCAACTCCCAACCTTGCTCTTGTCCCAGTCAATCTTGGACTCAAATCCCAGCTCTGTTCACCTCTGAGCCTCAATTTTCCCATCTGTAAAAGGTAATGCCTGCCTTTTCACAAGGTCTGTGCTCATCTGCAAGGAGCCTGAAGCCAGCCCAAGGCTGACTGGGACAGAGTCCTCAGAGCTGTGACTGCAACCACAGACTGGCTGTGAGAGGCTTTGTGGGTTCCACCTGCCCCAGTGATTACTCTGAAATGCAAGTCTGGAATGTTATTGGGTGTAATCATGGAGACCTTCACCCCCAGTTCCATGTCTCTTCAGGGGATGAACAAGCCCTACTTTTCCACTGTCCCTACTCCTCAGGAAGGACACTGGTGACCTCCTTGGTCCTTGTGTGTCACCTTAGCTGTTTCCTCTGCCTAGATTTCTCCCTAGAGCTGGATTCATCCGTTTGATCCCTTCTTTCCTCTGCCCTGTAGAGAGCCAGCATTTGACAGAGGCAGACAGGAAGGCCAGGAGGAAGCATGGCCTTTAACCCTGTGTACCCTCACTGTGGCTTTAGCCAGCCGGATTCCCCTGGCATCAGCTTAGGATTCTTCTTCTGCCGCATTTTCTCTTCTGAAGTAAATACTTTTAGGGGCCTCCATCATCAACAGAATCAGAAGAATGGGAAAGCTCAGACTGAAAGGAAGGCAGTCAGCACGAAGACTACAAAAACCAAAGGGAGAAAGCAGGGGCAAAGTCCTCCTTTCAAGGGAATTTCAGAGAGGAAAGCACAGAATGGGCAAGTGTTGAGGCTGTCACAGAGCTGGGATCAAAGTTTTGTAGATGTGTCCTTTACATACAGAAGGCTGACAAGGAACTTCTGTGCGTTTGGAATCGTTCCCGGGTTAGTACTGACTTCACCAACTCCATGGGGACAGATGTAGGGTCCACAGCCTCAGGAAGGAAGGTTTAAGTTCTGTCCTGTGCTGCAGTAAGCTTTACACACTTGGTACCCTGGGCTCTCACACACTTGCTGCCCCCTCTTCCCCATACACACTCACCCCTCCACTGACCAGCATCAAACCTAATCAGAAACAGGATAATTAAGACACCAGCTTTGGAGAGACTGCCTGGGACAGGTCCTAAAGAAGGAACATTGAGGCTGAGGCAGCAGGATTGCTGTGAATTAGAGACCAGCCCAGGCTACCTAGTGAGTTCTAGGTTAGCCTGGGCTAAAAGAGGAGGAAGAAGAAGGAAATGCAGCAGGAGAAGTTGGAGACATGGAAGATAAACATATGTCAAAGGAACCGTTGTTGACATGCAGGCTTGTCCGGAAACAGGTAAAACAAAGAATTTACAGGCTTTGAGTCCCACCCAGCCCAGCCCAAGGGCTTCCAGAATCTCCCTTCAGCTCCAGATGAAGCCTCCCCAGGTCTGATATGCCTTCCACTTCCTTATCCTGCCTCACCCCATCTAAATATATTTCTGGGACACCCGTGCAGTCTGGCTCTGATCCTAGTAGCCTCAGGCTCCTGTGACTACTACAGTCACCTTCTCTGGAGCCAGCAGGGTCACAGTTGGTCCCCAGCCCAATGCCAGGGTTACCTGAGGATGGCAGGCCCACAGTAGGATGGGTGGATCTTGGCACATACATCCTCCAGCTGCAGCCGCTCACCAGGGCTGATGTCATAGGTAGGCCTGGGCGCACTGGCCAGCCAGCTATAGTCTACACCAGTGCAGATCTTCCTGACTGCGCTGCGACGCTCCCTCTGTTGCCTCTCCACCTCTCTCATCTGCCCAGCCAGCTCCATCATGAGTGTCTCCAGCACCATCTCGGCTGGGCTCCGGGCTGAGAGCCGGGGAGGGGTATCGTTCCACCGGAGCCACGGGATGAGGGACATGGTCCTCCAGGACTTCTGAGACAGAGAAGAGGAGAGTGCCCCTTGTCTGCAAGGGAGGAACCCAAAACACTGAGAAAGAGAGAAGACTGAAAACATCCCACCCCTGTAAGCTGTGAAGCCTTGTGTAGGCCACGGCTTCTTTGAGCAAAATTCTTTTTCTTTTTTTTTTTTTTTTGGTTTTTCGAGACAGGGTTTCTCTGTGTAGCCCTGGCTGTCCTGGAACTCACTTTGTAGACCAGACTGGCCAAAATTCTTAATTATGGAAAACAAACTAGGGCCATTTGAGAAGCAGCTGTGAATAAGCTTGGCTCACCATAAGCATTGCATCAAGGTAATGTATGCAGCCATTTTGATAAGAATCCTGAAAGCATCATGATGGCTGAACCCAGAAAAATTGTTCCTCAAACCTCACTAACCATAAACAAAGCAGGGAACAGGACACGTATAGCTGAGCACAATAATATCCCCATAATTTGTGGGGGAAGGTACACACAACACAAACACATACAGAGCAAACAACACACAACATACATATCCGTACAACATGCATAGCACGCACATCACACACACATGCACGCACACACACACTCTTAGATAATTATATCCTAAGCCAACCCAATGAGAAAACACTGTTGCAAATGCCTCCAGTCTAAGGATGATACACTTAGAAATGTGTGGGTTGACATTACCACCACTCATCATTCATTAATCCCCGAAAGCATTAGACAAGTTCAGTGGAGGGACACCAACGTGAAAGTATCCAGGGTCCCTGCCCTCAGGATGACTGGCGCAGAGCTCACTCGGTATCTATGGGGAGAGGGGGAACATCAGACAATGAAGGGGGTCAGAGGAGGGGTTGTGGACAAGCAGGGTGAGAGTAAGGGAAGGTGTCACACACAGGGATGGATAGAGATGGTGGCCTGGTTGGAAGACACAAGCCTTGGTCCAAGGTGTTACACGGGGCTGCCTGAGCAGGACACCAGGTGAAAAACAACTCCAAATGGATCAGACTTCAACGTGAGACCAGAAATTCTACAACTATGAGAGAAAAAAGTGGGAAAACGCTTCAGACACAAGCATAGCAAGACCCCTCTCAGCAGGACTCAAGTTTCTCAGGAAATAAGGTCAACGATTGATGAACGGAACCTGGTGAAATTTAAAAAGCTTCTGCACAGCAAAGAAAAGTTAACAGGAAGAGCCCACAGGACAGGAGGAGGAGCCCACAGGACAGAAGAAAACCTCTGACAGCTGCACATGTGACATAGAATTAATATCTAAAATATATTGTTTCTAAAAAAACAAACAAGACATCAAATAATAAGAGGGCTGAGATCAATGACGTACAAACAGCCAGTGAATGAGGAAGTGTGGAATCTTATGAGCCCAGTGGAAACCTGAGCTGGCCTGTAGAGGCAGATGTTTCTCTGGGGCTAAGTCTGGGTGGGCCTCCTGAGCCCTGAGTCCTGAGCTCTGTGAACCCTAACCTTCCGTGGCCCAGCTTGGGCGTCTCACTGGAAAGGAGAAGCCCGTCTCCGCTTTCTTCTCCCCACCCCCATGCTCCTCCACACTGGCCCTGATCCAACAGCAGCAGGATTTCTGCTGCAGCTATTTCTGCCCCTAATGCCAGCTGCTCCCTGCAGGAGGCTCTAGGGGCAAGCCTGATTAAGTTCTTAAGGCTACAGGATGGAAAGGGAGGTTGGAGGAAGGGAAAGATAGCTGTGGACAGCTGCCAGCCAGGCAGACTCCCAGGACCAGACAGGCTGTGTGTGATCTGTCCAGGAAGATCATGGCTCCCCCTCTCCTCACTGCCCACCCCCTCTGGAGGCATTGCTCCCCTCAGAGGCCGAATTCCCTGGCAGGCTTCCAGGCCCCTCACACTCTAGCTCACCACTGGAGCCAGTGACAGGGCCTTGGTGACCTCAGAACCTGTCCTGAGGCCTGCTCCCCACTCAGACAAGTGACACGCATGTGCATTCATACACATCAACCTTTAACTCCAGCATATAGCAAAAACAGTTGTTTTCTCTGAAGTTCTTTTGGTATTTGTTGTACTTTCCTTCCAACTTCCCAGCATGCCAGCACATATGGCGGTGGGATTCTCCACCAGCAGCACAGGCAGTACACTGGGCGGGCCTGAGGTCTCAGCAGTCCTGGGCCCTGGGCCATGCATTCCACTGCACTAGCTGTGAAGCTCCCTCAAGAAACCTATTGAAAAATAGGTGTGGTGGATTATGCTTGTGATTACACTTTGGAATCTGAGTGGGGGTCTCTAGAGAGCCATTGCGATGCTTCCACAGGATACTGTACTCTTGGACAGAAGACACCTCTGTCTCCACATGTGGCTATCTAAGAGGATATCAGGAACCCCCCACGGGGAGCTCACTGTCTCATCCTCCCTGACCAGCCAGGCCTTAAGTTCCTCATCTACACACAGGGTTAGCATACCATGCAGCACACTCTCCAGAATGTTTATGACATACAAAAGAAGCTGTGTCCTATGCAATGCCTGGGTCTGCCATCCTAGAACCTGGTACACAGTCTGGAAGTGAGTGCTGCCTCTGCCGGTCAGGTAGCTGGGAGAATGGGCAGGATGCTGGTCCTACAGAGAATGGCACAGAGTGGGAAGAGAAGAAATGAAAGCCAGCCAGGATGATACTCTGAGGGTCCCAAGAACCCTCAAGGTGAGAACCTTGGGGATATGCCTCTCTCCCATGTCTGGGAAATGGGGCAAGATGGACACATGCCTTCAGTTGACAGCTCCTCCCCTCTTCTCTCTCCTGGTCTTTTCTGCTAAGGAGCACAGCCTCACCTTCCCAGGCTCACACTCCCTTTCACCTCAGACATGCTTGGTGGTCTGGCTATCCCCCATCTGTTTGGTCAGTTGTCTCAAATGGGGCATGGTAAGGCTGGCGAGAGACTGCCAGCTGTACCTTACACATCTAGCCTATGTCCTGATCACTGGAGCCTCAGTTTCCCTATCTGTAATGAGGCAATGAGGGTACTTCTTTCAAGATCCAGTAAAACCAGATAAGCCTGGATAAACGCTTTATATATCATCAGAAGGCCAGTCCATCTGTGGCTGTCACTGGCCTTTACTGCAGGGACTGTTCCCTGGGGTCCTAGGAGAATCAAGTGAAAAACTTGTAAAACTTTGTTTCCATCTTTAACTTAAAATGTAGCATTTCTGGTCTGGAGAGATGGCTCTGCAGCTCTTATAGAGGACCAGTACCTACATGGTGGCTTACAGTTCTGGGGTGTCTTATTTCTACAGGCACCAGCCACACATGTGGTGCACACATATATGCAGGCAAAACACTTGTGCACAGAAAATAAATCTAAAATATTTTACTGTAGCATTTCCTCCGGGCATGAATGACCATCACACAGCCATGAGTGTCCATGACAATTGTGACTTTACAGGAACAGTAGTCCCGAATCCTCAAAGTTGCTATTTGTAAAATGTTGTATGTTCATCATTACTCTGAAACATGGTGTTTATTAGCTATGCTACTAGATTTTGTCATCTTACCTGGTTCTAGAAAAGCACAGATATCCGTGTGTCATAAGCTGATTTTACAGATACTTCAGAAGCTACATTTCTACAGAGTTGGTTTTCACTAATTCAACCTTGCTGATTTTACACAGAAACATTTTTCAGAAAATGTGTTCTCCCCAGCCCCCAAAGGCCTGGAGAACAGAAAGGAAAGCCTATCCTATACACACACACTAACTTGGTTCAAGCTTGACCCCAACCTGGATCCTAGCCTTCCTAGGCCCTGTGATCTGGTGGCTGTGTGGGGAGAGCTGAGAAACTGATTGCAGGCGCCTGGGGTGTCGCTCTCCCCTCACTTCCTTCCTCTCCCCTTCATTACACTGTCACCTCTGTGTATAATCTGAGCCTCCCCTCTGGTCTATTTCTGGACATCCCTGAGGACAGTGACGTCTCACCTTAGAAACGCTTGAAGCCTTCCCTGAAGCCTTCCCTGAATCCCAAAGGCAAGAGGACTCTGGTTCCAGACAGTTAGAGAAGACTACTGTGCTCACTAGAGCCACACAGTGAAGGGGATGCTGTCCTTGGTCCAAGAACCCTGACTTATTGGTCCAGAGGGGTCCACAGCCAGGGCAGCAGCTAAGGCTCCCACAGCTCAGCTGAATATCTGCTGGCTAGGGAGGCTCTGTTCCTGGGGACCCTAAAACCTAAGGTCACCTGACCCAGGCTGTCCCAGAACAGAGGTCACCTCTTGAAGCAGGATGTATCCTATGAGGCCAGACACTGGGTCCTGGCAGAGGCCCAGAGAACACATTTAGCTGCTCACCTCTCTGACTAATTCTGCTTTTCTCGGGGCCAAGGACAACTTCACAAGCTGCAAGTTCTCCTTGTTTCTTTTTGGCATCAGAAAAATTATCCATAATCCACCAAGCCAGGTGTAAACTGGCCTGACCTGTGGGTCTTTCACCTACCTGACAAAGACCTGCTCATCCCTCAAACCAGTGTCTAAGAGTCAACTTCTTCCTGTAGCCTGGCCCCCGCTGTTCCCCACAGATAGCATGGATCTCAGTGGCCATAAGACCCATCATCCCAGCATCTGTAATGATGAATGGATGCCTGGGCAGTTGGGTATGTGAGTGGATAGGTGGGTCAGTGAGTGGATGGATCAAGGGGTGGGTGTGTGGATCAGTGGATGGATGGATCAATGGGTAGGTGGGTAGGGGTGTGGATGGATGAATCAGTGGGTGGGTAGATCAATGGGTGGTTGAGTGGATCAGTGGGTGGGTAGATCAGTGGGTGGGTAGATCAGTGGGTGGGTGGATGGATCAGTGGGTAGATGCATCAGGGGGTGGGTGGGAGTGGATGGGTCAGTGGATGGATAGATCAGTGGGTGGGTAGATCAATAGGTGGTTGAGTGGATCAGTGGGTGGATACATCAGGGGGTGGGTGGATCAGTGGACGGGTGGATCAGGGGATGGGTGGGTGGATCAGTGGGTGGGTAGATCAGTGGGTGGGTGGATGGATCAGTGGGTAGATGCATCAGGGGGTGGGTGGATCAGGGGGTGGGTGGGTAGATCAATGAGTGGGTGGTTCAGTGGGTGGGTGGATCAGGGGGTGAGTGGGTCAGGGGGTGGGTGGTGGATGAGTAGGTGGGTTGATGGATGAGCGAATGCATATATGGATGGAGGGGTCTGTTGATGGGTAGATGGATAGGTGAGTAGAAGAGAGTCGGGTGGGTGGGTGGGTAGACTGATGAGTCTCAGTCAGTTTTCTTCATACTGAGGCAGGCATACTCAGGTCTGACTATGGTGGACAATCTCCACAAAGCACCCCTTCACCCCGATGCCATAATGAGGCAATCTCCATTGAACCCTTCCCCACCACCCAAGTTCCCTCCCTAGTATCTTGTTGGACCTCAGAGGCTGCACCATTGTGGAGGAGACCACAAATTTCCTGGTCGCTGCTGTGTGTCTAGCCTTGACTCTGCACCTCAGAGGTGCTAAAGTTGCATTTCTCAGGTGGGTGGCCCCCTTTGATTTGAGATTTGCTTTCTGCCCCTGCCCCTGTCCCCTGCACAGCACAAGGGGGGACGCCAAGGCTAGTTTCCCTCCGATGCTTGCTCTCCCCAGAGCAGACAACAGATACAAACCAGGTTGGGCACCCTCAGGATCAGGCCCGAGTCTGCTCATCTTTGACCAGTGAGGACTGAGGAGGACTCCCACGGCCACCTGGGTCCTGGATCCAGATTACTTCCTGGTTCCCAGGTGGCCAGAGAGCTTCCCCTCCAAGCACATAGCCAAATGTGGCTGACTCTTAAAGGGCTAGCTGTCCACCGTAAGTGCAAGGAAGCTGCCACTTCTGGGGAGACCCCCCTTACCTGAGGTCCACCTCCTTCAGGGTCAACTATCACTGTAGGGTTCTGCTTTCTGCTTCGCACTCTAGAAGAGAGTCTTGGTCTTTTCTAGGGAAAGTAGAAAGTTGTACAGCAAAACCGGCAGAGGTTGAAGAGTAGGCTCCATCCTCAGCCTCTCTTCACCTCTTCCACTGCTGGCTGCCTCCTGCGCTTTCTGCTCTTCCTCTCTGAGAAGTTGTACTGAAGCCACCAACTGGAGGAGGGACCCAGCTGGGCTGGTGTTTATGGAGTGTGTGTAGGTCCCCAGAGCTGAGACAGCTCCCTGCAGAACCTGGAGGCAGGCCAGCTGCGGTTGTCATGGAGACCCACCTAAGCCTCTTGGCCTGCAGCAGTATTAGCTGGTGAGGGAGGGCTGACCTGACACAGAGAGAGCAGTGTTCCCGGAAGGCCTCTGAACCCTTACTCTCTCCGCACCGTCCAGTTTGAGGCTCCTAACTTCATCAGACTCTCTGTGAACCTGCTGTTGGCCAACGTTTCTAGCTGCCTGGCGAGCGGTTCCCGAATGCAGACACACTCTTTCCTGGCATTATTCTGGGCACCAGGATCCCATGAACTTGTCTCCACCTTTGTCACTTCCCTTACCTGCCACCATCTCTGGCTTTCCTTCCCTTGCAGCAAGCACAGTCACCGAAGGCTCAGGTAGGCCCAGGAAGAAGAAAGTGGGTCCTTGAAAGTCTAAGTGATGTCAGGGACTGACACAGGCTTCCTGCTGTGCCTGCCCCTCACCCCACTCACCACTAGGTCCCTGCCTTTCTGCTCCCTGTACATGGTATCTATTACATGTAGGCTATTCTGGTTGCTGGTCAACAGTAGTCCCATTTGTGTCTCACATGTGAGGAAGTACTAAAAGAGAAATGGTGTCCCATGAAGGAGCATGGAACTGTGACAGCCTGTACTGTCAGATCCCAGAGCCTTTATGCTGGGCCAGCAGCCCATACTGTACAGATCTGAGGGGATGCTGGGCCAGCACCCGGGAAGGGAATGGCTTTGAACACATTTCGTTCAATTGTGTTTTTTTAAAAAATGAAGCAGAAAGCACAGCCAGGAAGGATATAAGCCAGGCCAGGCTACCCCACTGCGACTGCCCTCTTGCTTGTGTATTTGAGGTTTTCAGTGGGGAGGAGGACATAGTATGTTGATTCTTCTCCCTTCCTGCCTCTGGCAGAGGCTGAGGGTCTCCTGTCAGGAGCTGGGTCTTATGGTCAAACACTTCTCTTGGCAAGTTCACATCATGACAGTCCTAACAGGTAAAAGGATGGGCTAGGGACTTAGTCAGGGTTTCTATTCCTGCACAAACATCATGACCAAGATGCAAGTTGGGGAGGAAAAGGTTTATTCGGCTTACACTTCCATGCTGCTGTTCATCATGAAAGGAAGTCAGGACTGGAACTCAAACAGGTCAGGAAGCAGGAGCTGATGCAGAGGCCATGGAGGAATGTTACTTACTGGCTTGCTTGTTTCTCCTGGCTTGCTCAGCTGGCTTTCTTATAGAGCCCAAGACTACCAGCCCACAGATGGTACCACTCACAAGGGGCCCTCCCCCCTTGGTCACTAATTGAGAAAATGCCTTACAGCTGGATCTCATGGAGGCATTTTCTCAACTGAAACTCCTTTCTCTGTGATACCTCCAGCTTATGTCAAGTTGACACACAAAACCAGCCAGTACAGGGACCTCTAAAACAGTTCCCAGGTGGCCTCCATCCAGGACTAGCTAAGCCAGAGCAATCTGAGGCAAGTGTCAGGACAAGAGTGACTGTCTTAGTTAGGGTTGTACTGCTGTGAACAGACACCGTGACCAAGGCAACTCTTACAAGGACAACAGTTAATTGGAGCTGGCTTACAGTTTCAAAGGTTCATTCCATTATCATCAAGGCAGGAACATGGCAGCATCCAGGCAGGCATGATGCAAGAGGAGCTGAGAATTCTACAACTTCATCTGAAGGCCGCTAGAAGACTGGCTTCCAGGGAGCTAGAATGAGGGTCTTAAAGCCCATGCCCACAGTGACACACTTCCTTTAACAAGGCCATGCCTATTCCAACAAGGCCACACCTCCTAACAGTGCCAGTACCTGGGCCAAGCACATTCAAACCATCACATGACCAGTTGATAGCACCCTTCCCATGCGTTAGCTGAGTGCCTTGCCTTGGACCAGGGGCAGGGCTGGGGCCATTTTTCTGGGCACCTTTCACAGACTGGAGAGTAGCCAGAACTCTCCCCCTGGAAACACTGTGTGCCCACCCAGCCCCTTCTGAACTCCCTTAACTGAAGCTCTACTTGTATACTTTGTACCACCCAAAGATGAATGCAGAGAAAGCAGGCCACCTCCTATACCCGCCAGGGCTTCCAGCTTAGGGTGACTGGTAGGCAGGCACCCACAGAGATCCAGGGACACCTGGATGAGGAAGCCCATCTAGTGGCCCCCACCTTCTCTCAACAGTTCCTAACCCCTTGTCCCCAGGCTGCTGTGCTAAGAATCCGAAAGCACAGATCTGCAAAGGCCTTTGCTCCCTCCCCATACCTGCTGGAGTCATGGCGTCAGAAGAGGATGGGAACTTCTCACAGGGCACAGCAAGCAAGCTCCAAGTCAGGACGATACCTACCCTCTGTTCTAAACCACCCATGCCTCAGCAAATCCTACAAACTTCTGGACACAATCCCGACAGTCAGGCTCAGGGAAAGTACCAGACATATACATCCCCTGCTCTCTGAGGGAGGGGGAGCAGGCTGTGCCCCTGTGTCCCCTGTTGTGTGGTAGAGGGCGGCTGCAGGTTGTGCCCCTGTCTGTGCAGTGTGGAATTCTGTGTTACATTCTGAGTCCTAATGGCTCCTGGCCCATGGCAAGGAACTGGCACTGACCCGTGAGAAAGCTGCTATCAGTTGTCCTGACACTTGTCTCAGGTTGCCTTAGCTGGCCCTGGATGGAGGCCACCTGGGAACTGTAGAGGAGGTCCCTACCCATCCTTTTCACCTGTTAGGACATGCACGAGGGAAGAGGTATTTCCACAGACCTCAAAATACTAGAAGATCTTGCTGGGCTGAATGAGGAGGGAGCCAGGACCCTGAAGGAAGGATTGAACTTGTGTCCTAGAGGTGAGGGTAGAATGGAGACATGTGATGTCACTTCGTGCTGAGACTAGACCTGGCCCTTTGTAAAATCTGCTGGAACCTTCCAGATGTAGCAGCAGAGGCCCCAGAGCTGGTTTTGTCTTAAGCCAGTGCACTTGGCTATTTCCCAGAAGCTAAACCACTGTACCATCCCCCATCTCACCCACAGCACACAGAAGAAAGAGCAGAGCTGGTCGAGTAACCACAGGAAAAGCAGAGGGCTGTGGCCCAGCATACAGTCACCAGTGGGACTGGAAATGGAATTCACAAAGCAAAGTTTGGAACAGTAATCTGACGCATATGAGAAGCAAACTCTCCAGCAACGGAGGGGCTGCTCCAAAATTCCAGATGTAGTGGCATCCCCAGCTCTGCGGCCAAAAGACAATTACAGTAAAGCACATCTCTAGCTTTACCTTGGAAAAAGGAATGGCACCCAGTGGTGGACTGCATGCCAGGCCAGGAGTGAGATTCAAGCAGGGTCTAGTGGCTGGGGTGGGAGCCATAACCTGGCCCCTCTGCCTCAGACACTGAGCGAGCTGAGGCCTGACCTGTGTCTCTCTTTTGCCTGAGGCATGACCAGGAGACCAGGCACACACTCAGGTCTTGTCCCAGGTGAAGGAATGCCTGTGCTCTGAAGGAATAGAACAGCTTACTTGTGGATGCAGCTGGGTCGCAAGCCCTTTGGCAAACCTTTATCTCCAAAAATATTTAGATTATGATTCATAACAGCAAAATTACAGTAAGTAGCAATGAAAATAATGTTCTGGTTGAGGGTCACCACAACACGAGGAGCTGTATGAGAGGGTCGCAGCATTTTGAAGGTTGAGAACCACTGACATAGTTAATGTTGAGCTTCTTCTGCTCTCAGGAAACACCTCTTACTTAGTAAGCACATGGTGACAAATTGTTTGGTCTCTATAAAGGGGCAAAAAAGAAAGTTTGGACAAGAAAAAATTTATACAAAACCAAAAAGAAGGAATTTGACCTCCCTGCCTGATGATGTCACCAAAGTGGTGTTAACAGGGGAAACCCAAACCTCTAATTCCTCAGTGCAGACCTTGTCTTCACAATCCTGTATTTGCATAGGGTTTACACACATGTGCATTTGCAGAACACTCAGCAACTCTCAAAGTGTGAGGAGTTCAAAGGCAAAGTTTTGGAACTCTGTTTCCTGCCTTCTGGTGGCTTTCCCTCAGAGATCAAGGTCCTATGTTCAATCTCCAGTGTCTTGGGGGCATTGCTGAAGTCCCCCTTCTTCTAAGATCTTAGTACAGAGACAGGGGTCTTGTGAATGAAGATGGCTGGGGGTTCTCTTCAAAGGACCTGGACTGGACAGCTCTTTACTTGGTGACCCTGCAAAGATACTCCAAAGGGACTCTGGTATATCTCAATCTAACTGTCAGACTATTGAAAGAATGGACCCAACAAAATGTGGTAATTTCTCCCAGGACTCTCATGTTGGGACGGGAAAAAGGTCACAGCCAGATGGTCTGTTGGAAAGAGATTTCACAGTTCTAACAGCTTGTCAATCCACTTTTCGGGATGAACCTGAAGCTCAGACAGCGATGGGTCGGTGGAGGGTGGGGCCACACCTTGCCTGGGTTTGCTTAGACTTGAAATCCCTGTCCTCTATTTCAACTTTGGTCTGTAGAACCCTGGAGACCTGGATCCCTTTGCCCCTCTTCCCTTCTGCATCCCACCTGTAAACTTGTAATTTGGCTTATTGAGGACAAGTGGCTGGACCTGACCTGGGCCTCAGGTTGTGACCCTCAAGTCTGATAACTCTATGGAGACAGAACCTATGGTAGGGCCCCTTTCTGTATCTTTTGAGAAACGGGAATATCCTTGGCATGCATCTTCTATTACCCTCATTGATCCTGGCCCTAAGCCTTGATGCCCACAGAGTCAACAAGGAGACTCTGAGGAAGTCCCAGGGCCCCATGTTGCTTTGGCTCCACATCTACAGCTCCCCTGCAATCCTGGTTTATGTGTGGGAAACCCTGGCTTTGCCTACAGCTCCCTTGTCTTGGGTGGCTTGGGAGCAGGCTGGCAAGGACAGGTTCAGAATTCCCTGTTGACCAGAGCTCCTCATCTGTTTGTGCTTAGCTGGCGCCAGGAAGGCTTGTCCCAGGTGCCCAGTGCTGA
Organism: Rhynchomys soricoides; assembly: GCA_019843965.1. NCBI lineage: Eukaryota > Metazoa > Chordata > Mammalia > Rodentia > Muridae > Rhynchomys > Rhynchomys soricoides. The sequence goes on from JADRCH010000057.1 coordinate 2,377,960, forward strand.
AGCGTCAACTCTTGATTGGCTATGCTCCTCCTGGACACCCCGGTCCCCAGAGTCCCCCCAAGCTGGTAAACATGGTAACAAGAATCAGCTGCCTGGCTACCTGGCTTCTGCTGGTGAAACCTTATCTGAGGATCAACTTTCTCCCACAGCCTTTGGTGGACTTCCCCTACATTCCCCTGTCCCCTCCCTGGTGGATTCCTCTTCCTGTCTAAGCTTCTTTCTGAGCAGGCATTCTCCTCTGGAGACCTAAGGAGTCCTCTGTGCTTGTGAATCATATAGCTTCTAGGACAGTGGTTCTCAACCTTCCTAATGCTGTAGCCCTTTAGTGGAATCCTCATGCTGTGGTGACCTCCAACCATAGTATTATCTTTGCTGCAATTTCATAACTGTAATTTTGCTACTGTTATGAATCATAATGTCGTATGTGATCTGCAGGATATCTGATATGCAGCCTCCATAGGGGTCATGACCTTCAGGTTGAGATCTCTGGCCTAGGTCTCTAATGACATTGACCACAGGGCCATATTTTTCCAAGAGTCATTAGACCAACCCCCACATTAAGTATGAATCCTTCCTAGGATGCTAGCAAAGTCTGCCTCAAGAGAGTTTAATTCATATTTGATTTATGAAGTTCATGCTCATGCAAAAACTCAAAATAATGATCTGGCAAATGATCATTAAATGCGCTAAGTCTGAACCAACCTACATTATGGGTGTCACTGCCTTCTCCATTTTACACGAGTGAGAACATAGCTATTAGTTAACCAGCCCAGAGCTCACATGTAACAAGCAAGTTGAGGTTCTGTCTTTTACTATGTATTGTAATGCTAAATACTCCACCCCCAAGGCCTGGTTGCCCATAGGGATGAGAGAATCCACAAGTACAATGTGTGACCTTGCTCTTTAAAACTATTGGTTAAATAAAGATGCTGACAGCCAATAGCTAGGAGAAGAGACATAGGCAGGGTTTGGGTCCGAGGAGGAGCACAGGAGAGAGAAGATGGAGAGAAGAGGAAGTAGCCATGGGGTAGGTGAATCATAAAAACATAGCCATGAGAGCTAGCCAGATGGAGTAAGTGCTGCCCAGATGGAACAAGGTATATTATAATGGGGTTATTGATGGGGAAATAGACTCTAATAGCTCAGAGGGCACATATCTGCCCAGCTCTAGTGCTGATTAAGGCTTATTATAGTAAGAAAAGTTGCCAGGCACTGGTGGCGCACACCTTTAATCCCAGCACTTGGGAGGCAGAGGCAGGTGGATTTCTGAGTTCGAGGCCAGCCTGGTCTACAGAGTGAGTTCCAGGACAGCCAGGGTTATACAGAGAAACCCTGTCTGGAAAAAAACAAAATAATAATAATAATAATAAAAATAAAAGTTGTCTTTTATCCAGGAACTGAATGATCAAAGGAAGGGAAAAAAAAAAACTATTAAAATGAAATATTTTCTCCAACACAAGTGGTAATCTAAAATGTAATGCAAAGCCCTGGAGACAGCTATAGAGTTCTACACTGAGCTTCCCTCTTTTGATTGGTCAAAGTCCATTAATCCTGTCAGATGAACTCCTGCAGTGGACACCAGAGCAACAAGGCACAGACGAATGAAGAATAACTAACAGCTCTACAGACCCACCCCTGAGGCTACTGTCAGAACATGGTCATAAGAATGGCTCATGACAAACAGTGCCTTGGGGAACTGTGAGAGAGGCTCCGGGAAACAAGGCAGAGGGCCTTTTACCTCAGGTGCACTGTGTTCCCTGGATTAGTCTTGGACGTGATTTCAAGCTTCATGCATGAAACATGTACATTCGATTTATAAGACATGTTTATTCTTGTTGGATGTCAGATCGTAGCTACAGAACCCAATCTGGTCCGTGTGCCCTGACTCTGGACATGTCCGTCTGTCTTGCTTTTGTGCTTTTCCAAATATAATCTATAGTATGTCCAGGCAACTGTGTTTGAGTTGGTCTGTCCTGAGAAAGTTCTGGGAAAGGGCTGTGTAGGGGTAGTTCTGATGCTGTCCTGTCTCCCAATTGGTCCCTGATCTGTCAATAAAGAAGCCATGGGCCGGTTTCTGACTGGAAGGGATAGGTGGGCTTGGCAGCCTATGGTCGCTCCTACAGGCTGGTGGTCAGGGATATTTAGCAGGGAGTAGATGTAACTGAGCAACTAAAGTTTGGGGCGTGTGGAGAGGGGCGAAGATAAGAATACTGACAAGGGCATACTTTTTCAGGTGGGAGATAGTAACGGCCCGCAATTATGTCAGAAGGCAAGTTGAAAATGAGCAACCAGTGTGTGTGTGTTTTACCCATGGATTCAAGGGAAGCTGGGTGGGAGCTGGTTATGTGGCCCATCCCGGAGCTTAGGCTGGGTAGCAAAAGATACATGCCACAGGGCTGCTCTGTTATGATTAAGTATGTGCTTACTGGTGTTTTACATGTTGTCCTGAACATGTTTTTCTGATTCAAACAACCTTCCTTAGATCATTACTTTCTTTGTTACATTCATGTCTAAAGGTACATTGAAGCTGAAGGGAGGTTGTCTACAGCATCAGACTGGTCTGCCCTATTCTTTCAGGTCCTCAGATTTCAGGTCCAGCAGACAAGATCTGCACAAGTCAGCTGAACAGTCGACAGACTACAGAGAACAAAATTATGTTTCTTGATTTTGAACACTTCTCAAGCTCATACAAAATATATAAAGACATGGTGATACTTTCCTATATGAGTACTTATTATTATTATTATTGTTATTATTATTATTATTTTGGTCTTGTTTTAAAAAACACAGTATCTTGGGGCTGCAGAGATGGCTCAGTAGTTAAGAACTCTGGGGTTAGTTACGGCCCCACATGCTGACTCTTAGCCATCTGTCACTCCAGTTCTAGCAGATCTGACACCTTCCTCTGACCTCTTCGGGCACCAGGCACTCAAATGGTGCAGACAGACATGCTAATTGTGCAACATGTTGAAACAACACAAAGGCAAAATAATTAGTGATGCTAAGAGATCTTGGGAGCAGTGATCTTTGTTCTCAGAGGAATGTGGTTGTTACTAAGAGAGTGGGATCAGATGTGAGTCCTTTGACCACCCACCTGCACCAGGAAGGTGGAACCTACAGTCTGCAATCACCCATGTCCTAAAAAACTTCTGTGACGCCATCTTGGAGCAAAGGCTATATAACCAGCAAAAGAGGACAGTAGCCAATAGAGGACCCCAGCACCTTGCAAACCCCTTCTCTGGCTACAGACCAAAGGCACTCCTATATAGTGGTGAATTAGTTAAACCATTTTGGCTCCCAGCAGGTTGCACCTGCCCAAGAGCTCTGAATTCACTAATGAAAGACAAACACATGCCAGCTAATTTTGATATGCCTTGACTAGCTCAATGGTTGGGCGCTTCTAAACCTTCCGTGGCTAGCACACACTCCCCACCAGTGTTCCTGAGTTAACATCTTCTAAAATCTATCTTTCATCTCTGCTCCCCCAGACCCAATCAGGGGAATGGCCCTAGAGCTACTTTCCTGGAGTCTTACATATTGGTAGGCCTTTAAGTCTGTTGTTATCCTTGTTGCCCATCATGGATTCTCCTGTTCCTCAGCACCCCCTCCTTCTCTCTGTCCCTTGCCTTCACAATCTAAAAGTCCCACCTCTGTCTCCCTGCACATCCATTGGCTGTATTAAAATTCTTTATTACCAACCCAAGTCAGCTGGGGGCGGGGACCTTCAGCATCTGAAAGCACAGCGTTTGGGAGTTGAATTAAGACAAAGCACTAGAACCAATTTCAAAAACTCCTAGTGTCTGCATCTAAAGAGCAAGGCAGGATCAGGCATTCCTTCCCCAGAGTCTGAACTGACCCATAAACGCAAGTCCACCCCAAGCCTGGGCATGCCAGCACATGCCTGTAATCCCAGCGCTAAAGAGGCAGAGTCAGGAGGATCCAGAGTTTAAGGCCAGTCTGAGCATGGGACTCAGACTCTCAAAAAAAAAAAAAAAAAAAAAATTATCCAACACCTCACCCCAGAGTCCAGGTGCTGTGGCTTGTGTAGGGCAGGAAGCGCTCCTGAAAAGGAAACACCTCCGAGAATCGCCCACTGGGAAGCCGGCTCTACTGCTGCCGCTGCCTCGCTGCTGCGCTGGCTTCACCACCGCCTCACCGCTGGGCCGGCTTCACTTCTGCCTTGCTGCACTGGCTTTGCTCCCGCCTCGTCGCTGCACTGGCTTCACTTCCGCCTCACTGCTGCACTGGCTTCACTTCCGCCTCGCTGCTGCACTGGCTTCACTTCCGCCTCGCTGCTGCACTGGCTTCACTTCCGCCTCACTGCCCTCGCTGCTGCGCTGGTTTCTGCTGTGCAGCAGGCAGGATGACGGTCACACTAGTTTATCCCACCCATGAGCTGGGTCCCAGGCCCTTCACATCCTAGCCTGCATTTGGCATAGGTGGTCTTTTTAATCGAAACCATTGTAATCCATGCCGGGTAAGCTCAACGTGTGGCCTCCAGGGGCTCTCTCCAGACTGTCCTCCTCTGCTTATTCTCCATGAATGTGTGTGGGTGGGCAGTGCTTCTGGTACTCACTCCCGTGTTGGCTGGTTCCAACAGTGATGAGAACATGCGTATGCTTCCACGTGTCCTGAAACCCTACAATATTCTACTCAGGTTGCTCTAATTTGTGAATCTGTGCGGAATACAAGAGCCTCGTGGATTTTCACCGTTTCTCCTAGATGGGTCTCAGAACTCACGTGGCTGTCTGTGATCCAGTTATGTTATTGGACTTGTGCTAAGACAGGACCAGTCATTGGTCCTCAATAAGCCAATTACAAGAGCCTAACTAAACATAGAAAGCAGGAAAAGGAGATTTATTTTAGGAAGAGGGACAAGGGGTTCCAGAGAACCCCCCACCCCAGGTCAGTCTTCAGGGTCCTGAGGTGAGACTAGAGTTTAAATAGAGCCCAAGGATATCACATCTAAGCAGTCCTGGTCACGGTGTAACCCTGCCCTCCACTGACCTATCCTTGTCTGGAGTCAGTCTCATCCAGTAAGGTGGGCTGACAAGTTATAACTCTCCCTTAGACAAGATCCCTCTCTGGCTGGCATCTGTTCTTTTCCCAGCATGAGATTCCTGAGGAAATTCCTGGTTTGGGTGGAGGGTACAGTTGTTTCAGTAATCTGAGTGTGTGAGATGCAAGCATCCTTTTGAATAGCTTAATTTCTGCCTGGCCTGCTACATTTCTAGCCAACTTCTAAATTATTTAATGGTGAGTTATATTGTCTGACTTTTAAAAATGAAGTAAATCTAGTTCTTTGGTAGAGTTGGTTACGGTGTAAGGACTGGTTAGCACATTCTCAGGCTTGGTTTGTTAAGGCGTCGTTTGGAAACATCCCTTCTTCCTGAGTAATATTTGTCTGTTTCCTTTCTTGTTAAGTCATCTTTAGTTTGGATATCAGTATTGTGCTGACTGGTGTTGTGTCAACTTGACACAGCTGGAGTTATCACAGAGAAAGGAGCCTCCCTTGAGGAAATGGCCTCGTGAGATGCAGCTGTAAGGCAGTTTCTCAATTAGTAATCAAGGGGGGAGGGCCCCTTGTGGGTGGTGCCATCCCTGGGCTGATAGTCCTGGGTTCTGTAAGAAAGCAAGCTGAGCAAGCCAGGGGAAGCAAGCCAGTAAGTTACATCCCTCCATGGCCTCTGCATCAGCTCCTGCTTCCTGACTTGCTTGAGTTCCAGTCCTGACTTCCTTTAGTGATGAACAGCAGCATGGAAGAGTAAGCTCAATAAACCCTTTCCTCCCCAACTTGCTTCTTGGTCATGATGTTTTGTTCAGTAACAGAAACCCTGACTGAGACAAGTATTTGTTGAAAGTGTCACGGTGCACATTTGGAGGTCAGAGGACACGGTGTGAAGTCTGTTCTCGCCTTCCACCTTCAAGTAGGGTTACACTGGGTCATCAGTCTTTGCTGAAATTACAGGTGGTTGTCAGCTGCCTACCAAGGGTCTTGGGAACTGCGCTTGGGTCTCCTGTAAGAACAGTAGCACGTATAGCCAATGAGTCTTCTCTTCACCACCCCACCCCGATTCTATTTCATCATCTCTTTTAGCTTGTTAATCATGTTCTTTAAAAAAATATTAAATGGTTACCCTCAAGTCTGCAACATGCAAGACGAACAACTAATATCTTCAGGTAATAGGGAACTTCTTCATGTGTGGCACGAGCAGCTTGTAGTGGTCTCACCAACGCCTCCCTCTGTCCCTTGGGATGCTGCTGTTATTCATTTCACTTAGGCATGGACGATAATCACTGCAGACTCTGGTACTATGCTTATTTTAAACAAGCAGTTCTCCTTTAGACTGGCTAAGAATAAGAACAATTGTCAGTTCCCCTTTCTCTTTTATATGAGTCTTTGCTAGAAGCTAGTCTTGGAAGCCTCTGAGCATAACTACCATTTTTTAAAATGAGTGCTCTATCTGCATGTACACCTGCATGCCAGAAGAGGGCATCAGATCCCCATAGAGATAGTTGTGAGCCACCACGTGGGTGCGGAGAATTGAACTCAGGACCTCTGGAAAAGCAGCCAGTGCTCTTAACCACTAAGCCATCCCTCCAGCCCCATTGTTAGCATCTTAATCCAAGGAGCTGTAATTACTAGAAGGAGACCCTCAACCAACAACGTAGGGGTTGAGTCTCCTCAAAGAATGAGGTGTGGGAGTATCATCAGACCTTCATCTGAGAGTCCAGCCACTAGTTTCCTGTGACACCTGCCTCCCAGAAGCATGTGATTTTGTCCCAGTGATCTCAAGGGTGCTAGAGGGCAGAGGGTTAGTTAGGGAGGGACCTCCACTGTGCAGCTCTGGTGAAGTCCTCATCTATGCTGAGGACTTCTGTAAGTTCACACCACGCTTCTGTAAGTTCAGTGAGTTACTGGTTTAGATGGTTTAGATGTCATAGCCATTCCTGTGCCTGTCATTGGTACTGTAGCTGCCGTTTATTCAAGGCTCCCAGGAAAAGCGAAAACATCAATCACTTTCCTTTTTGCCGATAAACTTGTGTTATCATTTTATACCAGTAGATCTGGCTGGCACATTTTTATGTGCTTATCTACAAACCTTTATTTAGCTTTTATGTCTGCAGACTAGTGCTGCTCCGTATAGAATGCTAAGTGCATGAGCATTTGTTCTTTTCAATACTTTAACGAATTCACTCCAGTCTTTTTTTGACTTCTGACTAGAACTCATCATTCTTAGATAATCGGACATTTTCTTTCTCTGGTTACTGTGAAAATCTCCTTGTCTTTAGTATGTTGGCATCTGATCTGGGAGATATCCATTCTGCCTGCTGCTGCCTGGATTTCCTCTGTCCAGGGGCAATGAAGGAGAAGGTGCTTCTGCTATCAAAGGTTCGCGTGTGTGTGTGTGTGTGTGTGTGTGTGTGTGTGTGTGTGTGTTTAAACACACACGACTTTGAAAACTGGACAGAGTGAGACAGAAACCCACATTGTTGGTTAGCTCAGACAACTTTTGAGGAGTCTGGATATCATCAGGTTTCCAGCGGCTGCCCAGAGTTAGGACAGCAGGTCGGGAGTTCCAGGAAGGCTACAGACTGGCTTGCCTTGATCTACAGAGGGAGAAGAGCTCAGAGAAACAGGGTTTGCAGAGTGACTCATGTCAGTGGTTCGTAAAACTGAAAACAGATTTCTGGGCTCCACCAAGAACAAAACAAACAAACCAGAATTTGGCAGTTCGGTCTTGCGCTGTGTCAGCCAATTGCAAACAACAGCGACATCTTGTGGTGACAATGGGAAGGAGCCTTGCAAAGCACACCAACCTTGCCACCAGGACAGGATGCTACTAGACCACGCAGCACCACTTGAAGGGCCAGTAGAGAGAGGTCCCTAGGCTCATTCTGTCCCCTGGGGTACTCTAGGGAAAGGGCAGCCCAGTGTTGAAGAATTTCTGGTTTGTTTCAGACTACCTATGTTCACTAGTTCTTCGGGGGCTGTTACTTCAGCTCTGTGACCAGTGACTACCTTCCACCCAGAGCAGCATTTGATGTAATACCCACAATGCCTCGTCATCCATCCTTGGCAAGACAGACAGAGATTTGGTGCTAGAGGTGGAGTACCTTGTGAGCTGTGAAGAGGGAAAGTGACCCCACAGGCCCTGGCAGAGCTACCTGGTATATTACACTCAGACAACTGTGAAACCAGTAGTTCAGGGTGACTCTCTGAACTTGAGAGACAACCTGAACCTGTGTCTAGGGCCTTAGATTATGCCTAAGCTCTCTAGCATTTGTGAACCCCACAAGAAGTCAGCACCCTCTTAGGTGTGGAAAGGTTGAGCATAGGAAAGTGCTCAGTTCAGGTCCCTCCGTATCACCAGACACTGAGACTTGTGCCTGGGGCACAACCAGGAGCAGATGTGCACTGAGACTCTAGGACAACCCGCTCCCTCTGGAGCAAGATATTAATGATTAACAACCCTGTTAAGGGAGCCTGAAGAGGGAGGTGAGCCCAGGGGAGGGGCGAGGGCAGCAAGTCCCCACCCCCAGGCCCTGCAGCTGGACTTGGTGCTGAGTCACCTTGCAGCAGGACTCTGAGTTCAGGCCCTGGAGGGCCTCTGCTCTTTTCAGCTGTTCACAGGCATCAGGGGGCGCACTGTAGGCCTTGGAGCCTCAACTATCAGGTTGGGGAGAGTGGGTACCTTTGGACAGCTCAGACTGACAGAGGGAAGAGGAGGGGGAGAGGGAAGGCCTTAGAGCCTCAGGCCAGGGAGGGTGGGTGCCTTCAGGCAGCTCAGAGGAGGAGAGGGGAGAGGGCCTGAGGGAAGAGGAAAGAAAGGGAGAGGGGAGAGAAAATAGGTTCTTAAGGCCCTGTTAGTTTATTCAGAGAAGAGTTAAGGTCAGCCTTGTCTGTAAAAGAGGCATGTGACACTGTGTAAATTGTCCAGATTGAAGCCATCTGAGCAACCAGTCCTGCCTCAGAGCTAGTGAGCCCTGGACCCTCCCTTAGTCTGGCCACAACGGTAGCTTCAGAAACGGGGGTGGGGGGTGGAGGAGGAGGCAGTAGTGGGGTTGGGGACCCAGCGATGGTGCAGGAACTGGAAGCACTGGGATGGAGGTTCCCATTGCACTGGACAACATAGCTGTAAATGATGCTAACATCAGCCATCTGGGGTACCCAAAAGGTGGGTACTGTGTTCAAAACAGGAAACTCATGCCGGGCAGTGGTGGCACACGCCTTTAATCCAAGCACTTGGGGGGCAGAGGCAGGCGGTTTTCTGAGTTCGGGGCCAGCCTGGTCTACAGAGTGAGTTCCAGGACAGCCAGGGCTACACAGAGAAACCCTGTCTCAAAAAACAGAACAGGAAACTCATTAACCACATTAATTCAACAACTATCAAGAACTTGCCCAGAACATAATGACCTGTCTCCTCCATGGCAGCAGAAACGTCAAGAAAAATCCAGTTAGAACCCTGCCCTGGGTGCTACCAGTCACACACACAAACTTTCTTAAACTCCAGCCCTGCTGCATGCAAAAAGATGGCAGCCTGGAGGGCAGGGGAGGCTGTGCTGCCAGGTGGGAAAAGAAGGGGGGAGGCACGGAAGAGGAAAGGCCGGCTTGCCTGGGGGGTCTCATCAGGCTCCATAACCTCGCTGCTGAGTCCAGTATTTCCCAGGAGCTCTGGGAATCAGTAAGCTGGGTGACTCACTAGCCCCTGAGCCTCTGAGTGTTGCCTGCTCTCACTCTTTCCCTGACCTGCCTTCTTTCCACACTCAGACACATTGGTTTAGAAATGGAAGCACCTGGGAAATGACCCTGGAGGTTCAACCAGAACCAGTTTCCTTCCTGTTTCAGGCCCAGGTGTCTGTGCACCCTGCTCTTCCACAGAGGCTCAACCTGGAGAATTGACACCAACCTGCCTTGTGGGTTGCTTCCCGGCAGAGGGCTAATGTAAGGGGCCTCACTCCTGAGCATCATGAAGTGGATCAGGCTGAGTGGTTAATATGACAAGCGTACAGAAGGCAGGGACTGGAGAACAGTAAAGAGAAAGGTTTGGGAGAAGCCTAATCCTGAGCATAGAGGAGTTACTCAACCAACCCCCTGGATAGAGACTGATGCCTCAGCCTTATGCCCTTCAAGAGAGACTGGGTCCTGTCATGTTATGTACCAGGCTGCCCTTAGGAAGTTTCAAAGACCCAAGCTCCAGGTCCTCTCTCTACCTCATACCTGGTGTGAGCATGTGGTCTGTGCCAGCAGCCATGGACCAGCCTACTGGAGGGCACAGGGGCCCCGGGGTCCACTTTACATTCTGAGCAGCTAACTGATGCCTCAGCTCTACAGAGCTTGGTCCCCTCCATACACTGTGTTTAGAGACACTCAAAAACATTTTCCCATGTACTTAGGCAGGTATCATTGTCCAGTCACCTCATGGGACATGAGTGGACCCAGAATCTTTCCTTCTGGAGAGAGCATGGCTGCAGAACCACTGCTGGTCAGTGTGGTAAAAACAACCTAGCTAACGCAGCTTAGGAGAGGGAAGGCCCAAGGAAAAGTAGTCACAGCAGTAGGGAATGCCTCCAGCCCCTGGTGTAGAGCGAGCAACGCTGGAGGCCTGGGGAGACTTGCTTTCACCTGGGTCTGGGTTATTTCCCATAGTCCAGTGCCCCATTTCCTTTGGCTATGCCTCTCATCTGAAAGGTTTCATGGCTCTCAAAACAGTGCCTTCAGCTGAGGACCAAGTGTTAGACGTGTGTGTGTGTGTGTGTGTGTGTGTGTGTAGGAGGGTGTGGGTTTATGTGTTTTGTGTGTGTATCTGTGTACATGTGTGTGTGTATCGGTGTGTATACATGTGTGTGTGTATGTGTGTGGTGTGTATGAATCTGTATGTGTGCATGTGTGTGTGGTATCTGTATGTGTGCATGTTGGTGTCTGTGTGTCTGTGTGTGTATATGTGAGTGTGTCTGTGTATGTCTCTCTGTGTGAGTTGTAAGTGTATGAGTTGTGTGTGTGTGTGTGTGTGTGTGTGCGCATGTACATTTCACAGCTAAACCAGGGCAGCTGAGAGCAAAGAGAAGGCCAGTGAGTGTGACTGGGTGCAGAAGAGGAGAGTGTCATGTGACATTCTAGCAAATTGAAGTGGAGGATCCAGATGGTACAGGGATTTGTAAGTCTGAGTTTTATCTTTATCCTAGGAACAAAGGGAAGCCATTGACATTTCCCTGTGCAGCTCTATGTGGTGTATAGTGTGGTGTGATGTGGTGTGATGTCTTGTGACTGGGTCTGTGTCCTTTGAAAACCACACAGCTGTACTGTCTGAGATACACCGGATAGGATGGACTCAAGTTGGGACAGTTTGGTGGCTATTGAAGGAGTTACCTTCAACATGGGTGACGGAACTAAAGTCAAGAGGATGGACTGGGGATGGGTTTAGGAGCTCAAACTGCAAGAAATGTATTTTCTATAGAGGGACAGAGGGGTGAAGAGAGGGAGGAAGGGAAAGTGGAGGAGTGGAAAAGGAGAGAGAGAAAGGAGAAAGGCAGGTGGGTGAGGGAGAGTAGGGACTGGCTTTCTGTAGGGTATACACTGAACATCAGCTCATCGTGGAGCCGGGAAAGCCTGTGCACTGGTTACTCACCTCAGGAAAGCCTGTGCACTGGTTACTCACCTCATGAAAGCCTGTGCACTGGTTATTCACCTCATGAAAGCCTGTGCACTGGTTATTTACCTCAGGAAAGCCTGTGCACTGG
>JADRCH010000057.1:2389711-2432523 GCA_019843965.1 Rhynchomys soricoides
CCTGTGCACTGCTTATTTACCTCATGAAAGCCTGTGCACTGGTTATTCACCTCAGGAAAGCCTGTGCACTGCTTATTCACCTCAGGAAAGCCTGTGCACTGCTTATTCACCTCAGGAAAACCTGTGCACTGCTTATTTACCTCATCACTGTCACTTTCCTGGGAGGTTTTGCAAAGTGACTCATCTCCTTCCCTGCCCCAGCCCATCTCTCCTGAATTTCCATTTCTCTGCACCATTTAAAAAAAAAAAAATCTTTGCTGGGTGTCTGGGTGATGTTGGCTTATTTCACAAGTGATCCTTTTCCTGACACTGCCCCACGTCCCACTGACTTTCCTTATCAAAGTAACTCACTGAGTCGGGAGTGGAATGTCGATGCACACCTTTAATCACAGAAAAGGAGGAGATGTATCTCCTGGAGCGCAAGGCCAGCCCTGGTCTACACAGGCTACTTAATGAAGAGACCTTGGCTTTTTTTTAAAAAAAAAAAAAAAAGTAATGTCTTCCTGGAACCATTTGATTGACACATCCAGCCTCTTTTGTGGGTCTTGCCCAAGAGCTCATAACCAAGCAGTTAGTGCTAGCTATCAACATCCTGTCATTTCCGGTCACTGGAGATGCTGTATGAACAAACCCAATCCAACCCCAGGTTTGAGAAGCCTCCCCCAGGGTCTGGACGGTGGTTTTGCTGAAGACTACTTCTTGCTGTCCCCATGCCTCCTCCCCCTCCCTCCCTCAGTATTCCAGCCCAGGTCCCCCATTGCATCTCATCTTCAGAACAAGCTTAAAGTAGTGACTGTGTCTCCCACTTCAGTCCCCAGAGGCAGAAGAAGTCATTTGCCTGAGTTCAAACAACTGAGACTTGAAACCAGGTTTCATTTGTCTTGAAAATGCCAGACTCTCAGCCGCCCCCCTTCACCATCCTTCTTAGGCAGCAGAATTTGACTACAGCTACAAGAATTCCTGCTTTGTCAGACCCCAGGAGTGCAGGAGCCAAACCTGGAATGGTCCAGGCAAACCGGTCAAATCAGTTTCACTGAGTGAGACCCTCTAGAAACTTCTTCCTCACCCACTATCAGCATGGCCAGCTCTGAGTCATCACTCGAAATATGCTAAGTGTTAATGACAGGGTGAATCTCTGGCTAGAGAGCTCGGACTGTCTTCAGGTGAAGAGCCCAGAGCAGCAACTTGGAAAATACTTGTTAATTCCTCAGGAAGCTGAAAGTTTTTTACATCATAGGTTTGCTTGAGTCTCTTCCTCTTACAAGGTGAAGCCTAGTTCTGAGCCACCCATTCCCCTGACAGTGAGGAGTCGGTGGCCTCCCACAATGGCCAACAACAAAGCAACTGCTTTTGAGAAGAAGAAAAAGAATTAAATTGTAGCAAAGTTCATTATTTTCTAAGTTTGCTTTTCCATTGCGAGTGTGGGTGTCTGCACAGCTGTATTCAAAGGTTCCCACCCCGCAGGTCAAAGCCTGTTGATTGCAAAGCTCTCATCCCAGTCTCCTCACTGCCCCAGGCCCCTCAGCCACAGGACTTTCTCCAGTCTTGCCCTCTTGTCCTCTCAGGCCTCAGCATGACTCCCTTTTCCCTTCCTGTTTCCTGGTACATTTTACTTTATTCATTTTTCAAGTCTTAGGACTCTTCCAAGTGTCCCCACTTCTCCTTCCACAGAGGCGCGCGCACGCGCACACACACACACACACACACACACACACACACACAATGCATTTCCTCTGGGCCCAGTGCATCTTCATCACACAGTCAACCTTCCCAAGCATCCAATTGTCTCCTCTCAGGATCCAAGCATAAACCTGGCTCACAGTGGCTATCACTAAATGGCACCGTGGAACTGGCAAGTTGGCTCACCTGTAAGAGCACTTGCCAACAAGCTTAACAACCTGAGTTTGATCCCCAGAACCCACATATTAGCAAGAGAGAGTGGACTCCTGCAAGTTGTCCTTTGACCTCAACATGCTATGGCACCTGCCACACACACCCTACAAAAAATAAAAATAATAAATAAATAAATGTGGAAAGTAGTGTGTGTCTGTTTCACTGATGTATTAAATAGCTGTGGAGTATTTGTTGAGTACCTACTACGTGCCAAGCTTCTGGTCCATGTCGCCACTAAGTCATTCAGCCTTATAGGTCTGATCACTGCTGTCTTAGGTGCTGTCTCGGAGGTTTGCTTGCTAATTTGTCAAAGGAAACACATTTAGAATGACACTGGACTCAGAGATTCCAAACTCTGTCCATTTTCTTCCTAATTCGGGCTTTAAGCCACACAAATCCTTGTTGTCTCCAAAATTTAAACTCCAGAACTCAAGGCAAAATGTGTCTATTTGACCTTAGGTAAGTCACTCTGCCATACTTGGTCTCAGTTTTGTCAAAGGTAAAATGGGGGTTAGGAGGAACTGTACAAACTACAAAGTGATCGAGTTCAAATTAGGGCAAGATTGAGCAACTTTGCCTAGCAGAGAGCCATGCTGGGGATTGACCAGGCACTGTGGAGTGACCACGGAATGAAGCCCACCAGCCACAGCTAAACTTGATTTTGTTGGTTCTACTGTGGGGCAGAAGGAATATGTCATCAGCAGAGATGGCACTTGCACAGTTGACTGGCTGCTCTCTGGGAACAGCCTGCAGTAAGATCCTGTCTGGTGAAGGATGACCTGGTGGAAGATCAGCCAAGGCTCACAAACAGCAGGTGGGTGTGGGCTGGGCCCACTAATGCTGTTCAGGGCCACCGACAACCTAGATGAGCATTCTAACACCAAACCAAAACCCAGTATTTTTTTTTTCTTTTCTAATGTTTTATCCTTGAACTCACTCTATAGCCCAGGCGGGCCTTGAACTTGCTTATCCTCCTGCCTTAGCTTCCTCAGAGAGCTCACAGGTTAGCATCACTACCAGGCTTAGTTCTTAATGGGTTTGGACTTAGGATATTTTCAACTTGTTCACATGGCTGTACCTTCACCATAAGCCAACAAACATCGAGCATTTGGCTGGTTTCCCCTCATCTTGGAAATGTGTGGAGCCACTATGGCCTCAACCTGGACAAGTGTGCACGGGCCCAGCAGTTATAAGCTACCGTGTAAGTGTTCTGGGGTGTGTGTGTGTGTGTGTGTGTGTGTGCGCGCGCGCGTGCGTGCGCGCGCAAAATACTACTGAACCTGCCAGACCTCTGGGTATTTCTGGACAATGGGTGTTCATTAACTGGCTCCAGACATGGGCTGTCCTGTTTCCCCAGGGAGCTGACATCAGGCCAATTCCCATGAGTCCCAGTAGCAGAGAGCTTTCTCAGGTTTGGCTGGCCATTCCTGCTTTCTGGGGGCACACCTAGGCCTTACTAGGCCTCCTGCTCCCAGCCATAAGCCGGACCCCCAACTCACAGCTTCTTCTGCTACTCACCAAGCTGCTTGGTCCTCAGTGCTGCCTTTCTAGGAAGAGGCAGAGCTATGACACTGTCCTTAAAGGATCATAGCAGCAACAAAGAGAGAACAAACACAGAACTGAGCATTAAAGGAGGGTGCCAGTGTGGATCTCCACAGATGAGGTTACAGTTGAGGGCTGACCCTCTCACCCACCCATACCCAACCCAGTACCCTGGCAGTACCACTAGACCAATCTGAAGCCATCTGGTGCTCAGGTACCTCAGGTCAGGACTGCACAAGATCCTTCAACCAGGGAGTGGCAGGTCCCTTGGTCTACCTTAGTCTTCCAGACAGCCCCTAGAAATGGAAGAGGGAGGGACACGCAGTCCTAGAACTCCCAGGTAGATATAAAGGTGGGCTAGGGGTGGGTTGGGGAAAGGGTGGGCCAGTAGGGGAGGGCAGGACTCATAGAACAGAGAGGTCCTGAAGTCAGCTCCTGCCACCACAGGAAGCAGAGACTCAGGAGGCCTCTCATTGGTTTCCTTCCTTCCTGGCCCTGCCTTTGAGGAGAGCCTTTCACCCCAGAACACATGGCCTCCACCCCCTCCTCACAGCCTCTCCACCACAGGGATGCTCCACTCTGCTCAGACCCAGGGACACTGCCAAGCCAGCTGCACCCACCCAACGAGAAGGAGGGGGAACCCCAGGTCACTGCTCCCCAACCTGGGGAAGTCAGGGGTGGGTGGGTGGGGGAAATTGAGCTGGGTTCTGGACAGCACAGGAAAAGCCTGCACATTTTGGGCCAAACAACCTGCAAATAAGCATTTCCTCTGCCTGGTACCATCCACAGACCTCTCTCCGAGACTCTGGGGTCCTCTCAGCCCCATATCCCACATGAGAAGATGGCAGGTCTACAGCTTTGCAGGGTTCCTCATTCCCTGCCCCTGTCCCTCTGGCCTCCCTCACCCCCTCAGTATCCAGGTTTCTCAGCAGTTAGGGCCGAGGCTGTGACCTCAGAGGCTGCATTCCTGACAGAACCTGCTCTCCTATTCCTCCAGGCCTCACAGGAGTAAGGAGGAGGACAGGGAGAGCCTCCACACCTTGGCAGAGGTCCACAGATGCTCCGGGCTGAGCAGCAAGGGTCCACTCCTCTCTTGCAGGTCACCTGACTGAACCCAGCAAGACCATATCCACTGTTAGTTTTTGCCTTGAGGGAGAAAGCTCGTGGGGCCTGGCAGGGTGAGATTTAAGAGAAACAGTAGGAGGATGTCTAAACCCTGAACCCAGATAAGCAGCTGGTTTAGAACACAGCACCAGGAGCCAAATGCCAATGGACAAGTGTGGGAAGCTGCACTGCTGAACTCACCAACAGACTCTTTCCTAGGGATTCCCTCTGTCCTCTCTTCCTGTGTTCTGTTGGGCTGTCCTGTGTAGAGAGGGTCAATAGTAACACTCTGGCTCCTATCCTGACAGGACTGGGGTGACACATCTGTCATCAGTTGTCTAGGGCAACAGCAACAGCTCATCCTAGTTAGCCCTGTGCCTCTGATTTCTCCGGTCTTCTCTCCTAGCCCCAAATCAAGGCTTTCCCAAGCTTGGCCCCGACTCAAACAACCTGGCCACAGCTCCAAGGGTAGAGAGGAAGTCCAGCAATCCTCAAGCCCAACAATGCCTGCAACAGGAAATTCCTCAGCAGCTTTCAAAGGCACAGTCACCAGGGGAAGGAAGTCTCATGGGGTGAGGCCTAAGGTAAGCCTAGGCCTTCTAGAGGATGGAAGAAATGAGAACAGGCCTGGAGCCTAGGGAGGCCACCCACTGCCTGTGGCCTTGCAGTAGAGTCCAGAGGGCAAAGTGAGCTGTCCTGGGCTGCTCTGAACCCATCACCTGAGGACAGCTGAACCAGTTACCTAGTTACTGCAATCATGCTGATTCCAGTCCAGCCTCAGGGGTTGGGGACAATGTCTCTGAGTGGCCAGCCGTCCGACACCAAGCAACACTTCAGCCCCAGCTCCAGGTGAAACTCTCCTTCTTTCATACTTTAAGGATAGCAAGGAGGCACCTCCGTTTGAGTATACCTAGTCCTCCGAGCTGCTGACTTTTCCTAACTGCTCTGAGGGACAATATTGAGTCTGATGGTGACTGGGATAAAGTCAGGCCTGCAACCACTCTCTGTATCAGTCAAACAGATAATCCTAGGGAAATGGGGGGAAGGCCCATATGTGCCTCTTGCCTCAGTTCCAGGCAAGGAGAATAACAGCAGTAGCATGGACTTCTGTGTTCATCCTCTGCCCTTTGTTAATGTGATTTAATGTGTCAACAGTGAGATCTAAGGCACCCCAGTGGGGGAGGGTGTCTACTGAGTCACCAGTTAACAGACAAGGAAATGGTTGTTCAGAAAGCCCAAGGCTCAGTTAGGAAGGGACAGAGCTGGGATGGAACCCAGAGTCGACTACCCCAAAGCAAACACTTTGAACAACTGCCCCTTTCATTACCTTGTCCTCCCCAAGTCTCCCCTCGGTCATGGGGACAGGTGAGTCCACAGAGGTAAGACTGCCTGGATGTTTTCTGATCCTTCACTCATGCCCTGTAGCGGGTCCATCAGTGGCATTAGTAGAGTATCCATGGCAGGTCCCTCTTGAGATTGGGAAGCGGGCTCATCTTGATGCCCTCTTCTCTGTGACTTCCTTTCTTTCCCAGAGATCTTTAAGATTTAGGAGTCCTTCAGCCTTTTTGGCCCTCCAGGAGACTTGGTGAACTCACTGCTGTCAGTCTCTCTCTGAGCTTTTGTCTTAGTTAGGGTTTTACTGCTGTGAACAGACACCATAACCAAGGCAAGTCTTATAAAGGACAACATTTAATCATGGCTGGCTTACAGGTTCAAAGGTTGAGCCCATTATCATCAAGTTGGAAGCATGGCAGCGTCCAGGCAGAGCTGAGAGTTCTACATCTTCATCTGAAGGCTGCTAGTGGAAGACTGGCTTCCAGGCAGCTAGGATGAGGGTCTTAAAGCCCATACCCACAGTGACACGCCTACTCCAACAAGGCCACGCCCACTGCAACAGGACCACACCCACTCCAACAGGGCCATACTAATTTAATAGTTCCACTCCCTGGGTTGAGAATTTGAAAAGCATCACAGCTTTGTTTGATCATTTCGAATTAGCTTTGAAATTCTCACAGAGGAATGAAGGGAGAACCAGGAAAGAGGGAGCAAAACCAGATTCTACTGGGGACACTCTCTGCCAGTCAGATATTTATTCTAAAACAAAGAACCCCACTTTTTTCTGTGGGCACACTGGAGATGTCTCTGTGACATGAGTGTAGGCCACTGGGACATCGTCAGCTCTGAGCTCCTGGGTTGTGCATGAGCATCCTTGGAGGGGTCCTGCCCAGCCTTCTGGCCACTCACTCTTCCACCCCTGACACCTGAGGCAAGGAATGCTCCACTGGGCCCATCTCAGATGTCCAATATGGCCAATCTGCTGGGTAACAGTCAGAAAGATCAGAAGGCATAAGGTATCTATTCCAGTTCTTTAAAATCTCCCAAAGGTTCATCCCCATCAAGGCCCCGGCACGGGTATACTTCCAGAAATTTCCTTTCTAACAGACAGCTCAAATGCCCGTCAGGAGAATGAGCAAATGAGTTGATTCTGCGTGTTTTATGTCACCGTGAGAAAGGGTGATCTACAGTCCATGGCAAGGAACGTAGGCCTCATGGATATTTCTCTGCTGAGAAAGAGACCACACAAAAGAGTCTTTTTGTACCAGGTCCCACCCCTCTAAAGGCCAAGAGCAGGCAGACTGCGATGCAGCAGCTGCCTCTTGCCCTGTGGAGGAGGCATATTTTCTGAGAGCTCACAGAAGTCTGTAGGATGCTGAAGTGAATCACATGTTTGTATGTGTGTTGTGGTGTACTTGACATATGTAACACACCATCTGGCTCCACACTGAGATTTGCAAACTTTATTATGTGTTAGCTCTGCCCACCCACAGAAAAGAAGGCAAAAATATGAGGTCATATTATGTAGTTTGGGTTTTGTTTCAGATTCATTTTAGAAAAAGCTGGCTTGCTCCAGTCTAACCCACATCTGTCTTATCTGAAGCAGTACTAAAAGAATACAACATCCACCTCAGTGTCTTGGCTAGCACAATGGCCGACTTCCCATGTGCATGCATGCACTGATGTGTGTGAATGTGCAGCACTTGCATATTGTATACATTCAATTAGTTCATAAACTACTAGGGGACAGTGATCATTCATGAAATTCCCACTAAGCTGGTTATGGTGGAGCACACCTTTAATCCTAGTACTCAGGTGGCAGTGCTGGTGGATCGCTGGAAGTTTGAGGCCAGCCTGGTCTACAGAGTGAGTTCCAGGCCAGCCAGGGCTACACAGAGAAACCCTGTCTCAAAAAAACAAAAACAAAATCCCATTTAACACAGCACCACGTATGGAGAAATTTACTCTCACAACTTACTATGTGCCCACTGTGTGCTAGGTATCATTCCTGGGATTGGGAAATATAGCAATAGAAATATAGAAATCCCTGTGGTGGCCAGGATGTCAGCCAAGGTTCGGGACAGTAGGTACCAGTGGTGGAGAAGACAGTTTCTTTCTGACTTGCACTGGTGTGTTTATGAGCATGCTCTTGGCCTCACAGGCCTGACCACAAACTGCTTGTCTGTGGGGCTAGGCAGGAAGGTAGACCTACACACAGCTCTTTCTCACCATAACAACATTACAGTCCAGGCGTGCAAACTACTTGCTGTTGAACCATGTGCTTCCAGAGCAGGCAGGGAAACCCCTCAAGATGGCAGGTCACTTGGAGAGCCAGTGTGCTAAAAGGCTGAAGAGTTACAAAATGGGCAGATGTTGCCCCTGGTGTCATGGCCAGTCTTGGTGTCAACTTCACACACCTGCAAAGAGGCCACCTCAGTTGAAGAATTGCCTCAGTAAGACTGGCCTGCGGGCATGCCTATGGGGTATTTTTTTAATTGCTATTTGACAGAGGAGGGCTCAGCTTACTGTGGGCAGTGCCATCCCTAAGCAGGTGGGTCTGAGCAGGCCAGGGGAGGCAAACTGTAAGCAGCTTTCCTCCATGGTCCCTGCTTCCTCCAGGTTCCCACCGTGGGTTTCCTCAATGATAAACTGTTTAATTTGTGAGCCAAGTGAACCCTTTCCTTGCTTTTGGCCAGTGTTTCACCGCAGCAGCAGAAAAGTTGTGCCATGACACTGTGGACAGGTCACTAAATTGCATACATTACATACATGAATGTGTACACACACACACACACACACACACACACACACACACACGGCAAAGAATAAGTAGTCCATCCCATTTGGACCAAAAGGAATTTAAGTCTGCCTTCCTTGCCTCTTGAGTCCCCATTATTCTCATTTATAAAACAAGATGATCTTATCTACCTCATCCAGCCAATGAATGAATGGAATGGAATGGGCCAGTGTTTGCTAGACCCTGGCGTCTGTGGAATGAATAGTAGTTACTAGAATTAAATGGAGAGCTAGGGTATACTCATTCCCAAGGAGGCAGTCGCCCACTCTTCACTCCTATCTCAAGTATGCGCGCCCACTCCCTTAGCTCACAGGTAGTGCTTCAAACTCCTACGCCCTCTGCCAAACAGGACTCACCCCGCCATCAAACCCCAGCTCGCCCCCTTCCACAAGCTTTCCAGGAGATTCTGTGGGCTGCTGGCAAGCCTTGCTTCAGCCCTCCACTCCCTGGGGCTCCTAGAGCCAGACCTCACAATCTTCTGCCTCAGACACAAAGCTGACTTCAGCTTATCCAAGCCCTAGCCTCTTCAGAGCCCTTTACATGTGACCCTGCTCCACCAAGGTCCGTGTGTGCCTTGATGCTCCTGGTTTGGCCTCAACTCCGACAACAACCAAATCAACTCGTACACATCTCAGCTTCAATACTACTTCCTCCATTAAGCCTTCTTCAGCCCCCTCACTGAAACGGCTCTTATTCGACTTCTTGCAGGGACTCACTTCAAACACCATGCGCTTGCTTACAGTGGTGAAGAGAGGAGACCTTGGAACACTGGTCACCAGGAGACGCAGGTTCAGCTAGAATGAAAGACAGACACACTGTGCTCTACACTCAGCTCAGTGCCAGATATGGAGCAGAAATGCAGTCAGTATTTGCTAAGTGGGTGTATTTGTTGATGTATTTTGTTTTATTTTTGTTGAATGGATGAAAGAATGAATACAGGCTCTTCCCACCATACTCACCTCCCTGCAGAGACCTGTGTCTACAGAACCTCGGGAGCCAAGGAGAGCAGACTTAAGGACTGACTGGCTGGCTCCTACTGAGAGATATATAGATATAGATATATAGCTAGAGTGTGTGTGTGGTGCGTCACACATCCATGCTCATCTGTGTACATGTTCATGTGCATACATGTGCACATACATGTGCACACACATGTGCACATACATGTGCACACACATGTGGAGGCTAGAGGTCAACACCAGGTATCCATCCCACCTTATTTTTTGAGGCAGATGTTGGTGCTCCGCCCCACAGTTACCTGGCAATGGCCAGGTGTGCGTGACTCACTATAAAAGGGGCTGCTTGCCCCCACCTCTCTCTCTTGCTCTTCTTCCTCTCTTCCCTCTCTGCCCCATCCCTCCTCATTCTCCTATCACTGCCTGAGCATTTCCCTGGCTCCGTAGTTTATTTCTGTCATGTTTTAACGGTGTACAGCTAAGCCACTGCTTCATACACTACAAAGTTCTACTACCCCCGCCCAGGGAGCACATTCTTCCAAAGAGGAAAAGGGCCAAGGGTTCTGCCACTGGGAAAGACAGCATGCCAGCCTGGCCCTCCACAGCCACTGCAGTATAACTGTACCCAACTTTGCATAATTTGCTTTAAAATCCTCCTGGCAGTTTGTAGGATGGTAGTCCTCACACCATGAGCCCCAGTTCTGGGGCCCTACTCCTGCTCCGAGGCCTTCCCTCACCCCTGAACCAGAAGTCTGGCCCTCTCTCCTTCAGACTGTTGGACACACTGCTTCTTTTCTCTGAGCCTGGGTCTTAATTGATCAAAAGGAAACAAAAGAGCCATCAAGTCTGAGCCTCCCACCTTAGTGGGCTGTCAGTCAACCTGGGAGGTGGGCAGGAATTGGAGGATTGCCAGGGTCAGAGGCAGGAGCACTGAGATGTAAAGATTGACTGGGGGGTGGGGGGGACTCAGGTCCAGCAGACTGAACCTTGTGTACAGGCTCAGTCGCCTAGGGGAGGGTGAGGTGGTCATGAAGGAGCACACCAGGAAGAGCTTGGAGAGGCAAAGGAGGTGCTAAGAGGGCATCAGGTGTTGCCTGCTTTTTTTACCTCATCCATCATGGGCTCTGGGGACACAGGATGTGTAGCAGTAAGCAACACAGACTGGAAGACTCTTGGGTTTCTGACTGGAAACAGTTGGAACAACTGGCTTGAACAAACCAAGCACGGTTAATATCTTTAAGAGGTGCCTAAACAAAAGGCGCTTGATGGGAAAGTTGCTTCAGGAGTTTCATGACAAGAGGCCAGGCAAAGGAGAGGACTGGAGAGGAGAGCCTGGCGTCCTCCCCTAGAGGGGCAGCAGAGCCTTGTGACTGTCATTCATCTTTAGCTGCAATGTGGGAATGGGGAGGTGCTGGAGGATGTAACTCCGAGACAAATTTCCAGCAGGCACAAAACACCAGCACACCTCCCGAAGCCTTATCCCATTCAGTCTAGATAGAAGTGGGGACAGGCTCTCCAGACCTGGACCCACTTCCTTCTCTGGTCCAGGGCCTGCCTTCCAGGTCATACAACTGCACTCTAATCTCTGCTGGGTCCCCTGAGGGGGGTGTGGGCTCTGGAAGCAGGGGCAACCTTTGTTTAAGAAAGAAAATCTCTAGTACCTGGAAGGTGAGACTCCTCAACCCACTTTTTAGCTGTGGGACCCCTGCTGGGCTAGAGACAATAATAACTGTACTTCCTTTAACTCGTTACCCACCCTGGGAGGCAGATAAGGGACATAAGCCCCAGGGGGCTTCCTACCACCAGAAAGAAGGGAAGTCCTGGCTGGAAAGCAGTCTGAAGCCCAGAGTCCCAGCCCTGTGTAAAGACCATATTTATCATAAACAATCAAATAGCAACTAAATCCTGACACCAGCTTTAGATAAATAAGGAATACTTTTAAAGAATCTATGGCCCCCGAAATATCGTACAGGAAGTTGATAATAAAAACAACTCCCTATTTGTCTGAAATGTAAGTCTAGCCAGTGCCATGTGTCTCTCCCACCAGCAGTCCTGGATCTCAGCTACTGTGATACTAATGTCCCTCAGGACCTAAAACCTCACGAACCATTGGGGAAACTCAGAAGCTAAGGCTAAAGGGAGCTGCGCATGTTCCCACCGCACTCCTGGCTCAAGCAGAGACCTGACTTGAAGGTCAGCTGGCCTTTTCCTTTTCCAGGAATTAGGCAAAGGGATCTTCCCCAGGGGGCTGATTTCACTAGGACCTAGATCTGAGCCTCCTCTGCCCAAGCACACCCTTGTAGGAGGGGCAGCATCTCTGCCAAGAGGTCCCCACCCAGAATCTGCTTCCTCCACCACATTCTAGTTCTGAGAAACCCCCACCACTCCCTAAGCCCATGCCCCAAGGTGCTCTGGGCTTTTTCCCAGGCTGTTCAGTGGACACAGAGCCTGCTTTGGACACCCTGGCTGGACCTACCAGGCAGAGCACAGAGTTCCGGGTCTCAGACACACAGGGCAGTTTTTTTTTGTTTTTTTGGTTTTTTTAGTATATCTCAAACATTACAACCATCACTGGGTCTAATGAGTTACCGCAGCTGCTGTTTGCTACTACAGACTGTTATATCCTCCCAGGCACTCATGGCCTCTGGGGCATAGGATGGGAAGGAAAGGAGAGTGGGCTGTGGTCTTCAAACCTGGTCTCTTGTGTCCAGCTCACAAACACAAGGCCAGCGGCCCAGCCCGTTCCTCAGCCTGCCCTGGCCACCTGCAAGCCCCCAAGGGACTGGAACACCACAGAGACTTCACCCTCCATCCCTACGCAACCTCTAAACTGTGACTCCCCATCTTCTCCCAACGTTAGCTCTCCCCATGAGACCCACAGATGGACCTCAGAGACTCCATGATGGTTGCTCAGGTCTAGACAAATTTGTTCAGATTGCTTCCAGAGGGAATGTGGGAGACTGACCAGAGAGGTCAGCAGTGACCTAGGAAGGTAGGGCAGGGGCTGCGGGGAGTTCAGGATCCCTCCCTGACCTGTCTAGAGCCTTTGAAGAATATTGTCTTCTGCTGTGAGGGCTCCTCCAGATCGTGGCTGGAGTCCCAGGCCTGGTCCAGGCTGGTGTTCAGTAGATGCCTAGCAAAAACAAAGGGGAATCTTGGTGTGTGTACCTCTCCACTGAGGAGGCAAAGGTCACAGTAAAATGGCACTGACCTTTGTCTCCTTTTCACTAGATCTTCAGATACTTGACAAAGTTGGTGTGCTCCTGATACCCTACCCAGTTCTCTGGGCACCCTCATATGGGTTCTTGCCATCCCTGGAGGGTATCAGCCATTACCCAGGTGGCTTAGACCTTGGTGTCAAGGCCTTTGAACTGGGTGGGCATACACCCAGGTCTGGGGGCAACATCATTACAGAAATAGTCTCGCCATTTCACTCATCAGAGTCCCTATCTTAAAACCTGGAATAGAGCTATCCCTCCTCCTGTGGGCTGAAGGTTACTGTGCTCCACAGCCATTAAACCTGACTGTCTACTTCCTTCCTAGGGTGGGTCTTTCTCACTGATGACCACAGAAATAGAAGCAAGGCTTCATCAGGTCGGTCCTTCTGGCTAGACTCACATCACTCTGCCTGAGGGGCCATGTAACTTGTCTCCAGGTGAGGGACCACACACCTTCATCTTATACCTGCTTACACCCTCACACCCACACACACCCCCGTTCCTTTACTGACATGCTCCCTCTCTGCAGAAGGGGTAAAGCAGCTAGCTCATAAGCTTTTGTAGTCCCCTGCTGTCCCCTGATCAGGAGCCTGTGAGCAAGGGGTGCCCTGTGCACTGAGCACTCTCTTCTAGCCTGGTGTACAGAAGCACGTCTGGCAGGCAGGAGGGCAGTGACTTTTGGGACAGTGTGAGCTACCTAGTGAGATACCAACCAAGGGAATAACAACAAAATCTGGTCTCCTTAACCTTTAGAAAGTTAACACCACCCCCTTCTCAACCCCTGCATCCTTTTCACTCCTCAATAATCTTATTGCAAAGAGTCCTCCCCAAATCATCAACACCCCCAAAGTTCCAGAGCTAAGGAGAACCACCCCAAGCAGGCTGGACAGGATACAAGATTCCTCATGGCCCGCCATCTCTGCTTCTTTGCTGTGAGCTTGGGTACCCTCAGGGGAGCATGAAGGGACCTTGGAGAGTGAAGGGATCTTGTGCTCAGGGGTGTGGATTTCTTGGCATCCAGACACACCTGTGGGGCCCAGGCTTGAGCTGCCCACATCTGACCTACCAAAACCTGTTCAGCAGTGTGCCCAGCCCATTGGGCTCAGTTTTGGGTCTTACTCAGCTCTTACTCATTCCCCTGCCTTTGCCCAGGACTCCCTCTGATTCTGCAGGTCTTTGTAAGCCTCCCTGGTACCCACCTCTTAGACCTGTCAGCTCCCTAAGTGGCTTTGCTGAAGTCCTTATCTTGCCTGGCAGCTCATGACAAGCAGGGGCTTTCAGAAATCCCTTCTGAGAAGAAGCATGCTCAGAGGGCACACGGGCAGGTCAGGGAGAGGGGAGGTAAAGCAGCTCACCTGAGTGAGAGAGGAGGACGGGTGTGTGGTGTGGTGTGTGTGTGTGTGTGGGTGTGTATGTGTGTATCTCTGTGTGTGTGTCTGAAATGTGTTCTCTCTCTAGAGAACAAAGCCAGGGTGGTAAGGACAGGACAGGTTTCCTTGTGGAAGAAGTGACAAAGAAACTTCCTGCACTGTGGGAATGTCTGTGCGAGGAGCTAAGTGGCAGAGATCATCTTCTGGTCTCCCTCAGGGGTGAGTGACTTTTTGTTTTGTTTAGAGAAGTGTCTCTCTATATCGCCCTGGCTGACCCCAAACTCACAGAGAGCCGACTGCCTCTGCCTCCCAAGTGCTGGGATAAAAGACATGTACCACCATGCCCAGCTAGGGATGAGTGTCTTTACCGAGGTGGGGAAGACTCCCACATGGCCTTCAGAGGATGGCCCATGGGCCTAGGGGGTGCACCCCACCCACAGTGTACAGGTGCATGCCTCCTCTGCACAATATCAAAGCAGAGTGAACCTGCCTCAGCCTGCCTCACTCTGGAAGACAGGGTTCAGCAGGCATGGAAGTCAAGTGAGAAGAGCCCAGGGTTAGCCAACCCATTGTGCCTGCTCTGTTCCCTTAGAAAACTGGTCATTGTGCACTTGACCCACCTTGCTTTCCTTTCCATTGGCCTTCTGCCCCAATCCCTGCCCAGCACACACCAGTGTGCACTGCTGTCTCCCTCTGAGGGACCTGCCTGACTTTACCTCCATGGCTTTCAGCTCATTCACTCTTCCAGCCAGCCCAGGTGCTGTCCGCCTAAGAAGCCTGTCTGGTCCTGGCCGGATGAGTCTAGCTGATGCTTGTAGTGCTGGGAAGTGCCCCCAGCCTGCTGCTGCACTGTGCAAGACTAGGGTGTGTCTCCTGTATGCCTCCTTCTGAGATGCAAACAAGCCTCATTGCCCTGGCTTTTACCACCGACTATTTTTAATCATCATCACTGTTGGGTAAGTCCTCCCACGGCCAGTGTCGGCGTGCCGAATGCTTCCTGCACACAGTTTACAGGATACCTGTTGGGGATGGTTTCGTATGTACCTTGTTTCCCTTCGGTATCCTTCTGTCTCTGGACACCTGGGTTGGCCCTGTAACTCAGCTGTAGTGAGCTGAGCTGCAGGAAACACTAACATGCAAGTGTCTTTGTGATGCATTTGTTGGCTTGTAGTCTTTGGGGTAAATACCAAATCTATCTTTCATCTCAAAGCCAAGGGATGCAGGCTGAGCAACAGCAAAGGCAGCAGGTGGGGGTTCGGCAACATCCAGTGTCAACCCCTCCTCAGAGCAGTCTCTCCCTTGGCTTTCAGAAGACCAACTCCCTTTTGCCTCTTTCTCTTGACTTCCTGACAGGGTGGAGCTCCAGGCTCAGCCTTGACCTTGTCCTGTCAAGAGCCATACCGTTGGGATGTCTCTCACGATCTACAGAACCAACCCCCAACCCCTCACATCCCCAGCCCAAATCTACCTAAGACTTAAAAGACTCTGCTCCTGCTCCATCCTGCCATCTGTCTCACAAGGCTGGCAAGCATACTCTTCTCCCCAATCTCCACTGAGGATCCCTCCTCCCAATCCTGTTCACCCCTTTCTCCATCCCCACTCAAGGGTGCTCCATGTTCACAAGCCTGCTTCCTCCCTCTTCTCCATCCCCTCTGAAGAGTGCCCCATCTTCTCAGTGGTCATAGGTCCCTTATTTTAGAATAAGTATTCTAAATCCAATCCTTCCAGAGAGCCTATGGCTGTCCCTCAGCCATATACAGGGTCCTCCCTGCTCCAAGCTGCTGTCCCCTTACCCAGCATCACTTGGGACTCTCAGCTGCTCTTCCATTGCATTTTCCCATTTAGCTTCCTGCTCTCCTTCTGCCTCTCAGACACATAGGCTCCTGTCTTTGTATCTTCAGCCTTTGCTTGGATGACTGTCCTGGGAACTGACAGAACAAGGCTACCCTAACTGCCCTGTCTAGATTGCAGCTGTCACCAACTCTAGACCACACCTCACTTAAATCCCAATTCAGTCACTTCTAGCCATTCTTTACTGCCTCCACTAGAAGCAACCCCAAGGTCAGGGATCTTTGTCCCAAGTATCTAGCACACAATAAGTCTTCAATAAACACTGGCTGAATGGAAGACCGGGTTACTTTCTCCCCTCATTTCTCCTTGCTGGAACTTTACAAGGCCACATCTAGGAGGCTGGCCAGGTGGGCATGCAGTGTTTTCTTAGCCCAGTGACCTGGGAACAAGGAAAGGAAGGGCTTAGAAAGCCAGGAAGTTGCATGGGGAAGCTTGGCTGGTCCCACTAACAAAAACAAGAGCCAGATGTGAATCCTGTGAACCTCACTGTGACTTTGGCGTGGAGTGACCCCTCCTTATGCACTGCTCTCCTGTCCCAAACACAAGAGGCCCAGCAGAGCTCATCCATCCTGCCCTCACCCCCCCCCCCCCAGCCTGGAGTGTGCCCCACCTACTGCCCCAGCCAGTTTCCTCCCATTTACTTCCTGATGCTTCTCCAAACATCTGCAGGAGCATCCACTCACAGACATCAAAGAACACCTGCTTTATCTGAGCCAGTAAGAGCAACTTAAATAGCCACCAGACAGATGGATGGATGGACAGACAGACCGGAACTGCTCTGGAGGCTATGGGCTCCCTGGAAATCCTAGTTCCTCTCACAAGGAACTCTGCAGATGAGAAGTCTTCACACTCCCAGGACTTTCTCATCAGGAGGAGAGAGACGCTGCTGCCTTTGGGGTTGTCTGGCGATTATGTCTGTAGGAACTCAGCTACTGTGCCCCGTCCCCAGGCCGCACAGTGAAGGAATCCTCACAGGGCGTCCATCCACCCTGGGCCACCATGTTGGTGATAGGACTGGGCCTCTAGAACTGCTGCCACATTCCTGCCTCTGTGTGGCAGACAAAGGGGATGGTATGTGACCAGGAAGGACCCCAGAAGCAATCCTAAGTTCTTACCTGGGAAATTAATGACATTTATTAGTTAAAACCACCAATTAACATTCTAGGAATCTGTGAGGCTCACCTGTGAAAACCCTGTAGAATGTGTAGGGGGATATGCAAAGATGGGGGGGGGGTTGGCAGCCAGGCACTCCAGGACCAAATCTGGATTTAACGGGAAATTCTAGAATACACACCAAATGTGCAAGGTTTGCCTCACCCCTTCATGACATACTGGTAGCTTGGAATATCACAATATGTTGCCACCTCTGGGTCTCCAGCACCAGGAAGCAGTGCCCAGTGAACAGTAAGTGCATGTGGAAATGTTCTTCTACAGAGGAGCCTCGGTGCTGTTTGGCATTGCATCGTTTTGTTGTTACCCAAGGGGCCTTGGAACTTGTGACTTGGTTGGTATGATTCATCCACATGTCTGTGGTAAAAGCCATCACATCTGGGAGTCAGCAGTCAACACTCCCAAATGTTTTAGAAAGAAAGAAAGGGAGGAAAGAAGGAAGGAAGCAAGCAAAGCAAAGATGGACAGAAGAGTTCTCTGATGCCATGTACCAGGGCTAAGCCACCTACTCTGCGCAGCCTGGCTTCCACAACCCTGCTCCTTGCTGTCCCAGGCTGCATTTTCATGCTGAGCCATATACCTTTGCATTGACAGTTTCCAAGAAATAGACTAGAATCCTGAAGTTTTCATTCCATTTGAGTAATCCTAAAGATTAATCAGATCGACGGGCAGTGGTGGCGCACGCCTTTAATCCCAGCACTCGGGAGGCAGAGGCAGGCAGATTTCTGAGTTTGAGGCCAGCCTGGTCTACAGAGTGAGTTCCAGGACAGCCAGGGCTACACAGAGAAACCCTGTCTCGAAAAACCAAAAAAAAAAAAAAAAAAAAAAAGAGATTAATCAGATTTCCGAATCTTCCTCTCCTCTACTTCATAGGAAGCTGATTCCGACAAATGCCTTTTTAGGTTACACAAATTTTAAGTTACACAAATGTCCTCAAAGAGATAACGCTGGTGCATGTCAAGGAATGGTTTCGGTATCAAAATGGTACCATGGGTCTTACTTTTGCATTAAATTCTGTGTGAGTCTCTAGCTTCCTTGACCACCTGTGACCAAACCTGTGTGCTTAACTCCTTCTGCTTTCCACAGCAGACTTTGATGTCCCTTCAAAATGATCAAGAGCTAACCGGGTGTGTGGGAAGGCCAGAAAATAAATGGTCTAATTCAGCTGTTTTCATCCATTTACAAGATAAAAGAGGCAGGGTAGGGACAGATCAGCCTGGTAAATTCTAGGCAGGTTGCACTAAACTTCCTTTGTTGGCTCACCCATCTGCCCTTCCTCTACACCCGAGCCAGGAGATGAAATGATGTCCTATACACTCCAAGGTGCCTTTACTATAGGCTGTCTCTTTCTCTTTGTCAGAGGTCACTCAGGACAGACATGGCGCAGGGCAATGGTCAGGGCAGGAGATGGTTTTTACTTTTTCCACCAACTATTGATCCAGGCACTGGAGATGTAGTCAGAAAGCTTTCCAAGAGTAGTAAGTTTAGGACTCCCTCATAAAATGTAGGCTCTGGGGACACTGGGCACTTCTCTTGGGACAATGTATTGCTTCAGAGAATGCAGCCTTTGGCTCTTCCTGCTTGCCTCTTTCACCCTCCTACTGGGGGGTCAGGCGGAGTGGGGAGGGGTGAGAAGGGGTGGGGTTGCAGGCCCTGACTCAGATCTTCCTCACAACGAGTGCAATGCAGGCAAGAATATAGAAAGCAGTGCACGTTTATCACAATGGAGCCTGACATAGAAGACTGGGGTTTCCACCCCTGGAGGGAAAAGCTGCCTGCGTTTGGGCTGCCACGTGGGAAGGAAGCCCCCATCCCATGGGGAGACTGTCTGTGCTGGAAAGCAGCAACAGAGCCTGAATGTGAACAATGCTGGCTCAGGCATCAAGCATGCGAGCTAAGATGTGTCCAGAGGATTCAGTCCAAGAGTCACCCCAGTCATTTAAGCTGACAGGAGTCATATAGGCTGAAGCCAGAGATGCTGGATGGACCACAAATAAGCCATCCCTGTGGTGCCGTCTTCAAGTTCCCAATCATAGCAGAATGTCTACAGTTTGTGTCATATTTATTCACCCCCAGGTCCGAGCAGCCCTTAGGAAGGGCTCTGGGGAAGAGCATTTCAAAGGGGAACAGCAGGTACAAAGGAATCTGATACCCCGAAAACCATTCAACAGAGAGGGACACCCCAGAAGGTTTCTCCATCACAGAAGTATTTAACTCAGGGGCTCAGATCCTGAAAGAACCACTGGCAGGGTTTAACAGAAGTCAGCCAAGCGCCTGTGCCTTTTAAATTTGTCACCAGATTCCAGGGAGTTAGGAAGGTGCCAGAAGGGCAGGAAACTCCTCAGACTCAACTTAGGGGAATGGGCCAGGCAGATCTGTGACCCTCTGTGAAGCCGAGGATCATGTCTGCCTTGTCCTGATGGGGAAACCACAATCCATTTCTCTTCTACTTCGAAGCCTCTGAGAGGCATCTGTCGATTGTGGAAACTTAACCAGCAA
Organism: Rhynchomys soricoides; assembly: GCA_019843965.1. Classification (NCBI taxonomy): domain Eukaryota; kingdom Metazoa; phylum Chordata; class Mammalia; order Rodentia; family Muridae; genus Rhynchomys; species Rhynchomys soricoides. The sequence goes on from JADRCH010000057.1 coordinate 2,409,447, forward strand.
ACAATTTTAGGAAACACAGTCCCAAGCTCTTTTTACTAGAGAAGAGACGGACCGTCAGCAACTGGCAATCGAAGCTCAGCACTCCTGGCCTTTCCTTCTCAGGCCTCTCCTCCTCACCTGTCCCCAAGCCCCTAGGGTTTTTAAACCATTTGGTCCTTTGTCCTTGGAGACACTTCCTTCTCCCAGCTTTTAGAATCCCAAGAGTGTCTTACCCTCTACCTCTGTGGCTGCTGGTTCTTGGTGTCTGTGCTGGCATCCTTCATCTTCCTGACTCCCCAGTAAGCTGAAGTGTCTCAGAGCTCCAGGCCCCTCAGCTTGTCCTTGCCATCTTTCCAAGGGCCCACTGCAGTTGACAGCCATCGATCTTAAATGACCACTGCAGCACCCAGGATTTAGGATGCCTCGTCTAGTGATGGTTAGACGTTCTTCCAGCCAGAGAGGCCCTTGGGCTTCAGACTCAGCACCCAAGGGCCTGTTGAGCTCTTACCCTGGAATACCCAGTGGCCATGTGGCATTTGTCTCAGGCCAAATGCTACATTTTCCCTGACCCACACTTCCGAAGTCTTCCTATTTCTGCAAGGACCAAGTTCACCTCCACACCCCCACTAGCAAGGCTGGGGCAGGGGTGCAAAAAGTGCAGAGCCATGTCTAACTCCTCCCAGCTGGTCATGAGGAAACATGAGATTTCTACCTACCAAAGGAAGTCTGGGGTAAGCTTCTGCTCTAGCTTTGCCACCAAGACTGACTGAGCCTCTGCTATCTCCATCCCCATACTCCTACTGTTTACCAGCTTGGATGCTTACCTGTGCTCTGCTCCCACAAAGCAGTGTGGGAAGGACATTTAAGTTTTAAATAATCACGGGGAATGTGTCGATACTGGATTCATAACCCTCCAGTCAGCAGAGGGAGAGCTGGCCTGTGCCTGTGCCTTCTTCCATCCTGTGCCCTCACTCTCCCAGTTTGTCCACAGCCTCTCCCTCCGGTGTGGCCCTCCTCAGATGTCTGACCCGTCCTTGCTTCAGGAGCATATTACTAGTGAGGCTTCCTTTGTTCGCCCTTCCATTTTACACCCCCCACACACACACACACCTGAATGCACCAGGCCATCCTGCTATGTAATTGTGCCCATCTCTCATGAGGACAGGGCTTCACCCGGAAGACCGTCGGTACCCACAGCAACACCCAGTGAGGCAGGTTGAGTTCTATCTGCTGCATTCCTCCAGTGACTGTTGAGACATGAGTAGGAGGTGTGGGCAGAAGCCTGACCAGCAGGCCCTGTCAGTCTTGCTACAGATCTAGAGGAGGGTTAACACCTCCTCCATGGTTATATCTAGAATGGCACACCTCTTGAGGGGGTTGGGGTGGGGTAGAGTGGGTGAGGTAGAGGGCGCAGGACACTGACAACAGTGGTGACTCTGGCCTTATGGCTAGTGTGAGGAGAATTCTAAAGATTTGTTTTTGTGGAAAGTTCTTTCTTTGTTCAAGGAGCACTGGGAGCAGCTTTTGGACCAAGAAGGTCCCTGTGTTTTTACAAGACTCAGTTCCCCATGGGTCTATAATTATGATAATCGGCTCTGTGCTCTGAGTCAGCTGCTGCACCAAACCCTACACAGTTTGCAGGGAGATGTCTCTCTCCAAGCATCTGCGGGAACTGGCCCCACCATGCAGAGGCCTGCCTGCCCAGATTGCTTCTGAATAGGATAGTCACCTTTCCTCTCTCTATCCTGGACAGATTTCAGCAGTAATCAAGGCTGAGGCCAAGGGACTTCTCCATCTCCCAGACGGTAGGACAGGAGCCACCCAGGCATGGGGTGGGGAGTGCCAAGTAGGAATCAGAGGCTACCTACAGGTGCTCTTGCAATGGAGTCATCTGGTTGTTTATAGCCCTGAGCTGCCTCTCACTCTTGCTCAGCTATCCAAACAACCAAAATAATTATTCAGCATGGTCTTGTCCTGTCCTGCTGAGCCCTTACCCTGCCTTCGCCTTCTACACATTCCTTGAACATTCTAGTAACTGCTGGCAGAAATAGTGGGGCCCATTTCCACTAACTTAACAAGTCAAGCCAAAGCAGGAATACCTTTCAAGGGCCCTTCCCTCTAGCACAACTGGACTTTCTTTGCAGATGGTAATAAACTAAGTTTCACTTCAGACAATATTCACCTGTTTACCTCGGCTAAGCAAGAGACACAGGTACTCAGGGTTAGGTTTCTCTTTTTTTGGTTTTTTTGTTTTTGTTTGGCTTGTTTTGGTTTGGTTTGGTTTTTTCGAGACAAGGTTTCTCTGTATAGCCATGGCTGTCCTGGAACTCACTCTGTAGACCAGGCTGGCCTCGAACTCAGAAATCCACCTGTCTCTGCCTCCCAAGTGCTGGGATTAAAGGCGTGCGCCACCACTGCCCAGCTTGGCAGTTCTTGGGTTTCTTTCCCACCTTTTTACAGGCTGTAATTTCTGACAGCAGTGTCCTCTCAGGACACACACACACACACACACACACACATGCACACACACACACACACACACACACACGCGCGCGCGCATTCAAGCAAACGTCTTACATTTACCTGTATGGAGTTTCTGAGTTCTCATGCATCTGTGTGGTGTTTTGTCCCCACTTTGTTAGCAATTTAGATGCTGTGGTGGCATCTATTGGAGGTGCTTAGGGGTGAAGAGCTGGGCCCCTGAGTATCCCTCAGAAGGACCCTAACCATGTAAATTCTCTACAGAGGGCACTGTGCAGCAGCTACAGGCAGAGCCCTATGGACAGCACTCTGTGCATGACAAAGCCAGTTGCAAAAGGCTGAGCCTGAAAACACTCTCAACACAGAGACAACAGCCAGGGAATCACACAGCACAAAAGAAAGAAACCCCAAAACCCAAGCTGGCTACACTTCCCCAAGTGTCAAAATGTATGGTTTAGAATTAATTTACATCTTCAAATCCTAGAGTTGAGACTGTCATGGCACCCTGACCTGAGGTACAGTTGGGCAAGATCAGCAGCTGGAAAGCAGGTTTTAACGCCTATGGGCCTTGTGTGACTGTGACCAGAGCAGGCTAGGTGACCTCCCTGAAAGGTCCATTCCGAGCAGATGACTTGCCCAGCAGCTTTTGCAAGCTTGTTAGCTGGGGAAAGGAAGACAGTGTTAAAATTCTCCAATTCCACCTCTTCCTGGATAGCCATACCAGGCTCTGCCTGGGGAACAAATGATTCTGCCAACAGCCTTTGAAGGTCTGATGTTAGTGAACAGATGCTTCAGGAGATCGTGAATCTGTGTGCTTTAAAACAAAACAAAACAAAAGAAAACATTACTTTAGCTGGGCAGTGGTGGCGCATGCCTTTAATCCCAGCACTCGGGAGGCAGAGGCAGGTGGATTTCTGTGAGTTCGAGTCCTGCCTGGTCTACAGAGTGAGTTCCAGGATAGCCAGGGCTACACAGGGCTAGTCTGTGTTCATATAAAAGTGCTGGGTATAAAAATACTGGGGCCTGGTACAGAAATATTACCAAGAGTGTGCCTTTATTTCCATCCTTCTGAGCTTTCCACAGAATTGTAAACCAATAAATATTATGGAAATGTTGCTTCTGCCCCAGAAAAGAGCTGACAGTCATGGTCTGACCCATGTCTACCTACTCTGCCCTTCCGGCCTGGAGACTCCATGCGGCCTTTCATAGTGAAGCACAGTTTTGTCACTTTGCCCAGAGTCATAGCGCAAGGACTAGCTACCATACCACTTTTGCAGAGTGGTTTATTATAGAGGGAACTTTTTTGTTCTAAAGAGTGAAAGAAAAATGGTTTAGGAAAACAAGAGTTTGCTTCCAGTGTGCAAGGGAGGTGGGAGTGGGGGTGGGGAATGATGGCTCTTCAGGAGAGGAGACTGAGATTAAAATAGGAGGCTTCGGTCTGGAGTGTTGCCAGTGTGGACTACAGTGTTGCCGGTTCTCAGTGTGGACTATAGTCCTTTCTCCTTTCCTCTTTCCCCATCCTCTGGCTTACTTTACCAGGAGTGCCCACGAATGTTCACCGACCGCACTTTTTCTATGCTTGCTTACATTTTTGCCTTAATATCTTCTACAGAACTAGGTCACTTTTGTGTTTTAGGATTTGCCCCGCCCCCCCCTCGGTTATTTTGAAGGACTCTTGATCCCTTTGATCTTGGTGTTGATGGTTTTAAATCTTTTCTATTATGGTTTGATATTTGTGCATTTTTGGCTGAGGTGGGTATCTCGTACAGATTCTTCAGTGGAACTTTCTTCAGGTTCCTCCTCCTCTGCCTCCTCTTCCCCCTCTCTCTCCTCCTGCTCTCCCTCCTCCTCCTACTCTTCCTCTTCCTCTTCTTCCTCCCCTTCCTCCTGCTCTCCCTCCTGTTCTTCCTTCTTTTACTCTTCCTCCTGATCTTCTTCCTCCTCTTCTCCTCTTCCTCCTCCTCCCCCTTTCTCTTCTTCCTCCCCTTCTTCTTCTTCCTCCTCCTCATCTTCATCAAATTTAAATTTTTCTCTAGAAACTTGCTACCATCTCCAGGGTAGATCTGTTTCCCAAACATTAAAACGTGAGGATTTTTACATCCTCCTCATCTTCATCTTCTGACTCTACATCTTCCTCTATAGCTACAAGGTGCTGTCATTAAGAACTGACCATTCTCAATGATAACTGGTGCTCATTTTTGTCATTTTCACTTTAAACTGATAATCCTGTCAGCCTTTGATTCACAACCAGAAAGGTAGTTCTGAGGCCTGAGATGGTTCGTGTCCGTGCCCATGAGGCTGAGGCACACACTTCTGTGTGAGAGAAACTGGACAAAAACAAAAGCGAAAAAACAAAAAGACCCTACTCTCTGCTCCTCAAAGCAGACATGCAGGATGGAATTACTCCAAGGAGAGGAACAGTATTTTTACGTTAGCTGTTTATCTTATTAGAAATGCTCTGAACTTGTGATGTTACCAAGTAGATTAAGTTGCTTGACAGAATTTCATTCATTTGAACAAGAAAAAAAAATATTTGTAACCCTTACACGGTTGAATACATATGTTTATATAGTTGTTAAATATGGACTGATCCTGTGTGTCTTCAACACTCAATAAATAAGATACTCTAAACACTGACTTACTCACTGAAGAGGTAAAGGTGCCTCAAGACCTGCGGTTAATCCCTGGGGCCCATGTGGTGGAAGGAAGAACTGACGCTTGTCCTTTGACTTCCATTCACGCACTGTGATGTGTGTGTGTGTGTGTGTGTGTGTGTGTGTGTGTGTGTATGTGAGAGAGAGAGAGAACTGACTCTCTTGTCCTGACCTCTATTCACACACTGTGACATGTGTGTGTATGCATGTGTGTGTGCACAAATAAACAAATAAATGTGACAAAAATATTAAAGACCCACTTATACACTCGACAAATCTGTCTACGCGCGCGTCATGTACTGTTTTGCTTTAAAGGGTGGGGTAAGAAAAGATTTCAGGCTGCTCCACTCATACTCTCCTTCCCACACAAAGTGAGACACTCTTCCTGCCGAAAGAAAGCCAGAAGTCCACGCCGGGTGAAGCCGGCAGCCATCTTTGCCTGTTGCATGTGGAATTTTGGATGAATGCTGGTGTTTCTATGTCTGTAAACTGAACACAGCACCCAGGGATCTCAGGACACCACACTGAGCAGATCTGCAGAATCAGCTATCTACTTCCTGTTGCTCATTAACTTGCACCCCATCAGGGTGCATAGGGGCTAGGAAGACAGAGTTCCGCAGCAATTACAGGTTCAGTGCTTAGCCTAGGCGTGTGCTCAGTCAGGAAGCAAGGTGGTGAACAAAGGAAGGAAGGGGGGGAGAGAATGAAAGAGGGAGGAGGGCTGGGAGGAGGAGGGGAGAGGAAGAAAGTGGAAAGGAAGGGAAGGGAGAGGAGGGGAGGGGAGGATGGACAAAGTGCCCCAGAAGACAGAAGAGAAGTGGTGTGGAGAGGGCACAGTCACAGTGGGGATAGGCTAAAATGGCCCTAGTACAACAGACGACGTCACCCTTCAGGGAGAAAGATATGAAATAAATATTGTGACATCCATCACCTCAGAGCCTCTTACAGGAAAGGCCAGCCAAGGGTTCCCTCATGTCTGCCCCCTGGCTTGCACTCTCATCACCATTGATGACCACACATGCTGTACACTTCACCAATGAGTGTCTGTATTTCCTCAGAGCCACCATTTTGGAATCCAAACTCACAGATTTGTTTCAGATCTCACCAGGCTGCAACTGTGAGGGATTCCTGGGCAGGGGAAAGAAGCTCAGAAACAGTGGGCCCACCTAGAGGGAAGGGCGGCAGTGGTCCCAGAGTTTAGATCACATGTTGTGGAGTGAGCAGTAATAAATGTTTTGAAAGCAAATCTAGACACATTCTTGGTGGGATGAGGAGTGGTGTCCCTCACCAAAACGTCTGAGCAAAACTAACTGACACCCAAGCCAAGTCCCAAAAGCTACAACATCCTTGAATTGTGCTTATCAACCAGGTGTCTAAGATCCCAAATGAATGGAATTAGACAAATTTATGGATCTGTCACAGTGAAAGACTGAGCTGTAAATGCCCAAGTCCAGTCCTGTTCATGTTGCCAGCTTTAGTCCAACAAACCATCGGCTTCCTCATTCACACCCTAAAAGCACTAATCCCAAAGCCCCAGCTTACTCAGAACCCTGGCAGCAGAGACATTGTATACTACAAGTGACCAGCCTGTGATGGTGTCCTCCAGACAGGTACAGAGCCAGAACTCTGACACACCCTGAGGGGAGATCATCCAAGCCAAAGAGGAAAGGCAAATGTCCATGGTTGTGGTCACTGATGGAAAAAGCAAGGTCCAGGCCCAAAGCCTCTGGGTGCCCAGCCCAGCATCCTGCATTGTACCAGGCCACTGGGAGTCCTGCAGCTCATTTAGAAAGGCCAGTCAGGATGTCATTATGTCTGTGATGATTTGTATATGCTTGGCCCAGGGCGTGGCACTATTAGAAGGTGTGACCTTGTTGGAGTAGGGGTGTCACTTGTGGATGTGGGCTATAAGACCCTCCTCCTAGCTCCTGGAAGCTAGTATTCTGCTAGTAGCCTTCAGATGAAGATGTAGAACTCTCAGCTCCTCCTGCATCATGCCTGCCTGGGTGCTGCCATGCTCCTGCCTTGATGATAATGGACTGAACCTCTGAACCTGTAAGCCAGTCCCAATTAAATGTTGTCCTTATAAGAGTTGCCTTGGTCATGGTGTCTGTTCACAGCAGTACAACCTTAACTAAAACAGAAGTTGGTACCAGAAGTGGGGTATTGCTGTGATAGGTTTGACTATGCTTTTGTTTGGAAGAATGTAGATTTGGGGACTTTGGATTTGAAAAGGCATGAAATGTTTTAAGTAGGGCTTAATGAGCCATCCTAGTAGGAATATGGAAGACTTTGCTGCTGTGAGTGATTTGAACTCTGCTGGCCTGGCCCAAGATGTTTCAGAGGAGAAGAATTTCAGTATGTGGCATAGAGACTGATTTTTGTGATATTTTGGTGAAAAGTGTGGCTGCTTTTTGCCCTTGTCTGAAGAGTCTACCTGAGGCTAAGGTAAAGAGATTTATCTTAATTGCATAGACAAAGGAAGTCTCAAAAAAGCCCAGCAGAGACTTTGTTCTCTGGTTAAGTCTCATGAAGAACATTTTGAACAAGCATAGCAAGCTTAGAAAGGAAAAATATAAAATATATGGTTCAGGTATTAAAGGGGCACCAGGAAGTAAAATGGAGCTGAATCCTGTGTTCTAGAAGACAGCAGATTAAGGGAGTGGGACTTTGGAGCAAGATCCTACCCAGCTAAATTTAGATCTAGGCATGGTGGTACACACCTTTAATCCCAGGAGACAGGCAAGCAGATCTCTGAGTTCAAGGTCAATCTACAAATCAAGATCCAGGACAGCCAAGCTTAGGCAGTGAAGGAGTTGGAAAACTAGCTAGTGATAATGTAATTGAACAAGGGGGGCATGTTCCAGCTTCAGCAAGCAGCAGAACTCAGCAGCTTCGGCCACGTGGCTCTGGCTTTAGAGTGAAAAATACAATGGACTACTGGGACAATTGATGCTGGTTAGCTGGAACTAAGGAATTAGTGATGATTAAGAAAAAAAACAGTATCACAGAGATGAAATTTTCTGGGAAGTGTTCTCTGAGAGCACAAAGAAGCTGTGTTCCAGAATTAGCCACGGTTGTACCTCAAGATGCAGCTAGACTTGGTAATGTGCAAGAGTCACCCAGGTAGTGCTGGTTTGAAGGTATGAAGAGGTCATGGAGAGCAGCTGAGACTTGTACTGTGAGAGGCCATGGAAGGCCACTGGTGAAGGTACAGTCTCAGAAGTAGTTGGTGGCCCAGGACTGAAGAGGTTGTGCAAAGAAACTTAGGCTTGGCATTATGAAGAGAGCCTATGAGAGGCTATTGGTGAAGCCTAGTTGCAGCAGAAGACCTCAAAGTATTGGAGATGCTAGTACCATGGATGACCACCAAGAACAACAGCAGCAGTGGAGTGGATCTACCAGACCCTAGAGTGCTACAGAGGACATAGCTTGAGATATGACCCCAATCCCTTTGGAGGAACCCAGAAGATCATGTGTGAATCACAGACATTGAAACCAGAAGCTGTAACATTGAAGTTGCCTTGGAGACCCCAAGATGTTCAAGATGCCAGAGCCATGGGCTATCTGCTGAGGAAAGCTGCTAACAGAGAGTGGCACCAGCCCAGGAAAAGAAGTTTGTTGCAGTCAATAAAGATGAAAAAGGAGTTGGAGATCTGAAGACTACTTTGACATCAGACATGGGGATGCAGAGTTTGGAGTTTGCCCAGCTGGTTTCCTGTCTTGCTTTGGGGATTACAGTTAAGTGATTGGATGAATCTCAGAAGAAACCTTGAACTTTGGAGATTGTTGAGACTGCTATGGAGTGCGGGGGCTTTGGAAGTTGGACTAAATGTATTTTTATTATACTATGTTTAGGTATGACTTCATTAGTCATGGTTCTCTAGAGTCACAGAACTTATGGGTAGTCTCTATATAGTAAGGGAATTTGTTGATGACTTACAGTCTGTAGTCCAATTCCCCAACAATGGTCAGCAGCAGCTGTGAATGGAAGTCCAAGGATCTAGCCGTTGCTTAGTCCCACAAGGCACGCAGGTGAAGAAGAGTGAATCTTCCTTCTCCCAGTGTCCTTATGTAGGTCTCCAGCAGAAGGTGTGGCCCAGATTAAAGGTGTGTACCACCACGACTGGATCTGGGATTTACTTAGTCCCAGGCTGACCTTGAACTCAGAGATCTCCTTACTTCAGTCTCCTAGGATTAAGGGTGTGTACTACTTTGCTTGGGCCTAAGCTTTTCATGGCAACTATGCCTCAAGATCTCCATGCCAAGATCCAGGTCAGAAACCTGTGTCTTCCAGCCTCAAGATCTGGATCACAGGTGAGCCTTCTAATTCTGGATTGTAGTTCACTCCAGAAATAGTCAGGTTGGCAATCAGGAATGGCCGCTACAACTCCCATAGACTGAACAAGCCTATGGGGGTCTCAAATGCCAGTACCACTTCTCACTGCCAGTTCTTTCAATGGTCTACAAAGATCCTTGCAATTGTCTTTATTGTTCCTTACCCCTAGGCCAGCTCTCAGATTACCCATAAATACCTGCTCTCCCTTAACCGCCTCTCCTGCCGGTAGAGTTGTCACAGTGGGAAAGCCGGTCCCTGTGTCTCTGTCTCTGTCTCTCTCTGTTTGAAAAAGTAGAGTGCTACCATTGAGTAAGACGTGTCCATCAAAGAAGTTCAGGATCCATAATTGGGTTTAGGACAACAGAGAAAGGGAAAGAAAAAGAGAGAGAGGAGGAGGAAGGGGAAAGCAGGACCTAGGACAAGAATACGCACGGCTAATATTTCATACATAAGGACTGGCTACTGTCAGAATGCCCTTTCATTTATCTCCAAGCTGACTCTGAGGAAAATATCATTATAAATATTATTACCTTGATTGTTGTGTTTTATAAAAGGAATCAGGATATGTTTGATAGATGGTGCGGTGGATGGGATGCCTCGGTGAGCACATGCTGAGGCATCCCTTCCCTCTGAGGTACCAGCCATAAGATGTGTACAGTGTAGAATAGAGTTGGAAGGATAAGTCCTTATTCGTTTTAAGAATATTCAATTTTGTATCTTAAAAAAGATGCTGAATTTTGAACTCCTTTTCTACCAGAACCCCTTTTACTCTGTACTTCAAAGGAGCTAGCCAGGGTCTCCACAATGCAGACAGCCACACCCGCTTCATGGGTAGGTACATTTTCTGAGCACCTCAGAAGCTTGGCTACCTGGACCTGTCGAAATCCTTTATCAGGATTATAAACCCAGACATCCAACTGAGACCTTCAGTTTGACTCTCCAGAGTCCAAGCACAGTTCTTGATGAAATCAAAGCTTTTGCAAGGAGAGATCAGAAGAGGCCCCGCTGGCCTGGGTCAGAAATCTTCTGAGGTTTCTGTAGTGCAAGACCACCTCCCAAGGAGATGTTCACAGCAGGGGAGGCATCCTGTCAGTAGGGAGGGAGGGAGGGGAAACCACGGGAGTCTGTGCTATTAACTCCCTTGATGGATCATGGAGCACGGGATGCTCTGCCTGCTAACTCATTTGTCAAAAAGCAGCCAGTGTTCTGTGTTCTCCTCTGCATACACCCATGGCCTCTGCCCTTCAGCCATGCAGCTGGGGTTCAATGTCACCCCTAGGCTACATAAGCCACAGTGTCCCTGGCTCCAGCAGAAGAGTTCTAGACCATGCTCTAAATGAAAGCAGTGCCAGTTTTAATCCATAAGGTTGGATTAAAACCAAGATTAAAAAACAACAATAAAACACCCTATTCCTCTCTTTACATTAAAAAAAAAAAAATCTGACACTAAATCACAACTTAAGAAAGTCTAATTTAGAACAAGGTGCTGGTTTTAATCCAGTGATTACTTTACCTTTTAAAGTAAACATCGAATGATTTAAAAACTACATTCCCTATTTCTTCGGGCTTTGTGCCTTCCTGGTTTGACTCATGGGCCTTTGTTGTCAAGCTCGTTAGACTGAACCACAAAGAATTTTTCATTTTGGACTTTTAGGCAGTTACTGGGAAGTCCAAGGAGAGGGAGAGCAAGCAGCTTCTTGTTTTGCCTCTGCCTCCATCACTGGATGAGGTTTTCAAATGTTTTTCAGAGACGTAGGAATAGAGGAATACGCGTGCTCTCTCGTGTTGGGACAAACCTGATGAGTGCCAAGTGCTTGCACCTCACTACTGAAGTACCTTCCTCAGCTCTGGCTGCCTTCTGCAGTAGTTGTTCAAGCACCTGTAAATACCTGCAGCATTGCTAGTCCTTGGCAACATCTCAAGGAAACAGAGATAGGGAAAACAGCAATGACCTCAGTTTACAACTAGAAACAGGCTCTTAAGCAAATGCAGGTGTCATAAATGACTAGACTGAAGAGAGGACTGTGGAAGGAGGAGCACCCATCCTGACGGTGCAATTGTTAACAGTGCTGACTTTCCTCCACTCTCATGTGTCTCTAAAATAGCAGCTCTCGCTCAGCTGTATGACACACAGCAGATCAGGTTGTTTCGGGGAAGATGGAGAAGTTTTGAAAGACTATCGCCTCAGAAGGCAGTTTCCTCCCGACAGGTCCAGATGAAAAGTTGGCGAGCAGCAGCTCTAAGGTAGCACTGGCAGTGGCTATGCATTCTGAGGTCAGCGTATACTAGGATGTTAGACAGTGTGCGCTCCAGCTAAGCAACTGGAGGCGCAAGTGAGCGTGGAGGTGTTAGGAACCAGTGTGGGTGGACACTGCTGTTTTGCTTTCCAAATTTATCATGCCCGGTCCCTTTTCTACTTTATCTACTCAAACTGAGTTTTCGGGGGCTGGAGAGATGTCATGGTAGTTGAAAGCACTTCCTGCTCTGAGAGGACCAGAGTTTGGTTCTTAGCCCCCCCATCAGGCAGTGTAGAATTCTCCATGGGCATTTGACCCCCTTCTTCTGACCTCCATGGGCCATGTGGCATATTCACACATACACATAATTTTTTTTTTTAATTAAAAAATATATATGAGGGGCTTAAGAGATATTTCAGCAGTTAAAAACACTTGCTCTTCCAGAGGTCCCAGGTTCAAACCCCAGCACTCACACACAACAGCTAACAAACATCTGCAAATTGCAGTTCCAGACTATTCAGTTCCCTTTTCTGACCCAAGGGCACCTGACCCGTGTGGTACCCAAACATACATGCAAGGAAAATATAAGACAATCTTAAGAGCAATTTGAGTTTCTTCTCCCTGTAAAGCCCAGCTCAGACTCACTGGTAGGATGTAACCTGTCCTCATCTCTGTCTTTCAACTCTTTATCCTAACCTATAATCTTGGCCTCTCAACCCTCTGCACCTTAGACTGCATTATCTCTAGTCATACCTCTCGTTGTGGAATGTCTACTGTACTTGCCAGTTCCCTGAGCACTTGCCTTCCATTTATTGTCTAGTTATTTTTAAAATGTTGTCTTCCAGCCAGAAACACACGTTCTTGTAACTTTTCATCCAATTATCAGTGCTGCCCTGAAACTGACTCACAGAGGTGCCCTCTTCTGCATTAGTTCTAGATGTCATATGGGTATGATTAGCATTCATAACTTTGCTTAAAACTACAAAATATAAATTGCCAATAGGAGCAGATTAAACATTAATGATACCCCACAAATTTATGCTCAAAACCAAGCATTTTCACAACCTACTGGCCCCACAGTGAGTGAACCTTTCTGTTCCTATGATAGATTTTGGTCATTCATCTTCCACACCATCGTCCTCTTGGATGCTAGAAAAGTCCACTTCTTTTACCCACTGCAGTGTAGGAGGGGAGGGCCACGTGCACAAACAAAGTAGATATTAGAATTAGTTTATTTTTCTACTTAACTTTTAATAAATGAGAAACACAGTAGTCTTGTCTCATATAGAACATTTATAGTACATAACAATCCATAAAGCCTCATGGTGAGGTAGGAACAGCTTTGGAAATAACACACAGTCATAAAACACACAGAAGTTAGGGGAAAGGCTGCGGCACTCAAGTTGGAGATGAGCCACATAGACTGCGCGGTTGGCCCAGGGGATGGGCAGCAGCAGCAGACAAGACCAACGTGAGAGTGTCTCAGAGAATGGGACACACTAACACCCCACTGTGCTGGTTCAAGGCAGACCCTATCATGGCCATTTGTGTCTTCTTATATAACCACATATTAATTCTGTGTTACATTCTCAGCATCTTTTTTTTTGTCTGACAATGAACCTTAATATTTTTGGTTTAAAAGTTTAAATTGATTAATACACAAAAGGCTCTTGTGCCAGCGAAAATGACTGCTTAATATTCCAGAGCTTGTTAGTAAAACAAAATAGGATCAGCATATACATACACATATGTATATATGCAACGCTGTATCAAAATAGTGTGGTTACAGTCCCATTTTGCAGACAGAAGCCTTCCACTTTCCCAAGACCTCTCAACACTGTTCACCACTTAACTGACACGCAGTGCTAAAATAAATATTTTCTACTGTAGAGCCACGCCCCAGATTTGTATAGGACTACCTTAAGACAGGTTAATGATATGTTGTTGTTGCCGTTACTCAAATGGTATCTGCTTGTAAAACAGTTAAAAACATTCAAAACCAGTTATCTACCAAATACTTCACATTGGGTTTTCTTTTCCCTCAAAACTTTCAGGAACTCAAATTAACAGATGCTGACAAGACACACACACACACAAACGGCCTCCTGAGACCCTCCCGACTTGACGGAAACCCTTCCTGCTCAAATTATACATCTTAGGATAAAGCTACCTAGCATTTTGTTTTGGGTGTGAAAACTACAGTAAAATGTTCAAGGACTGTACTTCTACAATGTAGACACCCGGCCCTCCCCAGGAAAAGAATCACTCCTACGAGTTAAAAGCTGGCCATGGGAAATCAGGTCCATTGTTCCAAGGCTGTGCGTGGCTTGGAAGGATTCCTGTTTGAATTCCTCACTCAGGTCCACAATGACCTGGCTCACGTCAGACCAAACCAGGGAAGCCTCCCCCAGCCCTGATTCGGTGAGAGGAAGCACATTTCAACAATGGGATAGATAGTCCCAAAGAGGCCAAGGTAGCTCCTCATTTTCTTCCAAGAAATAAGCTATTTTGGAAAAGACACTCAAATCCCACAACATTTAAATATAAAAAGTCTTTTCTTCTTAAAGATAATGCTAATATAGCTTTTAAAAAATGGGTTAGAAAGTGCATTGTAAAGAAATAAATAATTCTCTAAAACCTCAAGGTGAGTTGGCGCCCATGAATTTTGCTATGACAAACACCTTTGAAAAAAAAGCCTACGGTACCACATTTTTACATAAGCCACTTAACCCAGGCCACCACCACCTTAAAGCACTTCTGAAAACGAGATTGACACAGCCCTCCTCTCCGTGACATAAACCTGCCCAGAGCGTTCTAAAGGACACCTCCTGGATGTCATAGGCTTGCCTTCCTGTACCACTGTGGAAACGCTGAAACCTTCCGCACAGTGCCACCTGAGACACCTAGAGCGCCCACTCATGCCAATCACAGATCTCTCAATTTCATGTTTTTTTAAAAAAGCAAACGCTTTGCAAAAATCAAAGTAACCACCTGCCAAGGGGTCAGAGCACACATTAGTGAAGTATTATGTAGGTTGATGGTTGGCCCTGTGTAGTTAGTAAATGTGAGCTTACAAACTATGTTCCAAAAATTACATTTCTTATCAGAAAATCCAGCTTTTCTTAAGTAGGCCCATTGCCAGCAACAGGCTTACTACACCAGGGGAGAGACCATCCCTTAAAAGTAACTGTCACACTCAAACACTTCCACTTTCAGATTATTAAGCAATGAGTTATTTCAAATCCCAAAAGTTAACTTTCCCAAAAGTAGTCAGCTATAAAAGTTATTGAAGTAGTCAGAATACTTTGTTCCTAGAAAAATAGAGCTATACATAACTGATATTAATAATCACTCTTTTGAAGACAAAAATCTACACTTCCTTCACAAAGAATTAACCTTTCTCTATCAAGGAAAATATAACTTAAAAATCTTCAAATGTTTGCATTGGATTTGAAATCTGTGGCAATGGAGCAGCCGTGAATAACTTCTGGGTGCAAAGTGCGGTGTCCTGCAGAGTAAGCACAGTGCGAGCGAGTGTGCCAAGACATGGAGGCTAAAGACCTAAGCCTTCCTTTTACTGGTTTTGCTTTCTAAAGTCATATCCAGATTAAATTGCATGAGCCATCTGATTTCATTTTCAAGTCACTGGCTCTTGGCTAAGCACACAGTGTTGGCTGCACATGGAGAAAGGTATTCAATCCATTTGATGGGTCACTATGGAAGTTTTTTAAAGACACAATTTAGACTAGTAGTTTGCAGTTTAAGGAGCCAAGACAAGTCTGCATTCTCTAAAATATTCATGCATTTAGAATCTTTTAGCTTAATGTTGCTAATACCAGTCTCTGAAAGAAAGCAACACTGGCAAACATGTTTAGACTGACTTTGGTAAAATGAAGCCACTGGAGATGTTCAAGATAATTCAGAGCTGTGATCTCAACTTTAATATGTAATGACTGACGTAGCTTGTCTTCTTCCCTGTTCTTATCCCCTCTATGCTCCACGATGTATAAACTCTAACTCATCTTGTGAATTAGCTCACGGTTTACTAGACTACTACTCAGCAGTAGAGAACACAGAGGAGTAACTAATCTTATTTCCTGCTAATAGTCTTGACTCGCTCTGGAAATATGCTGCCATTCTGCTATGTTTATGATCTCAAAGGGCAAGTAACTATCCCCTCAAACATCAAAGGAAACAAACTCGATGATTTTAAAGGCCTAGCTATTACAATCCTATCAGATAAGATATAACAATGGGGGAAAGAAAAGCAGAGAAATTCCAGTAACAATTTTATTTATCCCCCTAATTTTTATTATGGGAAACCCAGGAATCAAATGTCATTATGTCATATAAGGTTTATACTTACTTTAAACAAAAATGTAACATAGTGTTAAAACTGGCTTTCAAAATGTGTTCCAGCATAGCTGCACTATGCACTAATAATCACAAGGCTGTAATGTAGCACACTCTATTATGCAGTTCCATTATGTTCTTACAAAAATAGAATTAACCTGTGTGACCAGACAAGGACTTCAATTACACTACTTGGCAAACTTAGTATTTCAGTGGAGTCTATTTTCTCTTGCAGTTTAGAAGCAAAAGTCAAATATCACATCTTTTTCAAGATTCACAAAGATGATTCGGGCTGTTTGTTTGGCACGTTTTTAATCTCTATCACCACAGCAGGGAGACTGCCTTCGGCTTTAGTCCTCCTGGTCTTCTTCTCTAGATTTTCACTGAGTTCTAAACAAGAAATGCTAACTGTTGGCGCCTTCTCTGCATCCTTCCCAGAATGGACCTGTGGCCGTGTCCCGCAGCACTGCTTCAGAGCACACTGAGTTCTGCAGGCAAGTTCACACGGGACTACACTTGATTTAGAGCCTACGCTAGCGAATTCAGGCTGGATGGTAGTAGCGTGGATTCCATGATTGTGAAAAACATCTTTAATGGTTTTGGCCACCTGCATGTAAGAAGCTGGGTCTTCACATTTTATGTGAGCAGTGGCGATGATCCTGCTTCCGGCGAGCTGCCAGACGTGTAACTCATGGACTTCCTCAACTCCTTCAACATCCCGTAGCTCTTTTACCAAATGTTTGATATCAATTTGCTTAGGAACAGTTTGTAGAAGAATGAGAGCTGATTCCTTAAGCAATGGGTAAGTCGTGTAAAGAAGTATACAAACCATTATAATACAAAGGGTTGGATCCAGGTAGAGCACCCAGCACGGACCAGCCTCACGAAACGGGGCCTGGGTGCTGTTAATTATCTCTACAGAAGATTTGCAGGGATCAGGAAAACACGGGTTCATACAAAAGTCGTCTTCAGTACAACCCTCCCAGGAAAAGTAAAAGACCAAGGCGTTCACTACCACGATCACGGAGCCCAGGGCATCTCCAAGGACGTGCAGAAACACTCCTCGCATGTTCAGCTGCCCAGCTCTGTTGTCCTCTGATTCCAGACTGTCAGACTCCTGGATGAGATTCCCATTTACTTGTACATCCACTGAATCATCACTTCTCAATTTTTCTGGCTCTACAACAAAACAATACAATTTTAATTAAGCATGTTTAAAGTGTCCATAGAAACATCTTGTCTAACAGTGAGTAAGTTTAAACTCTTTTCATAAAGCACAATGAAAGTATGCTGAGAGCAATTCACAGTGAGCTGGCACTGGGTACTGCTAGTACCCAACGGTGAAGATTCAACTGTCACTGGGTTACTGCTCCATCTTGTTCCTTCTCACCCTCTCACATCTGCCCCTCACTATTGGGTTGATGTCCTGTAAACACTCTGCTTCACTTCTCTGAAACATACAAGACAAACAAAATTTAAGGCAATCAGTTAAGCAGCACCTAGAGTAACTCTAACACAAACTGATCTGATGTGAGGTTCTCTGTAGTCAGTGGCGCTAGGTAGACGGAGAAAAACAGCTCTAATGTAAAATATTCATCATGAACACAAAATACAGTGTCTTGGTAGAGGGATTTACAGACTGACAAATCAACAACCTGGGGCTATTGCTGGGTGGTGCGGGCCTTTGATCCCAGCACTGGGTAGACAGATAGATGCAGGAGGAATTCTGTGAGTTTGAGGCCAGCCTGTTCTACAGAGTGAGTTCCAGGACAGCCAGCGCTACACAGAAACCCTGTGTCCAGGAACTAAAACAAACTAGCAAGCAAAACACAACCTGAAGCTATCAACGAAGTTGGAAGTCAATAATCACTAAGTAACCTAAAAGTTCCAGTCAGACCGCAGGCACACCTGAGTAGCTTCATTTTCTCCTTTCTTGTGCACCACCTGAACTTCCTAACATGTTACTATGCACTGGAGAAGTTAAGTTGCCTCTGCGTGTAACTTAACCAGATACAAACGGCAAGAAAAACTGGAGGAACACACACCACCTTAACCTTGAGCTTGGGTGGTACTGGCTGGTTCTCATTTCTTTTCCACACTTACCTTCCAAATTACCATTAAGCACACGTGTGCTGAAGATGAAAAGCGTTCATTAAAACCACGAGGGTAATACATCACCAACGGGTCTAGCACCATTATGCCAAACCCAAAGAGGTTAGGGAGCAACGTGCCCTGGCAGGTCCCCTAAACTGTGATTTTCCGGATTAGGTGGTCGGTTCAGAGAAACACACTCCCGTTCACAAAGGCCACCTCTAATCAGGGCCCACACACCCCCCAACACGTCATTATCCAACTTGTTCAGTGGGCACGAAACCACCGCGCCCCCGGGCGCGGGGCGTGGCACCCACCACGGTCGCCAGGGGGCGCCCGTCCCGACCCCTCCGGCGCTCACCTGCCTGGTCCGCCTTCAGCCCGTTGGAATTGCTGGTGTTGGCCACCAGCGTGTTGGTCTCCTCCTGGTCCGGCGCCCGGCCCGGCGGCGCGCCCGCCTCGGCCCCCGCGCGGCCCGCCTTGCGCGCGCCCTTGGAGAGGTGGCCGTGGCCGTGCGAGTGGCCGTGGCCCGCGCCCTGGCCCTCACCGCTGTGGTGGTGGAACAGGCAGAGCCCCAGCACGTTGACCAGCAGCCCCGCCACGCCGACGCTCAGCACCACGAGCGGCTGCTGCATCTCATGCGGCTCGATGAAGCGCTCGACGGCTTCCAGCAGGATGGCGAAGCACAGCCCTGTGAGGAAGATGGCGTTCACCAGCGCGCCCATCACCTCAGCGCGGATCCAGCCGAACGTGTTCTTCTGCGTGGCGTGAGTCCTCCGGGCGAAGCGCTCGGCCACCAGCGCCACCACGAGCGCCAGCACGTCCGACAGCATGTGGAAGGAGTCGGACAGCATGGCGAGCGACGCGGTCACCCGGCTCACCACCACCTCCAGCACCATGAACATGAAGGTCAGCAGCAGCATGCACAGCAGCCGGCCGCGGTTGCGGCCCCAGCAGCCCATGGCGGCGGCCTGAGGCTCGGCGCTGACGCGGGAGCGGCGCTGTGGGGAAACCGCCGGCCGCGCAGCTACTCAAGCGCCGGCGCTCGGCTTGACTGGCGAGGCGGAGGGTGCGGCGGGCCACTGAGTGCCGAGGGGCTGCCGAGCATCAGACCGAGGCGCTCGGGAGACGGCGTCCGCGGCAACTGCGCTCAGCCCGGCGGCGGCCGCCGTCTTCGCCCCCCCGCCTTTGCAGACGGTTTACAAAAAAACTTTGCTTTGCACTCGGAACCCCCGTTTTCACACGGACCCGAGCGTGACAAGGCCCCGGTGCCCCGCCCCCCGGCCCGGCTCGCCTCCCCATTGGCCAGGGCTGCCTCACGACAGCCCTGGAGTCCCGCCCTTCCTCAGCCTCTATTGGCTAACACGGCGGAGAGGCGGGAGGGGGCGGGGCGCGGCCGCGGGAGCTGGGGGCGGGGCCTGTGCACTGGGGAGCCGGGCGTGGGCCGGGGGCCGCGGCCGGGTGCAGCGGCGGGCGGTGCGGGGGAGGGTGGGCGCGGGCCGCGTGCAGCAGTGGCAGGCGGCCGGGCGGTGGCGCCGAGCCCTGGGGCGTAGTGAGCAGTTCCCGCTTCCCGCGGTGCGGGTTCCGATCCGCGGTTCCCCTACGCCGGCCCGGCCGCCCCAGACTTTGATCCTGCGAGCTGGGTGCACGTGGGGGTGGCTGGGTGACAGGTCGGAGCCCAGGAGGGGCGGGGAGTGCGGGCTGTGCGGGCGGCGGCGGTGGCGTGGGCGCGGCCGAACGAGGAGCTGAGTTAGGGACTGGTTTTCTAGCCGTACAACCCCAACCTCGGGAACACTTTCCATCCAGCGGGTCACCTGCAGGGCCACCTCCCCGGGGCAACCGTGTGAAGTCAGCCTGTCGCTGACACTCTTAAGTTGTGGGGGTGCTGACATGGGGCGGGAGCGTGCTGCGTGACTTGGGCAAGTCACCTAATCTCGCTACACCTGTTTCTTCATCACTAGAGGGAAGGGTTGGGTAAGTGGAACTCTTCTGCTTCCTAGCTAAAATTCCAAGGCTCTGTGATTTCACACTATTTATAGGTTACAAACCTCCGAACCCTTGTGTGGGCTGTTTGGAGGGGGAGGGGTGGCCAGAATACAAAAGAAGGTGGTGGAGAGGCACCAGGAACCAAACACCCTTGCTGAGTTGGCTAGCACTCTTTGGAGTTGGTCCTCTAAGTGAGAACAGTGCGTGTGTGCACATCAATGTGGGTAAAGGTCCCCCAGAATGGAAGCTATAATTATCAGAGCGCCTCTATGGGCCACCAGACCTAATGAAGGACCCCCCAGGTATCAGCCATTGCATTGAGGTATGCATGACCCACTGTGTTCTTTTGCATGAGAATTTTTCTTGTTTTCCTTTAGGTCCCCCCCCCCCCCAGACAGTTTCTGTGAGTAACCCTGGCTGTACTGGAACTCCCTCTGTAGACCAGGCTGGCTTCGAACTTAGAAATAAAGCCGCCTCTGCCTTCTGAGTGCTGAGATTAAAGGTTTTTGCCACCACCGCTCAGCAGAAATTCTTATTCCAAGATTGCCTCTCACTTTGTACATGTTCTTATTCCAGCACCCAGACTGGAAAGCTAGGTGGGTCCTCATATTCTGTTTTGCTGAATAAGAAAGCACGGACAAAGATTTCCAGCATCATAGGGAATAAAGTAGAACATGGTGACTGGATATGGGGAGGCAAGAGAGCTAAGGGGGAGGATTAACAGATTTCAAAGCTGATAAGGGAAATACTGCCTTAAATGGCATTTTATTGGATAATGGGAAAACAGTGAACTCCACTTTGAGATGCTGAATTTGAAGTAATACACATGATAGCAGTGCTTAGATTGGACTCTGGGACTCCAGTAAACACATACACACACACACACACACTCACGGGAAACACAGCTTCGAACTTCCTTCCAGACTGCCTATATAGAAACCTAAATTTGGAAGGCACTTAAGGTATCCTTAAGTCACTGGGCAGCTGGGGACCATTTTGCCTCCTACTGTAGCCCTTTATTGAGACAGATTCCTTTAAAACAGTGGTTCTCAACCTTCCTAGTGCTCTGACCCTTTCATTCATAACTGATCTTGCTACTGTTACAAATCCTAATGCAAATATCTGTTTTCCAATGGTCTTAGGTGACCCCCGCCTCCCCATGAAAGGGTCATTTGACCCCCAAAGGGGTCGTAACCCACAGGTTGAGAACTGCTTTAAAAGAAGTTAATATGCAAAGCAGAAACAGTACGTAATAAGACCGGCTTGCCTTGCCAACGGGGCCTTGCCCCCAGAGGGGCTAAACAGATCAACCTGGAAAATGTTTTGCCATAGAAGTCATCCTGACTTCCAACGGCAGCCACAGCTGAGGGGTCTGTCTCACATTGAAGCTGTCTCCCAGAAAGCTGCTTTATTCCCTCATCTCCTGGTAGGGGGTGGGGCAGCACAGCCCCAAAGTGTGGAGAAGTCACAATGGCTAGCCAACTCAAAATTCAGAGTAGGGGACCAGCTCAGTGGTTCAGTGATTGATTGCCCAGCATGAGCCAAGGCCCTGGGCTCCTGAGTGAACTTAATAGCTGCAAGACTATTTGGTCTCACTTACCTTCTTCTTATCTTCTTGTTTCTTTTTGTGACAGGATCTCACTGCATAACCCTAGTTGGCCCGGAATTCTGTGTAAACCAGGCTGGCCTCAAACCCACAAGGCCTTGCCTTCTCTGCCTCCAATGTTTAGGATTAAAAGCTGTGCACACCCTTCCTTTGTGTGGGCGAAATAGTTGAGTATTTGGCTTAAGTTTTTTGGCTTGTTCTTTTTCTTTTCCACTAGATGCCCTAGAAATGTTTTTCTTGTTTGGTTTTTGTCCCTGAGACAGGCTCTCACTGTGGAGCCCAGGTTGGCTTTGAACTCACCGGTCCTGAGGAGCCGCCCCTCAGCTTGTCCAGAGTAGATTTAACAGGAGGCCATGTGAGTTCTTACCAGCAGCACTCAGGGGCCCTAGGCTGAGTAAAACAGCTTTTTCTTCCTCCTTCCAGAGAACTTGCCTGATAATTTTCACACCCAAGCTGATAAAATCTAGCACACTTTTGAGAGAAAATACTGTCAGTTTTGGAAACTGCCACCATGACTGGAAGGCAAGTGTGCCTGGTGCTCTACACTGCCCTCTGAATGTGACACTCCTGGTGGAACTTGGGAAGAGTCTTAGAGGGTTGTGAGAGCCCTAGATAAACACACCTGAATTTATATTGTCAAAATCATGTGGCTGGGTGTGGTAGTGCTTGCTCAGAGGCAGGAGAATCTCTTGTGAGCCAGCCTGATGTACACAGTTCCAGGATAGCCAGGGCACACAGACCCTACCTTTTAAAAAAAAAAAAAAAAAAAAAAAAAAAAGTGTAGGACCAAGGAATGCTGGGTAGCCTCAGTTTGATCCGAGGATCCACACGATGGTAGGAGAGAACTGACTTCCTCAAGTTGTCCCCTGACCTACACACAATGCTTGTTGAATTTTTTGTTGTTTTAAGTTTTTTTTTAAAAAAAAAATCATTGTGTAAAGTTGGGCCTTGTCTGGAAAAACCCCAAAACAAAACACCACAGAATCGTGTGAACACCAGAGTGCATTTGACTTCAGCTGACACCAAGTCACGTCCAATGCTCAATCTCAAGGGAAAACTCAGGAAGATGGGCTTATCTGTGCTTGTGTCTTTTGGAAAGCACTTGAGTAGTCTCTACATATGAGCTGAAATCTCTAGCGGTAACTTGGGTGCCAAGGTTTGACATTTGTTTAGCTGCCCCTAGAGGAATACGCAACAGAACAAAGAATAACTAGGGACAATGCAGTAGTAAAACTCAGAATAGCACAAAAGGTCTCAGTGGTCCAAGGGAAACCCATAAGGAAGCCCAGCTGTGTGCAGAGAGACCTGCCCAGCCACAGCTGGGAGGGTCCTGCCCAGCCACAGCTGGGAG
>JADRCH010000057.1:2432533-2477137 GCA_019843965.1 Rhynchomys soricoides
CCAGCCACTGCTGGGAGGGTCCTGCCCAGCCACTGCTGGGAGGGTCCAGCTTTTGTCTTCCTTGGTGGAACCTGCTCGGGTGAGGCTAACAATAGAGACATGTTTTTTGTTTTATTTTTCAGTTATGAAAATGGAGGCCAAGTTCTGCAGTCGTGGAAGGAAATTAAGACACCAGCGCCCGTATAGCAAGGCTTACCAGAAGCATTTAGGATCTCAGACGTATTAGCCTAACCACTCTAGAGGCTGAGGCAGGAGAGAGTTCTAGGCCTGCATGAAGCACAGAGTGAGTTTGAGGCTGGCCTGAGCGACTTATTAAGAAGAAACAGTGAAAAGAGAAGTTTGGATGTGACTTGCTGGTGCACTTCTCACCTACCGCCATTAGGCTATGGTGCCCACCATTAGGCTATGGTCCCCAGCACCACAAAAACAAGCATCTGTGAATTTTTTTGTTACATTTATCTGTGTGCACACATGAATGTAGAGGTCCAAGGACAACTCTTATGTTTTGGCTCTCTCCTTTTATCATAAGGATTCCAGGGATTGAACTTGGGTTGTCAGTCTTGGTGGCAGGCACCTTTACCTTCTGAGCTGCCTTGGCCACCTGTGCTTTAAGTGTTTTGCTGCTTAACAACAGAGGTAGGTGAAGGCTCAGGTCATTTTAAGGATGGAGTGCTCACACTTCTTTGGTCATGATGTTTGTTTTTTGTTTTTAAGACATGCTTGAGATAAAGCCCAAGCTAGCCTTGAACTCTCAGTCCTCCTGCCACAGCCTCCCAAGTACTGAGGTTACAAACATGAGCCATCACATCTGTCTCGTCTTTCATAGTCTTTCTATTCTTCAGGTTCGGAGGTCACAAAACACAGAGGATATGTTTTAAAGAGAATTTTGTCAGGCATGGTGGTTCAAGGCCAGCCCTGGACTTACAGTGTCCCCTTCTCAAAAATTAAAATGAAATAACCAAAGCATCTTCTTAGGGGAATGTAGCTCAGAGTTCTTGTGTAGCACATATGTGTTCAGAATAGCATAATAATAGCTCAGTGCACATGCCTATAATCCCAGAGGCCGAAGGGTCAGAAGTACAGTCATCCTTAGCTATAGCTCATGTTGAGACCAGCTTGGGCCTTAAAAAAAAGAGAGAGAAGGAGGAGGAGGAGAAAAAGACTCCAGTGTGTCTGAACAAGCTAGTGCACACCCCCATGTCTTCCTTACCACATTTTTTGGGTGAGGGATGCTTGTCTTTGAGACTGGGGAGCTCAGGATAGACCCTTGGGCCTCCTGTATACTAGGGAAGTGCTTTACCACTGAGCTACAGTGTAGCGAGATAGACTTACTACATTGCCCAGGCAGCTGTGAACCTTCCACCTCAGCCCTCTAAGTAGCTGGGATTTTAGACCTGGCACCAGGCCTGGCAAGGTGGCTTCATTATTGAAGACGAGGAGAAAAAGTGGCCGGGTTGACACTCTTGGGTGGGGCCTTTTGAGTCACTTTTCCTTAGAGTATGTGTACCCAGGGATGAATTCTCAATTGGTGATTTCAGAACCTACCTCCCCATTTCTCTTTCAATAAACTGGTTCCCAGGGGACTCAGGACAGTTGACCAGCCAGCTCCTTAGCTAGAGCTCTTGGCTACAGTAGTCACTTCTGGACCACAGCCTCCTGATTCTCTTCTGCTGGAAGGCTGCTTGGGAGGGCGGAGCCGGTCCTGGGAGAGGGGACCTTCTATGGAAAGCAGCCTTCCCAGACTCTCTTCTAGGTCATAAAAGTCCACCACACTCCCTGCCCAACTCTACCTTCCTGCTCCCAAGCCGTAGCTGCCACAGTGGTCCCAGGAATGGTGGCACAATCTTCAACCTTAGCTCTCAGGAAGCTAAGGTGTTAGATCTTTGTAAGTTTGAGGCCAGCCTGGTCTACACAGGGAGCTCCAAGTCAGCCAAGGCTACACAGAGAAACATTATCTCAAACTAAAACCAAACCCCAGGTCTGAACACCAAAAAGTATCCTCCACTTCTGTCACCATAGCAGAGGACACCCAGATTGACACTTAGGACCAATGGTCGAGCTGACCTCTCCAGCTTTGGGACCAGCCTTTCCTACTGCCGCAAATCCAGCCCGTGCGTACATTGTTCCTTCTCCTAGGACACTCTTCCACCCCTGTCCCCAATGAATTTCAGACATCCTTGGCTGTCAGCTAAAGATCACTTCCTAGGATGACCTCTGATCCCCCAACCAGACCATCCCTAGAGGACAGTGCTCTCTTATCTGTGCTGGTTTACATCAAGACTTGGGATGGGAATAGCTTGACAGTATATACATAATGTTCAGCATGGCATGGCCAAGTCTTGTGCCAGTCATGCCAGCAGTTAGTGAAGTGCAGCCAAGTTATCTCTGGCTTTATAGTTCAAGGCTAGCCCAGGCTACGTGAGACTGTATCTCAAACCATCCAGCCAGTCAAGGAGCACGGGCCATGCTAGGCGGGTGCTCTACCATATTCTAGTGGCAAACTGCAGGTTTTCCACAGCTTTCTCTGTAGTGCTGTTTGGTTTTGATTGAGGATGAGTCTGTGAATTTGTGAGGCAGAATCTACAGGCAATGAATGAGTAGAGATCCCATGCAGCTAAGAAATTTGTTCCACATCCCACAGCTTATGAGTGTAGGACTCTATGGACATGAAAGGTGGCTTGTAACTTCATGCCTTCGTTGGGGTAGCTGGTCTGATGCTCAAGACCACACGAAGCCCTACAGACTCTGGTGGTCCCTGCTCCTTGTTCCTCTATGTTGCTGGCTCTCTGAGTCTTTCACTGATTTGTAATTACTATAAGCACTAAGGGGAGGTGGCCTACTTACGAGTGACACCTCTCTTTAACAGGTCACTCCAAGGTCTGATTCTCTAGTGACGCGTTCCAAAATTGGGTCCTCTTTATAGGTAGTTTTGTGGGGTGAATCAGCGCCATGTTCTGCCTGCTGCTTTGGTCAGTGTAACTACTACTTGTGGTTTCTTTGACAACCTGTATGTCTTCCAATGAACTTGATGAAAACGCTGTCATTTCCGCCTTTAGCATGCACTGGAGTCACCTGGGAACTTGCTAGAATGCACATTCAGGTCCTGAAGGTCTACAGTGGGGCCTGGGATCCTGTGTTTCCAGCTCTTGGTGTCTATAATCAGCTATATTTTGTGTCCCTAGAGTGTAAACTCACAGCAACATTTCAGTGTGTTCCCAGGCTATCTTGTAGTCCAGTGACTCTTTTGCCTCAGCCTCCCAAGGAGTTACATCTCTGTGCCACTGTGCTCTGCTCATAAGCTTCCTGTTAATCCTGAGAGGAAGATATTGTAGAGTGTTAACTTATTCCCCAGGGGGAGTACCCTTATATTGAAACTGTGCTTCCTTGTGCTTACTTTGTATTCATCAGCTGTGTTTTAAGATGAGCAGGTACAGCTTTTATATTCTAATGTTAAACAAATACATACTCTTGTTAAGGTACTCCTTAAAACTGGTGATATTTCAAACACTTAGGGGGCTGGTGAGTTGGCTAAGCCTCAACAAAGCCCTGACCACTGCAGCTCTTTTTACAGATCACACCCTGCAGGCCCCTTGTCTCGGGGTTTTATTGCTGTGTTGGGACAAAATGATCAAGGCACCTCTTATAAAGGACAGCATTTAATTGTGGCTGACGTGGTTTCAGAGGTTCAGTCCATTATCATCATGGCAGAAAGCTTGGCAGCATGCAGGACCCAACAGTTTTTTTATCTTAACCCAACAGCCGCCAGGAGAAGACTGTGTCACACTGACCAGACTTAATCATATATATGAAACCTCAAAGCCCAGCCTCCACCGTGACAAGCTTCCTTACAGTAAGGCCACACCTAATCATGCCACTTCCCACGGGCCAACCACATTCAAACCACGACACCCCTGAAAGGACTTCACCATGCCTTATGTTGGCTTGAAGGTTTATTCCATTATGAGTGAGGTCAGAGGTGGTCATTTCATAGCCTGCAGGGAAACACTGGTCAGTCCCTGAAGCACTATCGCCTCTGATGTGCCCACCATCAAGACAAAGATGACTCCCTAGGCAGTCATAGAGAATACTAGTGCCAGCCACACTGCAGGAAATGAGCCGGTATTGTCCCTCTCACTTGCCTCCTGGTGTGCCATGTAGAAAGACAGAGAGCTTCCCTTGGTGGGAGAGGATCTGCTCCATGCATCAGGATGACAGGAAGGACACACTTCTGAGACTGAGGGAGGACAGACATTCTAGCAGTCTTGTGAGCCTTCCCTAGAAGGTCTCATTGCTCTCTAGTAATCTTTGTACCTGGCCTCTCACTACCGGTTCCACACACCAAGAAAAGTTTGTAACCAATCTAGCAGTATCTAAAGATACTCTTGTAACCGATGGACTACAAAGAAATGGGAATTTCCTCAGGAATCTCATGCTTTGAGAAGGAGAAGGTGTCAGTTTGGAGAACTTGTCTCCTGGAAAGAGTCTGCACACAGTTGTGACAACTTATCTGCCTACCTCACAGAGCTGAGTGAAAACTCAAGGACAGCACACTGGTGAGCAGGGTCACACCTTGACTGGTACTGCAGATCCCCTGACCTATTTACGCTTTTTTTTTTTTGTTTGTTTAATTTTTTTGTTTGGGGTTTTTTGTTTTTTTTGTTTTGTTTTGTTTTATTTTTGTTTTTCGAGACAGGGTTTCTCTGTGTAGCCCTGGCTGTCCTGGAGCTCACTCTGTAGACCAGGCTGGCCTTGAACTCAGAAATCCACCTGCCTCTGCCTCCCGAGTGCTGGGATTAAAGGCATGTGTCACTACACAGGGTTTAGTTTTTAGTTATCTTTAACAGATGGTATTTTTTTTTCTTGCTTCAGTATTATTTTTTAACCTCATGTTTTATAAGTGTCTAGCATAGTACTTTGCATTTAAAAATGAATGAAGCCTAGCATGGTGGCTTACCCCTTTAATCCAGATGCTCTTAAGAGGTAGAGGCAGTTGGATCTCTGTAAGGCCAGTTAGGGCTACCTAGTAAGTAGCCTCTAACCAAACAAACAAATGGAAATAATTGAATAACTGTACAGGTGAATGAATGAATGAATGAATGAGTGAGTGAGAATTCTATCCCTACCACCTGCGTTGGCCACACATCCTTCCTGTAGCTTTTCCTAGACACCACCTTGGAGCACTTGTGACTGGCATTATGATCTGTTGCCCTGTGACACATTGCTTTCCTGAGCTTTTCTCTCCCTTCCCAGTGTTTCTTGAGACAAGTGAGGGAAACCTTTTATCTTTGTATATCCACAGGGCCTTGCACACAGTAGTGATTCAAATATATAATGACCGTAACCATCCTGTTGACAAGCTGTTCACTAGTGTCTCCCAAGCCCCAGGCTGAGTGTGTCTGCTGCTAGGTCACCTGCCCTCCCCTGCTGCCTCACAACCTGTTCCCAGTACACTTCAAATACAAGCTGCAAAGGTGGGTTACACACACTTATCCTTCTGATGGGTGGATGAGTAAGTTAAATAAGATTCCTCATTTCCCATTTGGGAAGCAGAGCCAGATGGTTTCTCATTTGAGGCCAGTTTAAACAAGTTCAAGGACAGCCAGGATTACACAGAGAAACTCCTTCCTGGCACACTAAAGGTGTTGGTTTTCTTGGTGGTTCTGCATGGTTTTTGTTGCCGAGTAATCTCTGGTAGGTTGTTATTTGCTGAACTGCTAACCAGAAGGCCACTCAGCCTTGAGCTTCTAGAGACAGTGATTATCCTCATGGCTTCATGCCAGGCATTCTCCCTGACTATCCAAGAATTCAGTATCTGACCACCACTCTGGAAGATAATGTCAGGGTGACTGAAAGATGAAAATGTCTTATCAGAACATACAGACAGCCCTGACTTATGGTGGTCTGACTTAGGATTTTCTCCTGACTGTGCAGGCATCCAGTAGAAACTGTACTCTGATTTTCTGATTTTGATATTTCCTCACACTCAAACTATGCAGCATTGTACTTTGAACTGGCCCTTAAGCCATGTTCTTCGGAGGATGAGCAGCCAGTGGCTAGCAGCCTCTTCTTGCCAGAGCAGAATCCTCAACAAAAGCCGCTTAAGACAGGAAGTGTCTGTTGTGGCTGCAGCTGGAGGGTACGGTCCATCCTAGCAGGGAAGGCCTGGCAGCCGGAGCTGGAGGCACTGAGGCCAGGAAACCAAGAGCATCTTCCCTGGGCTCAGCCTATTGTTGTCCTTTTCATTCAGTCCAGGACCCCAGCCTGTGGGTGGCATCATCCCACCTTTACCAACGTCTTCTAGAAACCGTCTCACAGGCGTGCCTAGAAGTCATTTCCATGGCGCTTCTAAACTGACAGTCAAGTCAGCCATCACAGATGATGTGTTCATTATATTTTATGATGTTTGCAATTTACAGTGAGTTTGTTGAGAAGTAACCCCACAGTAAGTCAAAGACCCTCTGTACTCTGCAATCCAGAAGATTTGTACCCAGGCTTACCTGCTGGGTTTTCTCCCATTTGCTTCAGCTTTTGTACTCCCTCTCTCATTTGTCCTTAAGATAGATTCTTGTTGTGCGGCCCCCAGATGTTCTAGAACTTGCTAAGTAGATCTACCTGTCTTTGAACTTGCTGTGCGATTCTCTTGCTTCCATCTCCTGAGAGCTGGGATTATACAGACACCATGCTCACTGTGTCTTTGTCTCTTTTAAAGGATGTGAAGCAAGTCATACAGGTTGGGAGAGAACCAACTCTCAAAAGTTATCCTTGATACACACACACACACACACACACACACAAATGTAATTCAAAGTCAAACATCTTAAATATGCATCTCAGAAAACTAGAGCCATTCTGTCACATAGCCATAGTTACACTTGCCTGCTTCCTAAGTTGTCATTGTCTGTAAACCCAGCGGCAATAGCATCTTCCTAACACTGTCCGCTCCAGGGCGATTACCTGCTTCTCCCCTCCTTTCGCCTAGAGCATTCCCATAGCCCCCCCCTTTTTTATTCTTTATAATGTTGACATACTCTTGAGAATATAGTGTTTCTCATGTTTTGGGAGGAGGCAGACAGTAACATCATTAGCTTCAGGCTGAAGCGGGCTAAAAGCACATTCCAGAAGCACGTTCCAGGTCCGTGTCAGCTACACAATAAGAGTCTGTCTCAAGAGCCAAGGGTTGGAGTAGAGCTCAGCAGTGTTGCACTGTCCTCTCATACACAGGCCTCAGATTGATCCCCAACACCACAAGATAAAATCAAAGCCCATCTGCTTCGCCTGATGCTTTGTTCTCTTGGTTGGAATATTGCAGAAGTGGTACCGTGTCTTTCTGGGGGCATCTGACCTGGGAACAAGCGCCATCCACCTGCCCCTCCCCAGCAACGCTTCCTTTAATCTCTCTCTCCACCATTCCATGCTTGCCCAGCTCCTGAACTGTATAATTAATTTTTCCTTTGAACTGAGAAGCAGTCTCTGGGTAGGTACTACTAAGATCATGAAAATATATTATCCACCAACATTTCCTCTCACACACAGTGTGGGCAATCGTCCCAGCCCGGCTCTATCTTCATGCCCTTGCTCTGCCTGCTTCAGTGTTTGCCAGTGTTCTGGAAGCAGGTGCTCATCACACCTCCACTAGTTTATTTCTTGGTTCTCAGTGGTTTACAGTTCATCTCTGCTTATTTGGGTTTCATGAATGTTTCTGGATTTTGACTAAATGAAACTGAGGTGTCTGTGGTGACTCCATCTACCCTAGCTCAGCCAGAGAACCTGTAACGACATCTCAAAGGACTTCAGAAAGATGACATTGATTCTGACTTTTCTGTTTTTAACCAATGGGCCCTGGATAGGCTATACAAGCTTCAGGTTTCCCTGACGACGGCATGATAATACTGGAGTTTACCATCAAGACTAAATGAGATAATGTCTGTGCTTCGAAGAATGACTGACATACCAGTACCTCATAGGTGTGAGCTTGTGCACGGTTCTATTCCTAGTGCTATAGTTCATGCATGCCCACACTCCGGTCATCTCCGCTATTGTCAGGGCTCCCTGCTGCTCACAGCCACCATTGAAAAGTACCCCCAAACTCACTCCTGTCTGCCCCTTTCCTACAGCTGGGTTAATCCAGAGATAACTAGCCTGGCTGCTCTTTTTCACAGAGAGCATGGGTATGAGATGAAGAGGCAAATAGCTCACCCCAGGCTACCCAGGAGGGGTGCCCATCTCCAGAAACACACCTAGCCCAGCGAGCTTTCTCTCTGTCACCATCAAGGGCCACACATACTCCTTGTTTCTTTTCCTGGTGAAGGGTGTTACTCTGAATTGCTCGCTTGCTCGCTGTGGGAGAGTTCTCTGTGTGACTCATGCTCGTTCCAGGATAACGTGCTCTACTTTCGTTCTCCGCCTCCCACTCAGTTTCACATCCTTCTTCTGAGCCTCCGGACCCTCTGTGCCCCATCTGCCTCCCATGCCCATACCCCCACCCTCTTCTGCTTTGGTCCTTGCTCCAGGCTGCTCCACCATCCTCAGATTCCACTGGCTGCTCTGGGCAGTGTCAGGTTTATGGCAGGGCATGTGTTTCTGAGAACCTTCTCTGATTTATATTGGAAATAGCAGGAAGATGTACAGGGACAAGTGTTTGTCCATGTGTCCATCATTCTGCAAGGGCCCAAGCATCAAAGCAAAGTCAAGAGCTCCGGGCACACTTGTTTCATTTCATTTCCTCCAAAGCCCCTGGGAATTCTTCTGAGCCCCTGGGTTGCTCACCTTGAGCCCCTGAGTTGCTGGTGAGGGGAATAGAACTGGGAAAGACATGCCAGGGGCTCAGCCTAGGGATGTGATCATTGTGCGAAGATCTCCAGTTTCATGTTTTGTTTTTGAAACACGCTCTGACCTGTATAATTTGATGTTGCTCACATCTAAATGCTAATAAAACAACTGAAATATTTGCAGATGAGGGGTGTGATAATTCATTTCAAAATTATCCAGGGGGTGGAGAAGAGGGAGAGGGTGAGGAATGGGTGAGGGTAAGGGTCTGGGGACCAAACCAGGTTAGTAAGACCCTACTAAACAATGAAGCTGAGAGGGACCGGCAACCTTGCTTTTTCTAGGATCCAAATGATGGATGGTAATGCTTAGCTTGCTTGTTTAGGTCCTGTAGTTTCAGACTGTTTCATTTCCTTTCTTATAATTTGGTGGGCTTTGCTCTGCCCCTCCAGAATCTGACTTTGCTGGGAAACTGGCTTAGGCTGCATACCTTCTTATCAAATAGCCTGGCTACTTCGTTAATCCACTAATTACAGCATTCTGAGCCTCATTTGCCTCCCACGCCCATCCCCACCCCTCTTTGCTTTGGCCTCCTTGTCCCAGACTGTTCCACCATCTTTGCTTAAGGTCTTCTCCGCCATTCAGAACTGAATGTATGTTTCCTTGCTTTAGCCTCTGCTGTGGACTATGGCTGTCTTATATCCCCACTAGCCTGGATGCCTCTCTTTACATTTATAATGTAGTGTTTATTTGGTGCTGCTGGGAGCTAACCAAGGCCTCATATGTACTAGATAACTCACCTACTACTGGGCTACATCTCTGGCACATTTTAATTTTACTTTAAGACAAAGTCTTGCCAAGTTGCCCAGGCTGGTCTCAAACCTGCAACCCTCCTGTCTCAGTTGGGGTGAGCTAGGATTACAGGCATGCAGCACCATGTGCTAACCCAAAAACTTGGTTTTGTTCCTTCCATCATCTGCATCTTCTCCTCTTTGTATTTGGTCCTCCCCTTTCAAGAGAGAGCTTTAGGCTTGTCCTTCGAGCTAGGCCCTGTTCTGCTAGAGTACAGCGGGGCCCAGTAAACACTGAAGTGTGCTGGTATAACGAACGGGTGGTAGATTTGTCCAGATTTGCTTTTCTTTATGGCTCTTTTGTATAGAGTTTGAAATATTATATTTTACCTTTGGGGAAACTGGCTTTAAGACAAGTTATTTTGCAGTTGACGCGAGTCATAGAGACAGTTCAAAAGCAACTGATTCACACACTTGTGGACAGTTTACCCCCCAAAGGAGACTCCACAAAGCAAGCTCCCAGTTGTGGGAATCACCTCAGAGCCCAGCTCTCTTCCCCCAGCACATTCAGCCAAAGAAGGTGGAGGGTGGGGTGATACTAAGAAGAAAAATGGCAGTTGTGTTTAAAATCTGGCCCTGGCCACTGAAGATCTTCACATTGTGGGCCTGTCCACGCTGGCTCAGTGCCGGGCAAGATCCACATCCAAAGAGGGTATCCTTTAGCTGTGGCTTGCTTGTTGGTTTTCACACATGCTGCTCTTTCGAAATGCTTTGAATTGGTGCTTTTGAAGATAGGGGAAGAGCCACTCTCTGAAGGCAGCAGTTTCAGGCCCGTCTGCCATCTTCCTCCCATTTAAGAATGACGTGAATGACCCCAAGGGCAAGACCTCCTCGAATCAGCAGCAAGTCCTGTGCCTCAATCCATTCCCATAGTAAACACAGGGTCTGAAAAGCCCCTCCTGTGAGCCCCTGTACCCTGAAGCTCATTGTGGCCACCAACGATGTTTCTCAATCCAGAGAGGGTGGATCAAGGAAGCACGTTTGTCTGGCATTGCGGCTGAGCATAAAAAGAGTCCATGTACAGAAGCGTCTGCTCTGCTTGTCAGCACCACAGAGCCTGCCCAGGCTGGTAGTCTAGGCCTTCTTAGGAGTTGCTTGTTAGAGCAAACACAAGATCTCCCACCAGAGAGACCCTGTCCCTGTCAAGCCCTGGCTGGGAGGGTAAAGAGAGTAACCAGCAATGGAGAGCTGGGAACGGGAGGAGGTGTTCGGAGGCCTTTGCTCCCAGACAATCATTAGCTTTGGAGAGTTTGACTGTCCTTCTACAGGGAAGCAAGTGACCCAGTGGCCTCTTGCTGTCCTCTCTAATGTTCTGGCCTTTGATTCTAGAAGCTAGGCAAGTTTCCCCTTTGCTCCGTTGTCCTCTGAACTCCATGACTGTGATCTTGATCAGGCTTTAATTGCCCTGCCCCTGATTTCCTCTACTGCCAAAAGCAGATGACAGCCATGAGTGATGAGCCCAAGCGCCAGGAAGCTACAAGACTCACGGTAGTCAAACTTCTGCTAATGAAGGTGACACTTAGGACTTAGGTGATATTGGAATGTGACTTAGGTAGTGTTAGATCAGCCTGGCATAGAGAAGCTGCACAGGAGTTTTCCAGGGGGTCCAAGGCAATACAGCCCAGTGTTCTTTGCAGTGTTATTCTACAACCCACCACCCCACCCCACTCCACCCCCTAACTGCTCTCCATAGAGATGGATTAGCCAAGGTGGATCTGTACAGTTTGTCTTCTTTCCTGGTTCCATTCGCTTTTAAAACAAGCAAGCAAGCAAACAAAAACAAAATAAAAAACCTAGGGTCTCACTGTGTAATCCAGACTGGCCTGGAACTCAATATGTAGACATGCTGGCCTTGAACTCACAGAGATCCTCCTGCTGAGACTAAAGGCATGTGCCCCATGTCCATCATTCCTGGATGTTTGAAGCTCTTCTATGTCTCCTTGGGATAAAATCTGAATTTGTCTCATTCTGACTCCTTACTTCACTGGCTCACACCAAGGCAGCCTTCATGTTACCCAGAAGTCTGGGGATGTTCTGTTTCTCCCCAAGCACTTAGGGCTTGAATGATATTGTAGGACAAGTCTCCTGCTTTGGGTTAGGACATCAACACAGGTATCTCTATGGGACAGAGTAGTATAGAGGGTGAGTTATTTTTCCATGGAGGCTTCAGCTGACCATGGTTTTGAGTCAAGTTGTCAACATGCAACTACAGCTATAAGCCACAGGGTGTGACAGTGTATTCACAGGGAATTGGGAGATGTGTACACACAGCTGCTTTCTGTGTGGATAGGGGTGTGTGTGTGTGCGCGCAGTAGTGGATGCATATTTGGGAGTTTGTGTGGGTGGATGTGGTATAGGAGATGTGTATGTGTATGTGAGAGTTTGTGTGTAGATGTGTGTGTGTGTGTGTGTGTGTATCTGTGAGTGTGCATGTGTATGCATGTAAAAGCCAGATCAAAGCCAGGTGTCTTCCTTAATTGCTCTCCACTGTATATTTTGAGACAGGGTCTCTCACTGTACCCAGATCTTATCGGTTCAGCTAGGCAGACTGACTCGCAAACCCCAGAGCTCCACCTTTCTTTGCACTGCTGGACTTAGACATACTCGTGGCTGCGGACAGCTTCACAAAACTCAGATTCTCACGCTTGTGCGGCAGACACTCAACCAACTGAATCGCCTCCCCAAGCTCTCATTCCACATCTTCTCAGCCAGTGGGGTCCACCATGGCCTGTCCTTGAAAATGACTAGAAGCATGCCAGCAGCTGCTGGGGCTGCAGCCCCATTTCTGAGCCATGTCCCAAGCCCAGGCTGCAGCATGCTCCATTCTGCAAGGGGGCATCTGAACCATGGAGGGTCAGAATAATGGCTTCTTTGTATTTCTACTTGGGTCTTTGATGCATGATCACTGTCACCCCAGACAATGTCTTCTTCCTCTAGTTCTCAGTTTCCCATCTGAGTCCCATGATGATCTTTAGGCAGCAGTTATTCTGACTCTGGAACCCAACCAAAACTGACCGGATCAATCGGCTTTTAGGAATGGGAATGTGACAAATGACACCAGCTAAACCTCCTCTAGAGATTGTGCCATGTTCCTTGAAAGGCACACTGTAGAGCAAGGGGGACAGAGTTATGCCTGGGTTCTCTGAACGGCAGCTTGGGAAAGTTGACAATTTATCACCCATCTCAACTCCTTCTCAAGTGTGGTCTGGGGCTCCTTGCTCATCTGTGTGATTTTGCCAAGTAGTGTTTGGACTTGGCTTCGGGAGTTCATACTGTAGGCGGTGATGACAGTGATCTCAAGCCTGAATACCTTAATAAATAATTACGATAATTCTGTGATCATCAGACGTGACCTCATGAGCTGCCCTTGCGCTGATGGAATCAGCTGAAGGAGCTTTTTCTTTCCCCTTTCTGGTGATATGATCTACAAGCTCAAGTCTTTCTGTGAGAAACTTTGGAGAGCCATCTGGCTGAGCTAGATATGTGAGGCAGGGTTACACCCACCATTATTTTCATCCGTGCAGTTTCTCTAGAAGGCCTTGGACACATCTGCATATGTCTGGAACTTGTGAAATTAAGGCACAGTTTGGTCAGAGAGCCCAGGAAAGCTCAACCCCATGCTTGGGCCAGTGTCTTCTCTCCATGAAGTTCCCAAGAGAAACCATGTCCCAAGAGTAACGGCAGCATAGGGTAACGGGACCCATCTGTGCTGCTGAGCCTAGATCCACTCAAGGAGGATCTTGGGTGACCTGAGGCATGAGATAGCATTCTTTCCACTACTCTTTGTCCATACCTAGCCCCAGGACTTTCTTGTGACCCTCAGAGATGAAAGTCTAGGCAGCAAGAAAGTGTTACAAGATGCTAGGAGCCATAACAGTCCATGGTTCACATCCCTCTGGGAGCAGAACTACTCAGGACTCTGCTCCGAGCCTGCCAAGTGGAGGCAACCACAGTCTTCAACTGTGGAGGGATGAGAAGGAGAGACACAGCTCCACAGGAGGGAGACTCCAAAGAGCCCAGCCCACCCCTGGGAGTAGGCTCTGGCATCCCCATGGCCATTTTGTAGCATGAACTTGTCAACACATGTGCCCTCTGCCTCTCTGTACTCTAGGCATGGCCACCAGCATAAAGTAGATCCAAGTGCTAGGCACACTTGACTTAGTGTGAGCTTGAGTAAGGTTCTCTTGAGCTGCTCGCAGATGTACACACAGCATGTCCTTATCCAGAGGGTGGCCCCCTCCCCAAGCTTAAGCAAAAGCAGAGTTACTGCTTGCTTCATGTGAGGTTTTGGTTTTTTGTTGTTGTTTGTTTTTTGAGACAGGCTCTTACTCTATAGCACACATGAGCTTGGAATCTACTGTGTGGTCCAGATTAGTCCTACTCTTGAGTATTTCTCTGCCTAAGCTTCTGAGTACTGGGGTTGCAGGTAGGTTAGCGTTTTTTCTATCTTTCTTTCTATCTATCTATCTATCTATCTATCTATCATCTGTCTGTCTATCTATCTATCTATCTATCCATCTATCCATCCATCCATCCATCTCTCTCTCTGTCTGTCTGTCTGTCTGTGCATGTGTGTGTCTGCCTCTGTGTATGTGTACATATTACAGGTCCCCATGGAGGCCAGCAGAGGGCATCAGCTCCCCTGGGCCTAGCTTATTGGTGGATTTTAACTGCCACCAACTTCAGGAGCAGCTTGCTCACCTCTCTCTGCCATGCTTTGCTCTGCACTGACGGAAACCTCTGCAGCGCCTCTCCACCTTCCCTTCCAGCTGCTCTACTGGTCTCCTGCTGTGGGTGGATCACTGCTCTTTGCAGACTGTGGGTTTGGGTTGACAAGATCTCTAGTCTCTGCAGAGGAAGGGACCTTTACCTGAAAGAAGAGACTACACACTGCTCACTCATGAAACAGATGCAGAGACAGCAATTGT
Source organism: Rhynchomys soricoides (assembly GCA_019843965.1). Taxonomy (NCBI): domain Eukaryota; kingdom Metazoa; phylum Chordata; class Mammalia; order Rodentia; family Muridae; genus Rhynchomys; species Rhynchomys soricoides. Next base: position 2,447,079 of record JADRCH010000057.1, read on the forward strand.
TCAACATGGGGACTGTGACTTCCACGGGCTGATATGAGAAAATCGAGGTGAGTTGAGGTTTGCTTAGACAGCCAGGGAGGTTCACGTGAGGTGTGTTAGCTAGCCTCTAACTGTGCTGATACTTACAGTAAGGGCTGGCCAGGACATTTCTCCTAAAAGCCACTTTATTTCTGGTTGTACAAGCCCCAAAATTCACTATGAGACGTTTGTTTTATAACCATCTGAAGGTTTCTTCTTGTGTTCTAATGTGTGCTACCTGTTATTACAGTCCACCTCAGGTGATGTCTAAAGAAACCAGGTGCGTTAGACAAAGTCTGGAGGCGTGGCACTCAGGAGGCTGAGGCACAAGGATGGAAAACTCCAGACCAGTTGGGTTACAGTGGGGGGGGGGGGGAGAGGAAGAGAGAATGTTTATATTCTAATGCTGGTCAATCAATGTGTCATATCTATGCATATCTACATTACTATATGATTGCTCCATAGTATTATAATGGACCTTAAGATTTTTTCCCCAAAAATTTTCATTTTTTTTTAAAAACAAGGTTTCTCTGTATAGCCCTGGCTGTCCTGGAACTCACTCTGTAGACCAGGCTGGCCTCGAACTCAGAAATCTGCCTGCCTCTGCCACCCGAGTGCTGAGATTAAAGGCTGCACCACCACTGCCTGGCCAAATTTTCACTCTTATAAGCAAAGCTCCAGAGGAAAGTCTTGAATTTTTTTTTTAAAAAATAGTTATTTATTTATTTTTATTCTAAATGTATGCATTCATATGTATATATGTTTTGGCTGTGTGTATGTCTGTACAACATGCATGCCTAATGCCTTTGAAGGCCAGAGGAAGGCATTGGTTCCCCTGGAACTGGGATTACAGACAGTTGTAAGCTGCCATGTGGGTGCTGGGCATTGAACTCAGGTCCTTTTGGAAGGACAGGAAATGCTCTTAGACACTGACCCCTCTCTCCAGCACCCCCCCCCCTTTTTTTTGCAAAGTTTCTCAATATGTGACCCTGACTGGCCTGGAATTCAACATGTAGACTACTTCACCTGTCCTTGAATATATATATATTTATTTATTTATCTATCTATTTATTTATTTATTTATTTTTGCTCCTGAGAAATTGTTTCTCCGTAATACATTCTTAGAACACCCTTGCTGACATGTTTTATGTATGCACTTAACAACAGTGCATATCAAGACTGGCTGGCCTTCACCTGCTTGTCTACTGTCTTGTTGGTTCATGAAAGTTTGTTAATATCATTAAGGATGTTATCTTAGGTTGAGTCCCAAAGAAACAGACTCTGAAACAGATCCCCATATAGGCAGTGTTATTGGGGAGCTCCTAGTCTCAGCACCTAAGGGGGTAGGCACATCAGCTTGCTTCCTATTTTGGAGATAAAATGCTACAACAAAGCAACTCTGGGAGGAAAGAGTTAATTTGGCTTATGGTCTATCATCCGGAGGAGCCAGGCAGGAACTCAAGGCAGGAACAGAAGCAGAGACCATGAAGGAGTGCTGCTTACTGGCTTGCTCCCCATGGCTTGCTCAGCCTGTTTATGCAACCTAGGACCACCAGCCCAGGGATAGCACCACTCACAATGAGCTGGGCTCCCTACCCTAATCACTGCTTTTGTTGTTGTTGTTGGTGGTGGTGGTGGTGTGTGTGTGTGTGTGTGTGTGTGTATGTATGTGTGTGTGTGGTGTGTGTTTGCAAGTGTGTACTTATCTGTGTCTGTGTATATATGTGTATGTTTGTGTGAGTGTGTGTGTGTGAATGTGTGAGGGTGTATGTGTGTAAAAAGCAGCAGGATAGATAGAAGGAAGAACGGAAGGAAGACCAATTCCCAGCACCCAAATGGGACAAATGACTGCTGTAACTTCAGTTCTAGAGAATCTGATTCCCTTTTTTGGCTTCCTCCTGTACCAGGCTTATGCATGGTACATAGACATACCTGTAGGCACAACAGCAGTACACATAAGAAGAAAACTTACTGCCATGTATTGAGCACTTACAGTGCATATTACTATGGCTAGGAAAGTGAAGTGACCCTATCATGCTGTTCTTTTTTCTGCTGCTTCTCTTTAGGACTGGGGTGGCATTAAAGTGGCCGACTGATGTCTTCTGGAAAGCCACTACTTCTAAGTTGGGACGCCTCTCAACAAGACAGTCAGTTCCTATAACCAAACCACAAGTCACCTCGGTAGCTGATAAACAATGGAACCTACTCCCTGTCCCATTGCACAGCTACAAGAAGGTGTCTTCAGCTTTAGCTCTCTGTCTTGTAGTCAAGGAATGAAGACCAACCCAGGCAGGGCCACTTCCTCTACCCTGAGTAAACACACCTTCATGAAAGCAGGGGCAGAGACCTGAAGCAAGGTCTCTTAAAGTGCGGGTGGTCCTGGAGACTGGGCATCATGCACTGTCCTACAGGGCAGGTAGCCTTGGATGTGTCATTCAGTGTATGTCCTGGGGAGGGATCTGTGGAACTCTGGACCTTGTGGTAGGTGAGAGGATACACTCACCAGCTCCCCCCAGGGGGTCCGTCTGTATGTCTGTCCTTCCCATTTTCTTGTTCCATTGGCAGTAGATTCCCTTCCAGCCCTTCCTTTGAAATCAGCAGTATCTCGAAAAACTAGAGCTGCTTGCCCAAGGCCTGCAGAACTGGGCGCTTCCACCCCATGAGCAACTGGGAATGCAATTGCATTGTCTATCTACTTAGGCCTACAGTGCGGAGGCTGGCCACCTCAGGGACTTCCTTTAAATCTGTTTGTCACCTTGGTTATTGGATAAGCTAAGTGAAATGAAGTGGTCCTCACGGCAGTGCCTTTGTGATGTCATGATGCGTATCCATCAGCGTGACATCCTTTGGTACTGAGTAAGGCAGAAGGACACAAAGGAAACTCTGCCCTGCCCGTCTGCTGCTTTGCCCCACGGAAGTGTGTTTTTATACCGCACCTGTGTCAGGAGAGAGCCCGGTTTAAGGCTTCTAAGATCCCTGGCTCCCCAACCTTTTCTTCCCACCCCACATTTTTTCAACTTACGGTAGTAACTGACTTTTGAGCAGGACACTTTTATTCAAGATTAATGCAGTCCCAATCAGGAAGGAGTAGCTGTTGCCACAAGGTCCCCTCGGTAGGTAGCATAGCCCAGTCATGACTCTGCCTTCCAAGTGTTCTTGACAGAGAATGAGGTTCATGTTGCACACATGCTTGTGTGGGGCGTTGTGTGTAACTGTCCTGTCACCCAGAAGGACAAGGAATGAGACCCCAACCAAACTGAATGTCTCCCATTCTCTGCGGTCATAGAGCAGTTAAAAACCCTGTTTTAATGTCCGATTGCAGTCCATTTTGGCAGACCTGTCCAGTTCGTTCAGCCTTCCTTGAGTGAACTGTGTTTATCTGGTGTCTGTGAAGAGAGTAAACACAATCGTCCCCTTTTCAATGTGTGCTGGTTGGATTGGTGTCAATAAACAAAGAATGCCATTTGGGAACTATGAAGCTCTATCACAGTGTCTGGGTGAAGTAGGTAAGTAAAAAGCCAGTTTTCACTTTTTAAGAGACAGGGCCTCATATAGGCCAGGCTGGCTTCAAATTCTCTACGTAGCCAAGGATGACCTAACACTCCCAAATCCTCCTGAATCTAACTCCAGAGTGCTAAGCTATGGGTGTGTATGCCTGTGCCCAGCTTTATATGGTGCTGGGGGTTGAACCCAGGGTCTCTTGGATGCTGGGTAAGCATTCAGCCAACTGAGGTACAGCCCGGCCCCCAGTTTACAGGTTCCTAACTTGGTAGTCTAAGGGCAATTTCCTTTCCTCTCTCCTCTCTTCCTTTTCTCCTCTTCCTCCATCCCTCCTTTTAATATTTTGATGTTTATTTACTTATCTTTTATTTACGTGTGTGTGTGTGTGTGTGTGTGTGTGTGTGTGTGTGTGTTGAACTTGGGTAGCAAGCTTTTTTACCCACTGAGCTATTTTGCAGGATAAATTCTTCCCTTTCAAAGTGAAAACCCAACCAAAGAAAAAGGAAAGGCAAACACTTAGCTGCTGTGTGTTTATGGCCCATTGTGGGCATTGTCTGGGGAATCAGGTTCTCACACTGCATCCTCCCTCTGAAGGGGAAGATGGGGGGAGGGGGAGATAGAGGGGATGTGGGGAAGATGGGGGGAGTCGTTTTCAGAGCAGAAATGGCTACTTCTTCCTCTTGGAAAATTCCCTTTCAAAGTCAACGTGGATTTGGAAGCCTGGGCTATCCCTGAAAGTCCAACAAGCAAAATGCAACTAGGAACCCAGTCAGTGGTGGAAACTGGGAGTCAGGTAGAGGTTTAATTTCCAATGACCGCCTCTGGCCAGCCCAGATGGCCATACTCTGAGCAGAGATAGTGTGCTCACTGTGGAAACAGGACTTCAAGACCACACAACAGCTCTCTGGCTCTCCCATACCGTGCTGACTGGAGGGGCATACTGGAATGTTCTGGTAATAGTGGAAGTTAATTGAATTCTCTGAGGATTCATCAGAAAAGCTTATTTGTTTCAATCTCCTGTTTTTAGAAGTTTTAGTTTATATCTTGCCAAGTAGATAGAATAGCCCTGTGTAAATTGTACTACGTATATATATATATGTCCACGGTTCTAGTAGCCTCTCATAGCACCATGTGAGCAGTAAAGTGGGCCTGTAGAGTCATGTGCCTTACCATCTTGCTTCCTCCTGTGAGCTCTGTAAACTTTATCAGACTGAGGTGAGGACAGCTGTGAAGGGCAAGGGGGTGCACAATGGCTGGTGAGAGGAAGCATTTGCTCCACGTTCACTAACTACCGTAATTAATAATGAGGTAAGGGTTGGAGCCAAGACTGAGTGGAACCAGTTCGCCAAATTGCTCCCATCTTTATCTGCATAAGGGTAGCTGGCATGGAGCCAGGTTACTTGAATGTGCTTAATCTACTATAGAGACTCTGAGGGTTCCAAGCATTGCATATTTGGGTTCATTTAAAGTCATTATGCTTGAGAAATCCTTACTATCAACTGATCTTCAAAGATGTCCTAAGTGGTTAAGAAAAGGCACATTTAAGTTGGAAGAGCCAGTGAAGAATCTAACTCATTCATCAAGTTCGCCCCCTTAATCTGTAGGGTAGTGGTCATGTTTTCTGCCTTCCTGCTTAGCTGTACCCCCAATCCCAACAGACAGGCCACAGCATGTGCTGCTTGGCCAGCCCTGCAGATTCCTCAGTGAACAAAAGAAACATGGCTGTTACAAGGGAATACAATCAAAACATCTCTGCCACTAATCGGAACTCAGGCTAGCCAGGTGGGATGCTGCAGAGAGGTCTCCTGAGAAAGCCTACTCCACTTAAGGTCTGCTCAGCTCTCTCTCTCTCTCCCTCTCCCTCTCTCTCGTGTGTGTGTGTGTGTGTGTGTGTGTGTGTGTGTGTGTGTGTGTCTATCTCTGTCACTCTGTTTCTGTCTTTCTGTCTCTGTCTCTATGTGTTGCTCTGTCTCTCTCTGTCTCTGTCTCTCTGTCTCTCCCCTTCCTCACCTTTTGTCAGTATCTTATCACAAAGCCCCTTTGGGCTTCGACTTTGAGTCCTCCTATCTCTGCTTTCCAAGTCTAAGGATGAGGGCTGTGCCCCACCAGGCCATTTGGATATGGTATTGTACAATCTGTGGTGATTCCTGAGTTCCCAGTGGTCTCTGAGAGCCATCTCCTCTTGGGAAGGAGTCTCGGGTATAGTCAGAAACCCCAAACATTCCCCCAGGTCAAGAAGCTTGGCACCACCATTGAATGCTCCCCGCTCTCCTGCCTGATGTCTCCTTCTCCATGTCTGATGGTACGCTGAGATCTGTTACCTCTCTCACAGCTTTTCACAGTCATCCCTTCTTCCTTGCTCTCTCTTGTTCACAAATGCAATGCCCACCACCTCCCTCCCACTGGCTTGCCAGGCATCCTTTGGATTTCACATCTGTGGTCAGACTAATCTTCATGAAACACCATCTGAAAAAGTTCACTTCCAGATCAAAAACCTCCGGCATTGCCAAGTTGCCCACAGAATCAAGCCCAGCCCCGTGGCTGGCTACCCAACACCATCCCCAACAGTAATTACCCATGATAACGAGGGCTTCCCAGCCCCATGGTGGGGAATGAGCTCACCTGTCCCCAACCTCAGAAGTGGGGCTGCAATGGCTTTTACCCACCAATGTAGCTCTATTGCCCTGACACCTAACAACAGGTTCAGGAAAAGCCACTGAGTCAGGTCCCAGACAGCCAGCGCCTCCCAAGAGGATGACATGTGTCTCCAGCTGCAACACTAGCATGAACTGTGGGCCTTCTGCCAAGCAGGCTGAGGTAGAGAGGCCATTCTCTGCTTAGACATGAACCAAGGGGCTGATAGTCCAAGGGCCATTGACAACCATTGTGGTTCTCAAAGCGATTTCCCTAAAAACAGTTTTCTGAAGCGGGGCATGGTGGCACGTGCCTTTAATCCCAGCACTCAGGGAGCAGAGGCAGGTGGATCTATGTGAGTTTGAGACCAGCCTGGTCTCCTAAGGAGTTCCAGAAGAGGCGGGACTACAAAGAGAAACCCTGTCTTGAAAAACAAAACAACAACAACAAAAACAACTTTCTGAAAGCCAGTTTCTGAGTCAAGTATAAATTACAAGCCAGCCCTTTGACTGTCTTGAGGAATATTTCTTAGAGAATTTTTTTGACTGCTACTGATCATTTGGCAGCTGCATTGAGAGTTAGGAAAGTAGATGAAATCAGAAGAAGCCTCCTTTGGAAGGAGACTGGAAAGAAATGAGGTACTTGACTTTGAACTTGGCATTGACTTTCAGTGAAGCTGGCCACACCTACGGAGTTAGCCATTCCTGTCTGTGTGACCCTGGTGGGTTTTTTGTCACCTGCAGCTGGAAGCAGCCAGACTTTCACAGTCTGTGTCTTCTCTGAAGATGTCCACGCTTCATCCACCTAATCCTTGTGTTGGTGTTGGCCCATACACTTGTCACTCTGATGCAGCAGTTTTCCCAGGCTCTGCAGGGCCTGTGTGCCTCTGGTGTTCTGGAAGATGCTGTTCTTTCCTGACCAGTCCTCCAGAGTCCAATCCCTCTGTCATTCTGCTTCCTGGGCCACTGAAGGCCACCCGGAAGGGAAATCATCTGCAATGGCTCCTTCCTGGCTCAGCTCAGAAACCTTCGATCTAATATTTTCACCCTCAGCTGGAGAACCACCGAGGCGGAAGCAAAGCACCTCTCAGGACCCTGCAAGGCTGTTTTCCATAGACAGTCGCGTTGTGAGGGCTCTGACCTAATGAATGCCTGTCCATTGATGGTGGAATCATAGGGAGGCGGTGAAAGGTGGTAGGTGGACCTCTACTGAAGGAATAGAGCATGGGGGTTGTCCTTGGGGGTCACAACTAAGGTAGGAGGCAGGGCTCTATTACAGGGATAGAGTCAGGGGATTGTCCTTGGGGGTCACTGCTTGCCTGCTGCCTTCCTATATGCCCCTTTCTCCCTCTGCTTCTTCATCAAAAGGGAAGAACAGTGCCGAACTCTGACTAAACACATGAGCTCATGCGCCTGACTGAACTCTCTGAAACTGTGAGCCAAAATACCTCCTTCCTCCGTTAAGCATCTAAGGCATGTGGTTACAGCAGTGCAAAGTGGCTGGCACACCCCTTATGCTGCTCTCTGCTGGCTCTGTCTGCTCTGCTCTCATCTCTGCAAAGCTGTGGGCTCAATCTGCAGCCCCCGAGGGCCTACTTTTTCATGAAGACGTCTTTACAGCATCTGCCTAGTTTGCTGCGCTGTGCAGACTTCTAGGGACAATCTTGAAGGAAGTGTTTCTCTTTCCTCTTATCAGATCGAGCCTGAGGTCAGACAAAGGCACTGTTGAGGGGTGGGGGTGGAGTCCTTGCAGGCTGGAGGAAGATAGGCTAGCAAACTAGTATTGGGCTATGACAAGATAAGCTGGCCTCTGAGGACACTGTCCTACCCTCCTGGCAGCCTGTCACAGGCCCTACTTGTACACTACCATCTAAGCTACTTGAGACCTTGGTATTGTCTGAGAACTCAGATATTTGCTTCTTATCTTGTCACCCAGACTGTAAATCTCTCCAGCAGTTGACCGAGGGCCCTAATTATCTAGTAAAAGGACAGTCCCAGACATCCATAGATACCACACAAGGCACTCCCCACCTCACGAAACAGCCACACCGTCTCTCCTCACATCCTCCTTACAGGAGGACACCAAAGCCACTTCACAAGGCTGGTCCCAGAGTGGCGACTCAAACCCAGCCAACTTGACTCTAGAGTCTGACCTATTTGTGGAGACTGTTGTAGATGTCACACTGTAAAGGAAACCACAGGCTCTCCTTGTGTTGGATGTTTCCCTCTGTCCAGATCATTCTGGACAAGAATGCTTTTTGGCCCATAGTCGATTTTCCACAGTTAGCAAATGAATGCCAGACAAATACCAAAGGAGCCCAAGATGATCCGTCCTGGCTGAAGCTCATTTGTCGATCAGCACCCACCCCGACCCCTATTCCCACCCTGTATTTCTCTGGCACAGCTTTGCCTAAATGTCTATTCACAAGATGGCTCCTGTAGGCATGGGCAATTGCTAGATAGTGTGCAGGCTGCAGTGCCAGCCAGAAAACCACTTCAGCTGCCTCTATTCCCCACCTGCCAAGTTCAAGGGCCAGGGAAGGGACAGCCAAGCCTAGATTTCCCCTGAATGATGCCAGGGATTCTGGTACCGGCCTATTCTCACAGAATAGCCATCAACCTCTGTTAATCACAGCCAGAGCTGTGATACCCTCTCCCTCAACTCCCCGGGGTTGTCCTAGGGTGTGGCTGCTCCCACCAGTCTTCTCCTGAGGTAGAGGGGCCACATAGGTCTGGGTGGTTGTGAAGGGAGCATTGGAGTTAGGTCATTACAGCCAGCCCTCTCTCTTCTCACCCCCATCCCACACAGGCCAAGGTCTGTGGATGGCCCTGACTTTCTGCCCTTACCCTCCTGGCTACACAAAGCCTTCTTCTTCCCTCAGAGCCTTCTGCACCCTGCCTGGGAGTTGCTGGGGAAATGGAAAGAGCCAGCAACCGAAGTGGAAGCAGAGATTCAGCTGATGGTGCCTAATATCGGAAGGCATGTCTCAGGCTGGAAAAACCAACCAGGGAGCCCTCACCCCCAGTCCATCCTCATCCCCCTATCCCAGTGAGGCAATGGGAAAGCTGCAAGAAAATTCTGTCTAATGAAAGGGGGAAGTGCTTCTGAGGAGAAGGACTCCGGCTCTTTATCCTCTCTCCCCTCCACGGCTGCCTACTGAACCCTGCTACAGCTAAACCTAGGCCAGCCTTGAATGGTGTCAGAGGCCATTCCCACGGAGCAGCTAAGTCGTTAACCTCTGCCTGCCTCTCAGGTCAACAGCAGCAACACAACAAAAGCAGGTACACAGGACCTGAGAGGATGCACATCTTGGTGTTACACTAAACAAGCTGCTTCGCTTTCATCACCCACACTAGAGGACTCCACAGGGCTGGGAAGAAAGCCAGCCTGTAAAGTGCAGGACACATGAACACAGGAACCTGAATTTGAGCCCAAGAACTCCCTTTTGGAAAGCCACATGAGATGGTGCACACATGTGACAATGTACACTTGTACACATTAGATGGTGCACAGGCATGAGGGCACTTGTATGTGTTAGATGGTCCGCACTCGTGAAGGCGTACACTTGTAATCTTGGTAGAGGGAGACAAATGGATTCTTGGGGGCTAAGTGGCCATCAAGGCTAGCCTACTTGGCCAGAGAGAGAACCCATCTCAAAAAATGATGTAGATGCACCTGAGGAGCAACATCCAAGGTTGATGTTTAGATTTCATAGGCAGTCACACATACATGCATACACACTCACACTCACACACTCACATACATACACAGACACACTCACATATACACAGACACACACACATACACACATTCTCACACACACTCTTTCACACTTAAACACACTCTCACACACACATACACATATACTCACTCACACACTCACAAGAAGAACAGAGCTATTCCCCAAATCTTTCATCAAGCTTCGGTCTCATCTCTTCAAGCTTGCTCTAGTGGCTCTGTGAGGGGCTGTGGTCAGTGAAGCAGCCACAGTGTCCCTGCCACACACAATGCTGCTGCCTTCTCCACTGTCTGCCAGCTGGGCACCACTTACTCTTGGTGGTGTGCGGAGCCCCGGGCTGATAGAGACACTTCAGGAGCAAAGAGCATGTTTCTGCATATGCTTTCTGTCCCCCTGACTAGGTACCTCTGTTCTTTCTGGGCTTTGGAACATTTTCGGGGGGGGGGGGTTTGCACCTCCTGAGAAGCTGCTGGATGGGAATCTTATGGCTTCCCTCTAGGAATACCACAGAAAGACACCTTGCCCTCTACCCAAAGCTAACAGGCTGCTATTTTGAAAGCTCAACACATCTAGAAGTTCAGAACCTTGTAGGCTCTAGTTCAGTGGTTCCCAACTTATGGGTTGCAACCCCTTTGGGGGTCAAACGACTCTTCTGTGGGGGTCACATATCAGATATTTACATCATAATTCAATACCCAGAAGTGCTGTCTGTGAAAAGAGCCAGCTGGTGACAGGGGTTGAGAAGGATGAGAGTTAGGGCATCAGGCTCACATTCGGATTAACCAGGGAAGAGTCAAGGCTGTTAACAAGTCCCATGCAGCCCTTGCTTCCTGGGTCAAGCTGTGTGAGGATGAGTCAGCAGATGGAAATGCTCACAGGGGAAGTGAGGGCCATGAGGCTGCACTTTTGACCTCTACTTGGTGCCACCACTGTCCTCCGAACATGTGACCTTTCTGCTGGTACGTCCATCCCCAGGTTGTAAACTCCAGTTCCAAAACTAAAACTTGAAGCTGCAATAACCTCTAGACAGTCCCTCCCACTTCCTGTATCTTCGTTCTGTGCACTGACTAAGCCTGAGAACTGCTTCTCCTAAGGCATATGCACCTCTGCTGGACCTAACTCCAGGCATGCTGTTCTGTGCTCTGTATATTGCTATGATGCTACAAGCTACTTGGGGAGGAAGGAGTTTCTTCCAGCTTCCAGCTTGTATAGCTCATCATCCAGAGAAGCCAAGTCAAGGAGTAAAACAGAGATCACAGAAGACACTGCTTACTGACTTACTCCCACTGCTTACTCCCATGGCTTGCTCAGCCTGCTTTCTTCTATAAGGCAGAACCACCTGCCCAGGAGTGGCACCTCCCACAATGGACTGGGCCCTCCCACATCAACCGTTAATCAAGAAGACCCCTACTACTACCTGACAAGCCAACCTAGTGGAGATGTTTTTTCTCCATTGAGATTCTCTCTTCCCAGATGACTCTAGCTTGTGAAAACTAAGCCGCGCAGAAGTCCTCCCTGTGTGTACTGGGCACACCACACGTTATCAAGCCCCAGGCCCTGTGCCAGGAGGTTTACCTGTATCATCTCATGCTCACAGTAAGCCCAAGAGGCCAATGCTTTGACTCTTGCTTTACAGATGAAGAATCAGAGCTTCATCTGATTATGCTTTCTACTAGGGAGGCCCAGCCACCGCCTCTTGTCAAGTGTCTAACTGTACAGGAGGTTTCTGCAGTTTTTTAAAAACATAGTTAAAGATGTCTATTTTACAAATGAGAGAACTGAGGCTCAGAAGGGCCGAGGCAGCCATATCTCTGCTTAGGTCTGCCTCAACTTCTGCTTCCCTGGGACTGGACCCAACTTGTGGACCCTGATTCGGGTCTGTAAGTCACAGTGGACCAGTGCCAAGAAAGACCCTGTACCTTAATCCTCCTAGGAGGGGACAAGTCAAGAGAGCAAGTTGAGGAGTTGAAGAGCTGAGGGGTATATATTTAACCAAGCCTGTGGGCACACGAGCAAAGCTTGCTGTTTGCCGTATGTTTGGCCAGAGTGGCTTCAGAGATGACCACCACCTGCTCACTTTTACCACAACACAAACAGTCTGTGGCTCATTGCTGGACAATGGGAACAGTCATCTCTCTGAAGGGCGTGACGCGCACACACAGGACCACCCGGCAAGCATTTTGAACCCTCTGATTCCTAAGCTGCTGTGAGTGCTGGAGTCACTGAGAGTCAGGGATGTTTTATTTACCAGATAAGCTTTCTTGAGCCTGTTCCCCAGCCTCCCTAACAGAGACCAGCCCTGCCCACCTAGCTTTCCTCAGCTTTGTTTTCCCAGGGCTCTTCTGTCTACCTCACATCAAATTCTAAGTATTAACCCATTTGTTCTCTGCTTCCTGTGAGAGAGAAAGCTCAAGAGCACCGTCTCTGTCCTTTGCTCACTGAGGCAAGAACAGTAAGACCCTCCTGGGGCTGGGGAGAAGGTTGGGGCAGATGGCTTGCTGGTCAGTCCCTAGCACCTGCATAAAAGTCCCTTGTACCAGCTGTGGAGATGGAGCGAGAGAGGCAGATCTCCAGGACTTGGCACCTTAGCCAGACCAGCCTACTTGGTGGGCTGCAGGCCAATGAGAGACCTTGTCTCAAAAAACAAGGTGGGCCCATGAGACAGCTCAGCAGGTAAAGGTATGAGCCTGACAACCCAAGTTCAATCTCTGTGACCCACATGGTGGACAGAGAACTGACTCCTGCAAGTTGTCCTCTGACCTGCACATGGGTGCCATGGAAAGCATATGCCACACACATACACATGCATGCACACAAAACAAAATAAAGTGTGTGTGGGGGGGGGAAGGAAGCCAGGTGGTAGCTGTGCAGATCTTTAGTCCCACCCAGCACTCAGGAGGCAGAGGCGGTTGGATCTCTGTGAGTTTAAGGCCAGCCTGGTATATAGAGCGAGTTCCAGGACAGCCAGAGTTACACAGAGAGATCCTGTCTCAAACAAACAACATACAAACAGCCCAAGGTGAATAATTCCTGAAGAAAACACCTGAGGTATTCCTCTGGCAACCACATGCATATACGTATGTGTGAATATCTATGTGTACTCACCCGCGTGCACACACACACACACACACACCGTTGAATGAGTAAGTCATTGGGGAAACTCTCCTGAGAGGTTGTTGACACATGGTTGTCTCCTGTGTAAGAATCCAGAGTTCTCTAAAGTTTCCTGTTCATCACTGCCCAGAGGAATTCTCCAGGCTCTACTGCTTCCAGAAGAGAATGGGGCTGGCGCACAGAAGGAACCTTTGCTGAGATCAATTACAAGACAGAAAAGACACAGTCCCCACCCAAAAGATACCTCATTTCTAAGAGTGTTCTGACAGGATTGGGGCAGGTCTGCTACCAGATTTGGAGATCAGGGACACTTTCTGGAAAAGTCCTTCCCTGGAGATTATGGACCATTCCACCTAACCCAGACCCACTGGGTCCATCATCCCCAGAGGAACAGCTAAGATGAACATGTGCCCTGAGCAGTTGTGGCAAGGGTTGTCTCTCCAGACTCCATATGAGCTCCTGGGCATGCTCAGAGAGAAGGCTGGATTGTCAGTTCTACTGAGCTCTCTGGAATAGGAAATTGGACTCTCAACTCATGATCCCCACTGATGTAGAGGTTAACGACTTCCTGTCAGAGAGAGCAGTTCTCCTGAGCCAAACAGTGGTGATGGTTGGCTTGTGGCCATTATGTTAGGCCAGCTTTCTGCCAAGGCTGGAGCAACTGACTCCCGATTCAGCTAACCCACATGAGGCAAAGTCCAGGCCAAACCTAGCCCATTGGGAAGCACAGTGTCTGGGCATAAGTATGTTCTTGTCCTCCTCAGCAGAGTTCACCTCTAAGAGCAGCTCCTTGGCATAAATGAAATGCCAAGGCCCTTGCATGCTTGATTTTTGCCAAGGTACTTGAAAAATGTTTACTGTGGGTTAACAAAGTAAAATGACATGCTAGGGACCCAGACCAGGAGAATCCAAGAGGTGTGACAACCCCACTGTCCCCTGAATTGGCCACATTTGCTCCACCTGGAGCCTGAGCCAACCAGATCCTGGGCTCCTGGCTGGTGGTCCTAAACTGGCTAAAGATTAGTCACTTAGAGTCTTCACAGAGGGGGCAGAACTTAGGCTCCACGCTGGGCTTTCTGGCTACATAAACCTGAGGTGTGTCCTAGAAGTCTGTGTGTCTTTTTTCCCTTGTGTGTATATGTGTTTGTTTTTGTTGTTATTTTAAAGATGTCTTTATATCTATAAGGTTTTGCCTGCATGTATGTCTGTGCACTGAGCTTGTTCCTGGTGCCTACAGAAGCTAGAGAAGGGCATTGGTCTCAAGGGGATGTTTTGCTATAGGACCGTCAGGTAGCAGCCATGCACCAGACCCAAGGAATATCTTGGTCCCTAGGTCAGCCTTGGCTGGAATAGATACCTAAGGAGTCACTGGGAGCATCTGCTCAGAACCAGACTGAGCTAAGCTCTTGATCGGCACCAACCCAATCTGTTTTCATGATAATCTTTGGAGGCAGTGCTCACCTATAGAACTTTCTGGAATGGTGAAAATATTCTAGGTCTGAATCACCCAATGTAGTGGCAGACACCTGGCTAGGAAGAGGCATTAGTGTCTGCCCACTGGGTACTGAGCACTGGGTGATTCTGATGGACCAGATCTGTTGCTAGTTTCCTCCAAGGACTGTGTCATATTCTCCTGAAGGTGGGTTGCCTCTCCCAGCACTTCCATGAGATAACCATTATTGTACCTGTTATACAGAGGGAGAAACAGGTTCCAACTGATGATGTAACGTGTTCAAGGTCCCACCACCTATCGAGTGGAGGAGTCGGCAGCTAAATTCAGATTTGTGTGGCTGCACGGGCAGACCTGCCACACCTGCTTGGTGTGGTCTGTAAGGGAGTGAAGGGACATTAAACCAAGACTCCAAGGGCCCTTCTAGTTCAGCCTCTCTTTCAGAAACAAGATCCAGATCCTTCCAGTTCCCTGAACCTTACAGAGGCTTGGTGCTCCCGCCCAGGCCCAGGTCTGCTCACCCCAGCCCACTAGCTTGGCTGGGCCCCAGATCTCACTGAATTCTCAACCTTCCTTGGACATGCTACTCTTTGGTGATTTAGCAATAGCACTTAGCACAACACAGCTGGTCAGTGTGCTGAGTGAGAGACTCCCGAGTACTTAGCCCTGAGGGAGATGAACCCCCTCCAAGTTTCAGGAACCTGTGGAAGAGCAGGTAGAAAGATTGTAGGAGCCAGAGGTGTTGAATGTCTCCAAAGAAATGGTGTCTTCCTGACACAACAGGGCTGATACTTATATGAGCTTGCAGAGACTGTGACAGCTTGCACAAGACCTGCACAGGTTCAAACCACACAAAAGTCGCAGCACAGAGAAGAGGAAATGGGTGCCAAGTCCCACTCCTAACTGAGAAGCTACTTGAGATTCATACTTGCTGTGAGAGGGGGAAAATCAGTCTTCTCCAGTGGAGAGTCACTGGGGTATATCAACCATACAAACCCCAAAAACTTATATGTATGATTTTAAATAACAACAACAACAATACTAATAAAATGTAAAAGAACATAGTGCTTAGGAACCCTGGCAGGAAAGTAAAGGAGGAAGAGAGACGGGGGCACATGATGAATAGATGAGTAGCCTCCCTCAATCATTCCCCACGTGGAGCTGGGAGGGACAAAGGCTTGGGAAGTGCACATGGCTTCTGAGTCGGCCATGCTCCAGCGCTTTGTTGCAAGCCCTTATCTGCATAAGGGTGCCCTGATGGGCTGTTCAAAATCCAGACAGCCTCAAAGGCTGCTGCAACATTCCCCCCTTCCTCCCCCCCTCCCCCGGTGGGTAAGAATGTCCTTCATCTCCAGAGGCAGAGTCACCCACCACAGTGAGGCACGTACAGACATATGACTACCCTGTGGCTCAGTCCTCAAGAAATCAGGAAAGTTGTGTGGGAAGGTAGTTACCAGGGCTGAGGTGCCGGGGGCTGGGTTGAGAGATGTTTTCTGAAAGGTGCAAACTTTAGTAGTCCGCAGTAGTAGCCTTCAGAGATCTCTTAAACGGCATTGTTATATATCCAAAAATGTTAAGAGTAAACCTAGTGATGGTAGCCCATGCCTTTAATCCCAGCATTTGAGAGGCAGAGATAGGCAGAGTTAAAGCTAGCCTGGTCTGCAGAGTGAGTTCCAGGACAGCCAGGGCTACGCCGAGAACCTTATCTTGAAGAAAAACAAACAAAAATACTAAGAGTGATCTTACAGAGAATTATTGAAAAAAAAAAATACCAAAGAAGAGAGATCATGGGTCTGAGAGGGAGTTGGGGGGACACAGACGAGGTCATGGGTCTGAGAGGGAGTTGGGGGGACACAGATGAGGTCATGGGTCTGAGAGGGAGTTGGGGGGGACACAGAATGAACTGGATGATGGAGAGGCAGGAATGATATAAATACAATACTCATTTTCAAAATTCTAAATGCTTTCTAAATTTTAAAACACAAATTCTCACAAATTAAAATCAAATAAATATACAAGATGATAGATATGCTAATTAACTTTATGACTCATTCCACAATTTATACATTCATCGAGCATCATGCACTCAGAAGACATGTGCTTCATCCTTTTGCAGCCTCCGGGGACTTGGACCTAACTGAGGAGGTGAGGAAATGAAGTAAAGCCAGACGGACACACAGACACATGGGCACACAGAAACCTGGATCCTGGGGACTGGGCTCTCTGATGGAGAAGGGTCAGCAGTCCAGAAGATCAGTTTGTTTATAGAACTGAACAGAGAGGGGGTGTGGTGGCTTGAATGAGAAAGGGCTCATCTATTTGAACCTTTGGTCCTCAGTTGGTGGGACTGCTTGGGAAGGATTAGGAGGTGTGGCCTTGCTGGAGGAGGTGTGTCACTGGGGGTGGGCTTTGAGAAAATTCCCAGTGCCCTCTGTCTCTGCCTCATGCTTGTAGATCAAGGTGTAAGCTCTCAGCTGTTCCTGCTACCATGTCTCTGCTCCACCACAATGGATTCTAACCCTCTGAAACCATGTGCCAAATTAAATGCTTTGTTAAGCAACCTACCTTGGTCACACCACCACAATAGAAAGGTAACTTAAAACCTGGGTTTATTGCATACAGCTGAACAAAAGGTGAGGTTATTTCATAGAGACAGGAGGCAGGGTTATTACAAAAGACAGACAGACAGACAGACAAGGAGGCGGGGGATATGCACAGTTGAAGAAGGAGATGGGTCTAGCTCATCCCAACAGCCACAGGCTCTGTGGGAGAGCAGCCCTTAGGCTGTAGACAGGAGTGGAAGCCGTGGTGGACATTTTCTGCACACATTCTCACCACCCACATTTGGTCCCCCAAGAAAGGCTCTGAGCTTCACCCTGTGTCCTCAGAGCAGGGGACTCTGCCTTTTCCCTGTGGATCTGAGGCTCTGAGGTCATTTAATGGCCACACCCACACCAGCAATGCACATTCACTCAGGACTTCTCTCCCTGATTAGGGTTAGGGAAAGTGGGCGTTTCCTCCACGCCCTACAGATATACACAGTTTTGGTTAATTACAATTTGTATGTGTGAGGCAAAAGTGATTACCACTACAAGGGGTAACTCCCTATCCAGACTGAAGGCTGAGGAGCGGGCCAGCTCTTTAGAGTACCACATAGCCCCACAGGCAATGAATGGGGCACATGCATGTTCCGGGGCGGCTCAGCAGGGCAGACAGAGCCCAGAAGCCATCAGTCCTTTCAGTCAGAAAAAAACTCACTCTCGACCCTCAAGGCTAGACGGTGTGAAAAATGATCTCTACACCCCACCAACAGTCCAGGAACCAGCAGCAGGACCATGTAGGCTCTTAACGGGAAGACGGAGCGCCTGGGCACCCTCTTACGTATACTTACACACCACTGTAAATCCTGTTCACACCCACAGTCCCACGCCCACACATTTATCCGCATAAATATGCCATGTCTCACACTGGCATGTGCTCACATACCATACTCACAGTGCTCTCCCATGCTTCATACACTCGTGCATGCATGCATGTATGCACACTACACAGTCATGCAGCCCCCCCCCCCCAAATAACCATGCATTCATTCACCCACACTATCACAGAGTCAGCATATCAGCTGAGTCAGGGCTAGAGTTCAGGCGGGACCCTGTCCCTTTGTTGTTTCCAAGAGTATAGGAGAGGCAGGCTCTGCCCACTCTTGTCCTTGAGGATGAGGAGATGCAGCGGTGTCCATAGAGTTCCTTGCAGGGAAAAGGAGGTAATACTGGCCTTGGAATGCTGACCTGCCTCATGCCCAGAAAGATCTCAGGAGCTGCAAAGCCTCTGCTGCCTGGGTGATCACCCACACTGCTGTGGTCTCCCATGGACCCTCTAGGCACACAGCTTTGAAAGCTTAGATGAAACTAGGGTCTCGCCCTAAATAAGAGTCATGGATTCCCACAAGACAGAGAGGCCTCCAGGTCCGGGCATCCACTCTCCAGACTTCCCTGACCCAAACGATTTCCCTAAGTCTCACTCTGCTCCCACAATCAGGCCTCCTCCCTGGGCCAGGCCACACTGCAGCAGCCGTCCTACAATAGGACCAGTATCTTAAGCTTCTCCTGGATGCCACAAGTCCAGAGTCCCAGCCTCGGACACCCTGCCACAAGCCCAGAGTCCCAGCCTCGGACACCCTTCCACAAGCCCAGAGTCCTAGCCTCGGACACCTTGCCATCTGGGCTCTCATCCTCTCAATGCTCCTGCTGACGTCTTGCCAAGAGCCACCATCAGGGCTGAGAGGGGTGGCTTCAGCCCATCAAGGCTCCCTGGCTCTCAGGTTCTGCCTGCACCTGGAGCAACTGCGACTTCTTGTGGTGGCTTTCTAAATCCTGCTTGAAGAAGGCGCCAGCCCTGGTTCCCATTATGAACACTTGACTGAACCCGAAGTCTACACCAGCAGCTAATCCCACTGCACAAGACCAAGGATCCTGGAGTGCTGGTAGCACCTCCAGCCAGAGCCTCTCTCTGCCTGGAGAACCCATGACAGGGCCTGGCTTTCTGGTCCAGGAAAAGTGAGCTTTCCAAAGGCAGCCAACACCAACCAAAGGCTTTGCAGATAATTTTAACTCTTTACCTTCCTCACAGCTAGGTGTTCACTCATCCAGGGCTTTAGAATTGGCATCTGAGCCCAGGCCCAGGCCCCGGAGTTAAGCATTTCCTTTCTTTGGACCTGAAATGCATTAGCAGCAATGCCTTGCATCTCAGAGCTTTCCCTAACCCCACCTGGCCATTAATGAGACTACATTTCTTGGGCTGGTTCACTGAGCCCAGCCATCCCAGCAAGTTCTTCTGGCCCAGAATCCCTGCTGTCCCCAGTGGGCTGCTGAGGAAGCAGAGAAGGAACCCAGAAGACTATGGTCTGTGCTTCCTGGGCCCCAAGCTGTCTGCGATCCCGTGACCCAGTAACCCTCTAGTCCACAGGGATATATCCTAACATGTCCAGAGAAGCCTGGAAACACAGGCAGCGTGAGCCTAGCAACAGGGCCTTTCCTAGACACACATGCCTATGCTGAAGTTTTAAATTAGGAATGATAGGACATTAGCAATAACAGAAAAAACTGAACAATCAGAACAGAGAATAAAAGTTGCTGAAAACTTTGGAATTATTTATTTGTGGAATTTTCTGACTAATATTTTTGGACTTCAGCTGAGCACAGGAAACTAAAACTGTTAAATGACATGGGGGATAAGGAGAGACGGCTGTTCTTGGGAGGTGGTAGACAAATGGTCCCCTAGGGGTGCTGAAGCTGGGCATTGCTCCACCGTGCTGGACAGCACCACGCACCCATCCATTCGCAATCCATTCACCCAGCAGGAATCCACTGCGTCCCTCCCTAAGCAGGCAGTAGTCTAATGCGAAGACTGGCTCTGGAACTCAGGCTGAAAATCAATGGAAGCTCAGAGTAGGGGCTGAACAGTGTTGACTATTCTGCTTATTCCTGGGAGGATGACAAATAGTTATTTACAGTCCCTGGACATTGTATCTAATTTTCGTTTCTGTTTCCAGAGCTTAGCTCATGTCTAATAGACAAGACTTCCACGGGAAGAAAGGCAGACTGAAGGAACAATAACACACACAGGTGAAGGAGGTTCTGGACCCTTGACTCTTGTTCACTGAGAAGGATCCGATGCTGGAAGGGGGGGGGGTGGGCATCAGAGCTGTGGGTTGGCAGGCTGTTAGAAGCAGAAAGTCTGATGTATAGGAAGTGTAGGGGAAAGTGACAGTGGGAGGGGGAGTTGGCAAAATGGCTTAGTGGGTAAAGGTGCTTACTACCAAGCCTGATGATCAAACTTCAGTGCTCACACAGTAGAAGAGAGACAACTCCAGCAATTTCCCCTTTGACCTCCACAGATGGGAGCATGCCTGTATACAAGCACACACATACACAATAAATAAATATAATTTTTTTTAAAAAAAAAAAGTGACAGTTTTAGCTGTTGAATAGAGAGAAGGGGTCATGAGTAGTTTTAATTGTCTGCTTGATACAACCTGGGATCATCTGGAAAGAGTCTCAGAGGAGGACTCTGTATATCAGGTTGCCCATGGGCATGCCCCGTGGGGTTCGGCCTTGATTGCTTTAATTGATGTGGGAAGACCCAGCCTGAAAGTGAGCAGTACTTTCCTTGGCTTGGAGCCCTGGGCTGTGTAAGCAGAGAAAGCTAGCTTAGCACTAAGTGTGTGTACTCCTTCTCTGCTCTCTGGATGTGACTGACCGGCCGCCATAACCTGACACATAAGGGCGGACCGAGAACTGCCTCCCAAGAACCAACCAAGCAGACAAATCAGATAAGAAACCAAAACAACTGGCATTGCAATGGAACAATTTGGGGAGCTGAAGGGTCACTTTAGCTTGAGCCTTCAGGGTAAGTGACTGTAGGGAAAGGAGTGATTAAGGAAGGCTCTTGGAACCCAAAGCTACTACAATGAAGAGAGGCACGGGGCAGAAGAGAAAGGCAGTTAGTTTCCAGAATAGGAGCTACCTACAAGGGCAGAGGCAGAGACTGAGAAGGAATCCGAGAAGCCCAACATCCAACCAAGAACATAAGGGCAGAAAAGTCGCTAAAGAAATAACAAAGGTCTGGGTGCAATGGCCTTTAATCCTGACACCCAGAAAACAGAGGCAAGCATATTGTTATGAGTTCAAAGCTAGCCTGGTCAACTTAGTTCCAGGCTAGTCAGGACTAAAGGCCTGCCAAGTACTATGCATGATGAAATGGGTAAGTTCAAAAACTACACCACAGGTACATCTTCAATTACTCTCACAGGCCGACATGCCTGGAAGTGGGTCCATTAGCAACTTTGATCCATTGCATTCCTAATGGTGGATGGCCTTGGAGCATGTCCAGCCCCCCAGAGAAGCTGTGAAGCATCTCTACCATGTGATAAGGCAGAGTCAGGCTTGTGTAGACTTTCCTTTCCCCTAGCTTGGTTCTTCTAAGAACGATAAAACTAGGTCAGCCACAGCTTAGTGGTCTATTCATGCTCTGACTGCCATTTGCCTACAACTGTCCCTGCCCCCAACCTTGACCAAATAAGCAACTTTTGGACAACTTTTCTCGAGGAGAAAAATGTAGATTCTGGAGCCACACTGTTTGGGTTTGAATCCTATCTCTGCCTTTTATGAGCTTGGCAGCTTATAATCTCTCCGTGCCTCAGCTTCCTTGTCTATAAAATGGGAGCCTAAACAGTAGCCACTTCAATGAACCACGGTGAAGATTCAGCCTTTGATATGTCCACGGTGCTTAGAATAGCACCCATTCAAGAATGAACAGCAGACAAGTAGCTACTGATACAGTTTAAAGCCTAAAAGCAACCAATCGAACCGCAGAGCGTCATCAAATTAACCAGACAAGTGGAAGGGGTGTGGGGGGAGTGGACATCAGTAAAGGAGGAACCTTTCTAGTCCCCCCACCCTCACCCCGGCCAGGCACCTCTGAGCACTGCTGACTGTATCAGTACCTGTTGGTTCCATCACACCACTTGCAGTCATGGAGGTAGACCAGAACCCCCTGGAAAGGGTTCTCTCTGGTGTTGGGATGAACGAGTGGGAAGGTTTCCTGTTTCCAACCCTGTCTGTGTTTGATGTCCCTCCACATAGATATACTACATACATGCTTCAAAATGAGTCTCCTTTGAGTCATAAGTCACTAGCTAGGGCTGACTTGCCAGGGCAGCTAGAGAACCAAGAGGTGAATCCATGGGTCCTGGTGGGAATATTTACACCACAGGAACAAGCAGCTGCTATGAGCCAGGATGATGTGAGCTCTCCAGGTCTGTGCTTACCCTAAGACTTAAATGGAGATAAAATTTATCCCCCTACTCTGTGGTGCTTCTGGTTTTTCCAAGTCCCCAAGGATCTTGGTACTATAGTTGAGCCAAGGTGTCACCCTACGGACAGAACAGAAACTTGAGAAGAATCCAGGTGCCCGCAATATCTTTGTTTAAAACACATTCGTTGAGTATTTAAATACATTCCAGGAATTACACAAGGTGGATTCTGGTCTCAGTAACAAGCAGCCTCCTGCCTCTTTGATAAAGCCAAGACCCTGAAACTTGGCAGCAGCTGGACAGGTGGGGTTGCCTGGTAAGTCTGTTAACTGCACAGCTGCACCCCACATGCTAGGGTCTTGATTCAGTAGAGATTTTTAAGTAACTCCAGAAAATCTGTTTCTGACCCGGTAGCAGGTGATTCAGCTGCAATCTGTGACCCACATGAAGAGTGAGCTTGAGGGTTCCTGGGCTGTCTGTGGCTCTCCATGTGGGTAAGAGGCTGTAGAGACACTCCGTGGGCGGCCTGTCATCTCTTCTTGTTCTGGAACAAACTTGTTTAAAGTCTCCTGGCAGGCTGGGGAGAGAGCTCAATAAGAGGTCTCTCTTATGTTGCAGGCATAAGGACCTGAGCTTCTTCTCATCATCCACATTAAAAAAAAAAAAAAAAAAAAAGCTGTATGTGGTAATGTCTTCGTCACCATTCTATCACTGTGAAGAGACACCATGACCAAGGCATCTCTTATAAAAGGAAGCATTTGACTGGGGCTTGCTTACAGTTTCAGAGGCCTAGTCCATGACAGGAAGCATGGTGGTACGCAGACAGGGGCTAGAGCAGTATCTGAGACCTTTCTATCCTGATCGGCAGACAGAGGGAAAGAGACTGGGCGTGGCATGGACTTTTCACCCCCAGTGACACCCTTCTGCCAACAGGGCCACACCTCCCAATCCTTGTAATCCTCTCAAACAGTGATGCTCCCTGGTGACTAAGCATTCAGATACATGAGCCTATGGGGGCTCAAACCACTGCAGGTGACAGGAGCTTGTAATATAGTGCAGGGAAGGTAAGGGACAAAACTGGATGAACCAGTGAGCACCAGTTCCCAATAAGAGACCCAGCCAAGGAAAAACAAGGAAGTTCAGGTTTGGTGGTGCATGCCTTTAATCTCCGCACTCAGATGGTGAAGACAGCAGGTCTCTGTGAATTCAAAGCCAGCCTGGTTCCCCATGTCCCCCACTTCTCTCCTGCATCTATGACTGCTTTTAGCCTGTGATAGAGGTAGCAAGACCAGTGCCTAAGACACTTGAAAATGGATACACATCTTCATTTACCCTCTAGCAACTCCAGACCTGGTGACACATACACAAGTCCCATGTTTTAGCATCATGAGTAGGTCATCAAGTGTGAGATCTGTAGCCTCAAAGCCTTGCCTCCATGCCGGCCCTCCTGCCAGCCAGCTACTGGTTAGACACTGGGCAGATCACTCCACACTCAGCGAGCGTTGTCTCACCATCTGTCAAGTGGTATAGTGATACACTGACCTCACAGGACTGTTCTGGGGCACTTGCTAAATAGGAGGATGGCATGATGCATTCAGGACACAGAGCTTACCTAACACCTGGTGTAAATGTCACTTTTATTTCCTCAGATGGAGGGATGAGATGAGAGCCATACCCCAGCTGTGTGAATACACATGGTTTAGGCTGAGCCCAAAGCATGTCTTTCTTTGTTCTAACTATCTCTAGGCCTACATATGGAAGCTGCTAGTCTCCATATAATCTAATCTTCCAAGCTGACTGATTCAATCTGGCTTCTCTTGGTTTCTTACTGAATTTCTCTGCCTGGCCTCATACTAACTTTGGCAATAAGTTCTAGTCTCCTGGCTCCTTTTCGTTCTCTGGCTCGTCCTTCTGTTTCGCCTGTGTCTAGCTTGTTTTCTGTACCACCTGTCTCTGTAAAACTGTCCCATTCAAACTACTACAGACATACCTTGCTTTCCTACGCTGCTCTAAAATAGCCTCTTCTTCCTGTCTGTTCTCCTGTGAGTGGGGCGTATCCTATCTCTGACTCCTTCTGTCAAATCTTTCTCTGATTCGTCACTTTGTCTGCCCATCAATTAGACATCACTTTCAAACTTGGCTGCTTCTTTCTACAAACTAACCTTACCTTTATTCATTGTTATGGATTATTAAGGGTGTGTCTGTATTCCAGCCAGATCATACTGTAATCCATACCTTTGGATATGATCCCTTGCTAGAGCAGCCATGTTGCTGGATTAAAATCCCTCTACAACCTGGAGGCCGCCTGCAACTTGAAAAGACGCATGTTTTGTTGAAGGTAGCTTTATATCATATTTGGAGTAGGTCCTATTTTTCTCACCAGATGAACAGTTGAGGCTGGGACTGTCATCTTCCCTCTTCTGTGGACTTGATCCAAGAAGACTCCTCAGAGGCTCTGGCCTGGAATTTCCCTTCTCTGTTAGTGTGCTTTTTAAAAATTGTGTGTGTGCATGTGTGTGTGTATGCATATGTGTGAGTATGCATGTGTGTGTACATATGTGTGTGCATGTTTAAGTGTGTGTGCATTCCTCTCTGTGTATGTGTGTGTGCATATATGTATGCATGTGTGCTTGCGTGCATCTGTGTGTGTGTGTGTGTGTGTGTGTGTGTGTATGTGTGTATATGTGTGTGTGTGGTGTTTAGGTGTACTCTTTACTCTTAGAAGCCAGAGGGAGCATCAAATCCTCTGGAGCTGGAGTTATAGGCAGTTGTAAGTTGCCCAGTATGGGTATTAATGGGTCTTAGGGACTGAACTTGGGTTGTCCAGCTCCTGAAATAACTATTTATTTATTTATTTATGGTTTTCTGAGACAAGGGTTTTTTTTGTTTTTGTTTTTGTTTTTGTTTTGTACAGATCCCTGCTATCCTGGAACTTATTTTGTAGACCAGCTAGCCTTAAACTCACACTTGCCTGTACCTTTGCAATAGGATTAAGGTGTATACCACTCCGCATAGCTTTTTACTTAAAGGAGAATTTGTGTTCGTCTGTCTGTCTGTGCACTTCATGTCCCTGCCCCCACCTACAGCAATACTCTGTCAAAGTTTTGTTTTTACGGTTTATGTATTTTTATTTTGTGAGTGTAGGTGGTTTGCCAGCATGGGTCTGTGCATTGTGAGCATGCAGTTCCCAAGAGGTCAGAAGAGGGCATAGGATCCCCTAGAACTGGAGTTGTAGCTGCTAGCTGTCACATATGTGTTGGGAACTGAACCTGGGTCCTCTGCAAGAGCAGCCAGTGCTCTTTAACCACTGAGCCATCTCTTGGGCCCCTGCAAAAGATGTTTTGTAAGGTGCAGTTATGCCAATGACTATGTTTATCCCATTGGCCACCACATGCCCTGGGCCACCACTGTGTCTAGTCCGTGAGAACCATTCAGGAAAAGCATGCTATACATCCTGAATGGGTACTGGCCAGAGGGGAGGGGTGGGGGCAGGGACTTGGGAAGGAAAGGAAAACCCAAAATACTTGTCTAGATTTTCCCAGCTGGCAATAAAGTGATCCTGGAAAAAAGAGAAGTCACCATAGCCAAAAGCCTTGCTGGCTGGCAGGTGGACAGTGATCCCCGCCAAGCCAGGACCTGCCAGTGAGAGTCAGTTTGGCTTCTGGCAGCCATAGCTCCCCACTGTCCACAAGCATCCTTGTGCCTCTTGCACCTGAGCCACATTTCGCTCTTTGTGTCTGTTCTTTCCTGGAATTGTCAGATGTAGCAAATTAAAAAAACAAACAAACAAACAAAAAAAACCTGTTGGCTAGCCTTCGATGTCCGAGCTAATGAACACCTTTCAGGGCAGGTGGGCCTCTCAAGGTTGACATGCAGTGAAACTCTCACTCTCCGACAAGTTTGTATTTAACTGGGTGTTTCTGGGTGTTTTGTTTTGTTTTCTGGAAGTTTTAACTGAGTAGACAATGTCCTCTCCAGCTCATCCAGTGGTAAGAGATCTTGTCCGAATGTCATTGCTATTGCCTGCACGAGCACCCCCCCCACACACACACGTCAGGTGTTGAAACCCAGTGGCAGTGCAGTGGTGGTGAAGGGTGGGACCTTTACCAGGCAAGCAGACCGTGAAGGCTCTGCCCTTGTGAATATGACATCGCTGCTGTCCTGCAAAGTCACGGAGAAGAATGTGGGCTTGTTACAAAGTTGAAACCTCCCTGCTCTTGTTTCTCAAGTCCTGTCTTGCCTTGTGTTGTTAGGGTAAGGTTAGGGTTGAGATTAGGGGCTAATGGTTAGAGATTAGAGGGTTCAGGCTAGGGGGTTAGGGTTAGGGTTAGGGTTAAAGAGCTGGAGTTGGGGATTAAGACAGAAGGATTAGGATATTGTTGGGGTTAGGCTCAGGGTTGCCTCTGCAATGAGCTAACCCAGCAAGAAGGATGGACTTCCCAGCTTCCAGACATGAGCCAAATGTCTGTTTCCTTTCTGGATCTTCTCTCTCTCTCTCTCTCTCTCTCTCTCTCTCTCTCTCTCTCTCACACACACACACACACACACACACACACACACACACGCATGTGCACACACACACACACTCATACCTGCGCCTGAGATAGGACTTCTCTATGTAGCCCTGGCTATCCTGGAACTCACTCTGTAGACCAGCCTGGTCTACAGAGTGAGATTCACAGAGATCCACCTGCCTCTGCCTTCCAAGCACTGAGATTAAAGGCATGCACCACCACTGGCCACTATCTCTTTCCTTTCTTTCTGCCTGCCTTCCTTTCTCCCTCTGTCTTCTTCTCCTCCTAGACGTCTTTCTGTCAACAGAGTCCCACTCAGCCAGTCTGACCTAAACTCACTCTGTAATCCTATGACCTTAAATTTCTGCTCTCCCTGGCTCTGTTTCCTAAAACTGTTGGATTATAGGTGCATTCTGGGAATGGAGCCCGGGACTTGTGCATACTGGGAGAGCCTTCTACTTACTGGTCCATACATTCATCCTCAAATGTTAGTTCTATATAAGTGGCTCGGCCTCAAGCATTCTGCTATAGCAGCACAGAAGGGAAGCCTTTCCAGAAACTCTCTCTATGATTCTCTCTGTCCAGACCCATCCAGCACCGAGTCATGACTTAAAGCTGGTCATCTCCCTCCTGGAGTGTCCTACAGCATGCTCTGGTGGCCCTGTGTCTTCAGGTGCTCAGGTTCTCAATAGAGAGACAAAAGAGGACAGTGGGCGGGGTTTCTATCGCTGAGATAAAACACTGACCAAAAGCAACTTGGCCTCAAAAGGCTTTACTTCAACTTAAACCTCTCAGGCCACGATCCAGAAACTCAAGCAGGGCAGGAATCTGGAGGCAGAAACTGAAGTAGAGGCCATGGAGGAGCACTGCTTACTGGCTTGCTCAGTCTGCTTTTTCATAGCACCCAGGACCACCACCACAGAGGTGGCACTGGCCACAGAGAGCTGGGGCCTCCCACATTAATCAAGAAAATGCCCACAGGCCAATATTGCGGGGCATTTTCCCAGCTGAGGTTTCCCCTCCCAAAGTGTCTTTGGTGCAAAACTAGCCAGCACAGGGACATAGATCTGCAAAGATTTTGTTATAGGGTACTTGAGCAGACAGGCACCTGGAAGCTAGGCCGACAGTACATCTCTACACTTTCATTGTCTTGGTGGAGGCCTGTGGCTCTCTGGGGTCTGACCTCATGAAACCCCTCTCACAGATCTCTCTAAAGCTGTAGGCGGCATGCGTCGGATGTGTTCTGACTGATAGGCAAGGCTGCAGCACCCTCCCCGCTCCACCACGCATGAGTCATCGCCTCTGAAGGAGCAAGGCCATGGTATCAGCTCTGTGGGGCATCTGGGTAGAGAAGCTGCTGTCTTATCTCCACAGCCTGGCTGCTCATCCCTTAACAACAAATAGCCAAGAAGCCAACTTGTACCCAAGTCATCTTCCCTTGGCCTGCTCCTTCTGGGACAAATTCCAGCCAGCCAGGGCCCTCTTACCCAGTGTCTGACCAATGTGGCCTCAATTATTCTCATACTGCAGGAAAGCTTCAGAACTAGAAGTCTCCAGAAGTAAGGCCCAGGCAGGGCATTGCCCGCTAAGCTTGCTGCACACCCAGGTTGAGGATTCAAAGGAATGCCTTCTAGAACAGATACCTCAGCTATGGGGGAGAGGGCAGCATCCTCTGACTGCAGGGGTTGCCAAGATTGGAGCCAATGAAGGACACTAAGCGGAGGGGAGTTGGTGGGAATGATCTTGTTGGTCAAGTGCCGAGAACACTCATAAAGGACTGTGGGGGTGGCTAGTCTGCTGGCTGTGCTGGAGGGGGAGTGGAAGAGGTCTAAGGGAGGTAGATAAGAAGACCCCATGATGTAATTACATGCCTAATTTCCCCAGCAGTGCCAAGGCCAAGAGAGAGGCCCAGCTGCCGGAGCTGTTATAATTAGTGGATAATAATAACGATGATGATAATAATAATAATTCCTAGGTACATGTTGCCACTCGAGCAGAGCTGCTGAGAGGGTGGGAAGAGGGAAAGAAGCACAAATCCTCCAGATGGGCTTGCCATATTCCCAGATAATATTCCAGGGCCCAGACAGGCCCAGCATCTCATGTTGCTTCCCTCACCCCAACCAAGGAGACTTCGAGGGTAAGCAGTGTCTCATCCACACCGGGTCTGCACTATACCTAATGCTCTGAGCTCCAGGATGGGCCCTATGAGGAAGGCGACTGTAAGGGAGCTCTCCACACCCTCTCTAATCCTCCGTGGGATGAGAACAGGCTGTTCCCAGATACTGTCTGCAGCTCAAAATCAGAACAAGGCACTCTTGCTGCTGAGCCTTGACCCTGAGTCTCATCATTCACGGCCCTCTCCCCAGCCTGACTCCTGGCTGGGAGCCCTGAAGAGAAGCAGAGGTGACCAAGGAGTAAAGCAGACCCTGTGCAAACACATTAGGGATGTTCTTCCTCCTTGTCAGGAGGTCAAAATATAGGTTAGAAAGTCTCAGTCACAGAGCCCCAGGGAGGTCAGTGAACGTGAGAAGTGGAAACTTCTGGGTTCTTTGGAAAGTCAGTTGTGTCGATGGTGTTTTGCTGGGGCAAACATGTGAAGGAACGTTTTCCTGAAGCGGACACAGGTGAAAGGGTGTTTTGCTGAAGCAAGCACCTGACAGGACACATGACAAATGATTCTTCGCTTAACAATATGCATGTATTGATTCACCTTACATTGCATAGTGGAGCTCCATTTGCAGCGACTCCACAGAGAGAAACACACCAAAAAAACCTCTGATGGTGCTCTGGTGGCTTCTTGCCACTTCTGTGGACTCAGACTGATTGGCAGAGTGATACAGACTCATGTGATGAGGCAAGACACATGCTGAAGCCAGACCTGTGGAGGATGTGATGTTTGGAGGGAGGGTAAATTGGACTCAGTGGACCACGAGACAGGCTTGCTTGTAGAGCTAGCCTTGCAATGCTTCTTGGTCTCACATCTTCGATGATCTGATCTTCACTTCGCTGAGAGAGGCAGGGCAGAGAACTCCTGGTATCCCTGATAGTCCTAACCCTTCCTGCTGACTCATGCAGATTCAGCTGAAGCCTGGCTGTCTCTGCTAGGTTATACCACTGTTGCTAATTCATGTTTGCTATCCCGACTCTACTGGCCTGGTGTATCTGTGAAGTGTTTGCAGGTGGATCGAGCTGCTGCTGCTAACCTGTGAACTGAACTGCAGACTTCCTGACAAGGCAGATGGTTGCTCCAGAGAACCATTTCTAACCAGGTCCACC
>JADRCH010000057.1:2487330-2502841 GCA_019843965.1 Rhynchomys soricoides
ATAATAATAATAATAATAATAATAATAATAATAATAATAATAATAATAATATAAGTAATGCAAATCATTGAAAGGAGTGATGGCAAACTCCTTTAATCCAGGCACTTGGGAGGCAGAGGCAGGTGGATCTCTGTGAGTTGGAGGCCAGCCTGGTCTACAGAGTGGTTTCCAAGACAGCCAGGGTTATACAGAGAAACCCTGTCTTGAAAAAAACAAAACAAAATAAAAAGTGTATTAAATTAATAAGTAAATGAATGAATGGTTTCTGTCCTAAACACATAAACATACAAGCAATACTACAAGTAATACTATTATAGATACTAAGCTGTATCCATCTATCACCTATCTATCTATCTATCTATCTATCTATCACCTATCTATCTATCTATCATGTATCTATCTATCCATCCATCTACATACATGTGTATTCAACAGTGTGAATGTAACAGTAATAAAGAAGAGGTCATGAATTGAGAGAAAATGGGGGAACTGAGGTCTGGGTGAGGGAGGGGTAGAAAGGGTGCAAATATAATACTTGTGTATGAAACTCTAAAATGAAAAACTTGAAATAAAAAAAAAAGATTAAAGGTTTTGGGGCTGGAAACATGACTCCACAGATAGAGGCTCTTGCTGCTGTGCTGGTTACCCAAGTTTGCTCTCTGAATCGCACTGGTGGAAGGAGAGAACTAATTCCCAAAAGTTGTCCTCTGATCTCTGCACAGGGCCCAGGACCCAACACCACTGCCCCTCCCCCCCGCCATCCACATCTACAAATAAATAAACAAAATGTAATAAATGTTTTTGCCCCAGCACTCAGGAGGCAGAGGCAGGCTGATCTCTGTGAATCCAGGGCCACCCTGGTCTACACAGCAAGTTCTAGGACAGCCAGGGCTACATAGGAAGAGCTTACCTCAAAATACATGCAAACAACCCCTCCCTGAAACAAAATAAATATTTTTAATTAAAAAGGACTTTATTGAGGTACTGATTGACAAATAAAATTCCGTTGCATAAGTACAAATTTTCCATTCTGCTCCATTAAATGATTGCCACAGTTGCACTAATAAACATCTCCACCTGTCACGATTGCTGTTTGCTCCCTGTGTCTGTGTGTCTGCACATGTGCTCACACATGTGTGTGTTTACGTACGGCAGATATCTGAAACCCATTTTCATTCTGTAACTTAGGCATCTGTACCCTTTGACTGGTATTTCTACCTTCTCTCTAGATCCTGGGGAGCACCATGTGGTCATTTCTGTGAAGTCCATGGGTGGAGTCCATGAGTAAGAGGACCACCTCATGTCTGTCTTTCTGTACCTGCCTTGTTTCACAGCATCCATTTGTGTTCTGAATGCATGTATGTGTGCATGTGCAAATGTGTGTTTTACACTCTGTAGCCTTTAATAGATGGTATTTTGCCCTCAGAAGAATACATACATAGATAAGTACATACATACATACATACATACATACTACATACTTTGTTTTTAGTCACCCCTAATGTCCTCTCTATAAATGTCTCTCCCCTCCTGCAGGTTTTTCTTTAACCCTCAAATAGTCTCTCCTGCTTTCAAGCCCCATACATTCGAAGGTGCTAAATCTTCCTTGTCTCAGCCTCGGCCTCCCCTCCCCAAGGAGAGCTGGGCTGGGTCAGACCTAGGCTCTGACTCCTGGACACCTTGAATACTGGAGTTATAAACTCACCATACACCTACTTTTGTGATCTGCTCAGCAAAGCAGTATCTTTACTGAACGCCATGTGAAGGCCCGTGCTTATGTGTCTTCCCAGTTGACTGAGTCAGGGTCATGTTCCCAGCACCCTGGCCCATCTTCTCCACCGAGCTTCTTCACCCAGTGAATGTTGCTGTATTGTCAGTGGATGGCCAGGCCTCAGAGTCAGGAATCTAAACGTTGACCATGGTGTTCTTTTTGTTCTATTAGCCCCATTCAATGTCTCTGGAGTGGACTTTCTTGCTTTAATTAAATATATATATATATATATATACATATATATATATATATGTATATATATAAAATTTATGTGTATGTTTGTATCCGTGTAAATGAATGCTAGATGTGTGGGTGCCCTCAAAGGCAACAAGAGAGTGTTGGATTCCCCTGGAACTGGATACAGGCAGCAATGAGCCACCCAGTGTTAGGAAATGAACCCATGTCCTCAACAAGAGCAGTAAGTGCTCTGAACAGGTGAGCCATCTCTGCAGCCCTGAAGAGGACATGTCTTGCTACCCTCTCATTGCGGCTGAACTGCTGCTTTCCTGAGACTTGACACAGATGGAGTCTCTGTAGCTGGGACATAAGAGAGTTGCCTCAATACTGCCCTTGCTGAGAGGAGAAAAATAGAATGTGTGCTGGTTTGGGGTTTGTTTTGTTTTTTTTCATTTTCCCCAAGTTGTCGTAAAGCTAACGTCATTTGGGAAGAGGGGACATCAACTGAGAAAAGGCCCCCACAAGATTGGTCCGTTGGACTGTTTCTTGATTGATGATTGATGTGGGAGGGCCCCAATCACTGTGAGAGGGGACCACCACTGGGCTGGTGGTCTAGGTTGTGTAATAAAGCATGCTAACAAGCCATAGGGAACAAGGCACTAAGCAGTGTCCCTCCATGATCTCTGCTTCAGTCTCTGCCTTGAGTCCCTGCCCTGACTTCTTTAGTGGTAGAGTGTGGTCTGAGAGTTTTAAGTAAATAAACCGTTTCTTCCCCAAGTTGTTTTTGGTCGTGTGTTTGTCATAGTAATAGAAAAGTAACCAAGGCAGAATGCTTCAAAATTGATTCGAAAAGAAAGGAAAACCAGGAGAACCCAGTCCCCAGCGTTTTCCAGGACTGGCAGTTTTGGCTGTTCCCCGGCTGCTTCTATCTCCAGGGCTGAGCAAAGTCAGGACGTGGACATGCTCACACGGACATGGGGCGCTATGCAATGGAGCCAATTGGGTGAGCATTCCTTCTCCAAAATGCCTGTTGTGGGACAGCTGGGCCCTCAGAGAATTCACTACCCTCCCTGCGGATGCTCAGCATCCAGTCTTACACCAAGTCTGCGATGCGGCATTTTCCTGTGACTTGTTGAAGAATTCTAAAAACCCCAATGGTTCTTTCCATTTTCTTCAAGTCAGAGAGTCTGTGCCCCAGTTCAGGTCTCCGTGGAGAGAGTGGCTTGGGCAGCTGGCTCAGAAAACCACAAAGAGATGAAGAGCCTACCTGAGAAAGGCCAAGCTTGTCCTCCCTGCAGCTTAGGTGGCACCAGAGAAGAAAGGAGAGAAAGGCGAGTGAGGAGTCCTTAGGGTCACTCCTTCAGACTTCCAATCCTCCTGCCTCAGCCTCCTGTGTGCTGGGATTACAGACGTGTGTTACAGATGGACACCTGATTTACACCATGCTGGGGAGCTTTGTGTATGTTAAGCAAAGACTACAACTGAGCCCTAGCCTGGCAAGCAAGCTCTCCTCTTTTTTTTTTTTTTTAGATTTTATTTATTTATTTTATATATATGACGAGTACACTGTAGCTGTCTACAGACACAGATCCCATTACAGATGGTTGTGAGTCACCATGTGGTTGTTGGGAATTGAACTCAGGACCTCTGGAAGAGCAGTCAGTGCTCTTAACCACTGAGCCATCTCTCCAGCCCACAAGCTCTCCTCTTAAACGCAGACTTCCAAGTCCACCTGGCTTTCTAGGTGGATGTGGGCTCCATGAGCCTGTGTTGGAGGAAGGGGACAAGTCACATGCCACCCCTGCTCATGACCATGTCCCCAGAGACTGACTCCTGAGTGTGCAGAGAGGCCCTGGGAACATGCTTAAAGTAGCAAGACAAGGGTGATGGGGTGACTGGGCCCAAGAAGTGGCCTGGGATTTCAGTGGCAGATCCATGGCTGCTGTCCCATAATGACAGAGAGCTGGGCAAGGAGCCTAACTCAGGAGACTCACAGATATGGCTGAGAGCTTGAAATGTCCCAGCCAGGATTTCACTGGTTAATTCCAAGCCTGTTTCCTCAACTACAGACTAGAGGAAACCCCAGCTACCATGGGGAACATGAGAGACTAGGCACCTACACCCGAGGCACAGCCTCAGCTCAAATTCCACTGGCTGCCCTGTGCATTCCCCCACTCTCTTCCCACATGCTGTCCTCACATGCTCCTTCATAAACGGAGGTGGAGGCCACAGCCCAGAGTGAAGCAGGGTGGCATGTAGAGAGGTCACTCGCTGCCCTACATGGCCATGTAAGGTGCCTTGTGTGGGTTCTGTTGTCTAAATGTCAGAGGATGTATCCAGCTTGTACTGGGCGTCCTCAGTGGCCAAGATGCTGGGAACCTATCCCAAGTTGAAGCATAGCTCATTCAGCCCAGCTTACTCCTGAACAGCCTTGGCCAGCCTCAAGTGTTCCTGCTACCTGTGTCTACACTTCATGCAGCATCTGCTGACGAGAGGAGCTGCCCTCATAGGCCACGGGGGTGGAGGGGGTGGGGGGGGTGGGGGGGAGTCTCCTGGGTCTGTTCCACCCAGGCCTGGCATCTAGCCCCAAGCTGGCTGCCAGCCAGCTTCTTGTAGCTAATTTGCCTATCACTGATTGTTTGGGAGGTTTCTGGGAAGCTGGATTCCAGCTGAGGGAATCTTTGACTTCAGGACTTGTGACACCAGAGACTTTGGACTCTCACAGTTTCCTCAGGCCCTGGCGTGGTAACACTGTCACTTTAGTGTGCTGGTTTGAAGCAAGCCATCCCCACCTGTCTCCAGATCAGCCCCAGGCAGAGCCTGTAGAAGGACCTGCCTAAAGCAGCCACCAGGTTTTGGAGATGGAACTCAGGTCTGTACCTGTACTAGGAGAGCACTCTACCACTGACCTGTACTCTCCTAGCCCTAGTAACACAGACACACACAACACACACAGACATACATGTGCACACTGTGCACACACATGTGCATGCACACAGACACGTGCACTTGTGCACACAGACATACACACTCATGCACACACACAGACACACATGCACTCAGGCACACACTCATACATACACATGCACACACAGACATACACACTCATGCATACACGCACACATACAGGCACACAGAGACACACTGACACATACACTCATGCACACATGCACACACAGGCACACATACAGGAATACACAGACACACATACTTGTGCACACACATGCACACACAGACATACTTGTGTACACATACACATGCACACACAGACACACACGCACACACAGTCACACACACATGCACACACAGACACACTCACTCGTGCACACACACTTATGCACACACATACACACACATGCACACACTCATGCACACACTTATGCACACACACACACAGAGACACATACTTGTGCACATATATGCACACAAACAGGATGCTCCAGTATTAGTGAATACACCATGGTGTGCTCTACAGTCAGTTGAATGTGGATTTTGTGAGTGCTTCACACTCTGTTGACATCATCACTCCTGGGTGTTGTCACTGTGAGGGGAGTCTTTTTTGCAGCACTTTTCTGATTG
The DNA here is from genome assembly GCA_019843965.1 of Rhynchomys soricoides. Taxonomy (NCBI): domain Eukaryota; kingdom Metazoa; phylum Chordata; class Mammalia; order Rodentia; family Muridae; genus Rhynchomys; species Rhynchomys soricoides. Next base: position 2,492,858 of record JADRCH010000057.1, read on the forward strand.
GTTAGCATGGTGTGGGTGTGCTGTGAAAGTGTGTCTGGCTGCTTCTCATTTCGGCATGGTTGGTTCCTTGTGAGCTAATGGAGGTGTGATGGTATCATATGTGTGTCTCCGCCATGGAAGCCACCTGTGCTCCCCAAAGACAGTGTGGGGTCAACTTCAGGTCTCCTGGCTTGCTACTTGCTGCCTGGAGTCTTCCATGGTCAAGGGCAGCAAGATCCCCAGGCTGGTGGCACCCTTGGCCATGACTGTACCAGCCAATCTGAGAACCCAGCCGGCAGCACATGGGTAGGCATGGCAAGCCTTGGTGCTGATTTGAAAGCAATCACTTCTCCTGACCCAGTTCTGAAGGGTCTGATAAACTCTGTAGGCTACCAGAAAAATGCTGTTCACTGACCCTTTCAAGGAAGCCATGGACATCCCAAGCGCACTAAGGTCTGTAAACCAGCACCTACTTTAACACTGTGGGTTTAAGCAGGAATGCCTACAGCAGGGTTGAGGGATGGAGCTGGAGTTCTTGAGTCTCGGTGATCTTGGCTCTCTGGATCTTTATTTTCTGTATGAGAATAGAATCCGTCTAGGCCTGTTGCCTCCTCCTTGTTAGGGAGCTGCTGAGACCATGCGTGTGAGAAGGCTCTGCAGAGCACAGCTAAGCAACATTCCTGGAAGGGAAGACTCACACCAGGAAAGGGAGATGAGGAGGCTCGGCTCTGAAAGGCAGCAAAGACATCTGGGTTTCTTCGAGAGCATTATCAGCTCCCATGCCGCCAGCTGCACCCAGTGAACTTGGCCTTCGCCCCCAGAAACAGCAGATAAAGGCCTTCACCAAGCTACGTTTCCGAGGTTATGGAGCTGTTACGCTGACCCAGCCAAAACCATGATTAAGTGGCTGGAGGTTGGAAAAGAAGCGTTGGGCTTGTGGCTCACAGAGACCAGCTTCTGTGGGATCATAACATTAATAATTAATCCTGCCCTGTGTGATGGAGGAGGATAGCCAAGAGCCTCAGAGTGATTGGCTGCAGGTGCCTGGCTCTGAGTGACTTTTGTAACCCTCCCCCACCCCTAACTCCCTACTGCAAAGTAAGAGCTAGCCACCATAGCAGCAATCTGCAGCAGGACACCCAAAGGTCGTCCTAAGCAAGCCACACACTTCGCAAGAGACTCCAGAGCATTCCAAGTTGTCCCGTTTCCAGCACCTGATACCTCCTGTCCTCTCGTATAACATGTTTCAAGGGCAGACATGTCAATATGCATGTATGTGCGCGTGTGTGCGTGTGTTGGTAAGGGCCAAACTCAGGGATTCCAGTACGCTACTCAAGCATTCCACCGCTGAGCCACATCTCCAGCTTCCCTTAACCCGTCTCATAGCCCTTCCTCTCTGCCAGCTGGAATGTTTCTGCCCCTCCTGGATACTGCTGTTTCCCCTTTCCAGGATGTTTCCAAGGGAACACTCAGTGCTCCCCACATGGGTAGGTCCAGCCTCCTGTTCTTGCATCTTTGCGATCCATCCAGAGGCAATGTGGGGCTGAGCTCTGTGCAGTGGGGCTGAGGACAGCCTCTGTAGATTGGGTTGCCTCCTGCTGAAATGTATACATTCCGCCCAGGGAGCAATGGCAGCTTCTGTTCCCACCACCTCTACCTGGTTTGTGAGGGAAACAGTCATTGCTGGTTAATTAACTGGTTTAGGATAAACATTCAGTAAGCTCCAAAGTTCAACTTTAATGAGCCATTTCCCCTCCCAGGACCCCCAGTAGTTGTCATCAGGAAAGTCGTCATAGGGGAACCATGGCCCCTGGCTGGTTCACAGCTCCATGATCTGAGTCTGGCCCGTCCATGGTCTGGACTAGACCAGGCTGTCCCTGGACACTCTGAGGACATCTGTTGCTGGTGTGGAAGGTGAGTGTAACCTTGCTTTAGACAACCTACTGGCAACTTCCTCTGATCCTGGAAACATGGTTGGGGCCCATTTGGCCCCTGACCATATATGGCCTCTCCTGCCCAGGCAGATTTGCCCCAGAAACCCCTACCAGGAATAGAGAGAGAGCAGGGGGCTCCTCTAGTTCTTCTGTACATGATGCAAGGGGCTTTGGGGTGTCAAACCAAGCTCTCCCATCCTTCCCATACACTAGAGTGCTAAATGGGATCAGGGCATGAAAAGCCTTCTCCGTTAATTCAGCTTGTGCTCACCTGGGACCTCAGTCTGGGGCAGAGACAGCAGCATTCATTGGGGGTCTACTTTGTCCCCAGCTCAACCCACCTGCTTTTCACAGCTCCCTGAGCCTGGCAGACTCCCTTCCTTCACTGTTGGGAAATAACCAGTGAGCAGTCCACCCTAGGGCGGTTAGGACAGATTATCTGGCCCACTCTGGACTTGTTGAATTGAGTCTATTTTAACAAGATGTCCAGATGACACTGCCAGGTCCATTGCAGCCAGAGATGCAGCAAAGGCTTATGCTACACCCTGAGCTCTGTCTCTCCTGCCTTACCTCAGTGGGCAGTCTGCTCCCTCCAGGCTTGGCTTTGGGTGTAATTAGTGCAATCATCACGTTGGATTCATTCCTGGTTTCACTCGCGCTTTCCCCTCTTAGTTTAAATATTTGCATTTTATGATAAGCCACCCATTATAACCCAAGCCCTTTTGGATCTGTCCCAGGGCCATGTGGAATACACTTGCTCAGGACTGGTCCAGGCCCTTGGACATAGCTCACCTTTTCCAGAACTAATGTTCTGTTTACAGGTAAGGAACTGAAGCTCAAAGGGTTAGACAATGAACCAGCCTGGGTAGCTGCTGGGTGTTCCCCCAACCCCCAGGGCATCCCCACTTGCTGAGTCAGCCCAGCAGCCGCCTGGACATTGTCTTCAAACTGAGGGACAATTGGCTGCTGAGAGGGAGGGATGGACACATGGGTCAGAGGTGTCCTGGTCTGAGATTTTGCACAGATGCCCGTGGCTCTGATTGTTCTTTCATTGAGGGTGGGGGTAGGGGGACCCTGGCACATGAGAAAGAGATGTTTTGGGTGGGGGAAGGGTAAAGAGTGGCCTAGGTCTCATCCACACAACAGCCAGCATGCTCCTCCCGGGGTGAGGCTGGCTTCGACATTTTCTTTCTGAGAAGCCCACCCATCAATGGGGGCCCTCATTTTCCGAGTCACTGAGCATCCCTGGTACATCATGCATTCCCTTCATTCCATTTAAAGCCCATTCCAGTCGGGAGCCTTGCCTCTGCTCCAAGACCTGTCTGTAAGCGGGGCATACCTCAGGGGAAGGATCCTGGGCAGCCTGGGTGTCTTAGGCCTCCAGCCTGGGCTTCAAAGGGAGTGGGACTCCACACGGCAGACAAGGAAAGTGGGAGGGAGAAGTCATTGTAGACCCATCCTCCCAGGGTCTTGCTTTAAAACTCTACCTCACTCAAACCTGCCCAATCACCTCTTCCAGCACCAGGTCGAAAGGCCACCTAGCTCTAGCACACCACTCTGGCCCAACTTGCTAAACTGCCTGGTTGTCTTGGATTGGGGGTTTATTATTGTTATTTATTTCTAAAGGTTTATTTTGTTTTCTTTTTCTGAGGTAAGGTCTTATGTAGCCCAGGCTGGCTTCAAACTAGCTATGTAGCTGCAGATAACCTTAAATCCTAATTATCATGCCTTAGCCTCCACGGTGCTGGAACCAGAAGCATGGGCTATCGCTCAGGGTAGGCCTTCACCTTAACCCACACTAAGTTCTGGAAAGAAGTCACACAGTGATAACCTGCTACCAGGCTGATTATAGTCAGAATGTCAGGGAGAGTTGGAATGTTGCAGGTCCAGAGCAAAATGATCTTGGGCCATTTTAACCCAGTAAACAGCCACATGTTGCCCACTTCTGTGTGGGATCTATTGGTGTGAGCAGCTCTAGCTTCTCCCAGCCCCAATGCCGAGACCCTCAGAAGACATCTGAGGGCTACATCAGGGATTCCCCTGCTGCGGTTGGTCCACCTGATTTTGTTGTTACTACAAAAACTCCATGAATTGTTACCACGCTGGAACATGGTATTTGGGATAACCTAAATCTGTGTCTCTGGGCCACGGCCACTCATTTTTGGCTCCAGAACAAGCATCTCTGACCCTTTGAGCTGAAAGCTGTTTTAGTTTCAACACCCACTGTAGGGAACAGGCTGCAGCTGTGCTGGGAGACAGGGCAGGGGGCAGGGCCTCCTTCCTGCCTGAGTCTGACTCTTCACCAGCCTAGAGTGACTTGGGAGTCTGTCAGTCACCAGCTGTGCAGCTCACTTGTGCTCTGTGTGCCTCACTTTCTCTGGCACCTCTTTGCAGGGGTCTTAAGACACAAAGTAACTGAGCCTGTGCTCAGCGGGGCCATCGCCTCCCGGCTGCTGGGCTCACGGCGCCTTGGCGCCACCGTGCGGCCACCTTCTGCCATCGCTGAGGCAGAAACCCTAACGCTGTAGACAGGTGAGGGAGAAAGGAGAAATGCCGCTTGGAGCAGCCCCTTCTTTCGAAGAGCTTACTCTCTGGTTCAGCATCGGTTCCAACCGGCTTGGGTCGGCTTCTCAGTGGCAGGAGGCAAAAGTCGACTGTGTGTCTCCAAGCCTTCAAGGACCCTCTTCTCGCAGCCCTGCAAGTCCCCTTCCTCCTGCCCTGCCCCCACAGCCCCCGCCCCACTGGGTCCTCCCACCCCCTGCTCTTCCTGTCCAACCCCCAGGTCCCCTTTTCCCAAAGGTGTGCACACACAGCTCTCGCCCCTGCTCTTTTAATCAGCTTTATTCTGCTCCCTAGCATTTATGGCCGACTTTTCCTGCTGCCTGCCCCCACAGATTCAGGGCTGGAGTCTTCCAGCTCTTGCCCCGGTAATGGGTTAATGTCAGCGGTTCAACATGGTAGGCTCTCAATGTCCATTGACTGCATAAATGAATGAAAGTTAGGTGGAGTCTGAGATAGCCATGTCTAGCTGGCTCCAGACTTTAATATGAAGTAGGAAAGGTTATTTCTTAAGGGCTGGTTTTATGGGTGACTGAGAACAGGACTGCTGACTGCTCTCCTGAAAGGTCTTGCACCTTCAGTTACAGTCTCTAACCTCTTAACAGGACTCTCAGCAGGGGCTCAGAACAGGGCAGTCACAATCCATATGTCACTTGCCAGGTTAGAGACCTGTTGGGAGGATAGCTGTCTTGGCAAAAGGCTTCCAGCCTAGAAGGGCTAATGCTCCTGGGGGAGGCCAGCTGCTTTGGTTGGGGCAGCAGAGCTAAGAAAGCAGGGTGCTGGGCTAGACTTGAGTCCTGGCATTGCACTGCACAGGGCTGGTGAAGGAAGAGTAAGTCACAGGTCCTCCAGCTGTACACACACACACACACACACACACACACACACACACACACCGTTGAGGTTTGATGCATAGTCTCTTGTGCCTGGCTTGAGGAACTCTCCAGGGATGAGCCAGTGTGAGCTGTGCAGTCCACACACACAGGATCAAACTCAAAGCATTTCCACTTAAAACTGACATTGCCCAGGATGCAGACAAATCATACAACTCACACTAACAGTTCCCCAACGTTTCTAAAAACACCCAATAGCAAGTAACACCAATCAGCAAGGCTGTAGAGAAAGCACCTTCCCTCCACTTCTTGAACCAGAGTCCTTCACGGTCCTTCTGGACTGAGCCTTGCAAACGCTGCTGCTGCCAGGAGCTAGACTCAACACTATATCAGAACAGCCTGCTGGGAAAATCTCTGGCCAAGTGTCATTTTCTGAATGAGAGCTACATTACCAGAACAACGCATGTAAAATCTGGGACGGTACGGCAGCTGCCCATAATCACAGGATCACTGTGGCAAGCTGACTCAGAGGCCAGCTGGAATCAGTGAGCTCTGGGTTCAGGGAGGACTCTGCCTGAATAAAGTGGAAATCAAGAAAGAACACCAATTTTGACACACACAGGCATGTACACACACACACACACACAAACACTAAACATATCAAAATGCAAAGGAAGTTCTCTGTAAGGGTGGTGCACACTCCAGCCCTCCTAAGAGGAGCCCCACTCAGTCAGCAGCATCACTGGACTCTCTATGGGACTTTCAAGAATATCTCCAAACAACTGGGTGGTGGTATCTCACACCTTAAACCCAGCAGAGGCAGGCAAATCTGACTTCAAGGCCAGCCTGGTCTACAGATTGGGAACCAGGACAGCCAGGGATACATAGGGAAACCCTATCTTGAAAAACAAAACAAAACAAAAAGGGAATGTTTCTAAGCATTGCCCACTTCCCTGGGCCTCCATGATGGATGAGAGAGTAAACTCCACTGCAGCCCTACAGTGGCATGAAGACATAACTGCAGAAAAATGAAAGGTTTACAGCATGGAAACTGGGACACAGATGACATCCAGAATGAAAACGAATCACAGACCTCACAGGCTCAGCACACGACTCAGTCAGAAAGGTCCTTACTGTGCAAGCACAGGGAACTGAATTCAGGGTCCAGAACCACATAAAAGGTTAGATGCAGTAAAATGTGCTTGTGATTTCAGCATCATGGAGGTGAAGACAGAGGGAGAACTCTGGGACTTGGGAGGCAGCAAGCTTGACACAACGGTTGTGGCCTATGCCAGGGAGACTCCTTATCAAAAATCAAGGTGGACAGTTCCTGAACAATGACACCTCAAGTTGCCCTCTAGGCGCTGCATGCGCCTGCACACACGTGAATATGTACACACATACACACATGCACACACAGAATACAAACATCACAGTGATAAATTTCCATAAAATAGATTTATATTATATTGGAAAATTTATAAATAAGATGACTTGTTAATTATAAACAATTGTATCCAATTAAGTTTTTCTAAAGTTCAAGAACATTTAAGACCTCATACTTAGAATTTTTTATATACACAGATTTTTTACTCTGTATTGCTATGCCAATATCATTATAGACCAAAGGAGAAAGAAAAGGCAGGAAAACCACCGCACCAAGTTTCCAGTTTTTAACAAGATTTCCCACTGACAGATTGTCAAGCCCTTCACAGCAGAGAAGATGCTCACCACATTAACATTCCAAGCTGCTACTAAAGTCAAAGTTGCAAGAGATCCCAGGCATTGCATCTGCAGCTGCAAGAAAGCCTGGATGCTATAACAGTAAACAATCCTTCCAACAGCTTCTTCAGCTGCAGTGCCGACAGCAGAGTTTACACAAAGCATTAGGAAAGTCAACCTTGGCAAGTTACACACCCAAGCACGCTATTACAGCTCCAGAAAGGACACAGAATTTTAAAATGCAGGCAGCCTATGTTTAACTGGCATTAAAATGCTCTGACCTCCCTCTCAGCCAACAGGCCTTATTTGGTAGGGCAAATGAACCCTTTCTGCTGAAGTCTTCAGGAAGTGTAGACAAACAGCAATCTGGTCCTCACACAGGTGAAGGCATGCATGTCTCTCAATAACATATACTGCACACTGTTCTTTTCTGAAGCTGTCTCAAGGGACTGTAGACAGATAGCAAGAGACCTGCTTTTCCCCAGCAGCCTTAAACAGGCCAACCTTCTGAAGACAGTTCTCCAACATTAAATGTCTGGGGACCACATGTGTGATTTAAAATATATGGACTCTGTAGCATTTCCAGCCGTTCAGCTCACACTCGAGGGCACAGACAGCACTCATCTAATGCCATCAACTGACCTGGAGGTCAGACACAGACAGGTGGGGACAGGCCTTGCACACAGTGGGAGAAGGAGCTCTCAGGGCTCCCAGCAGTCTCCTGTCCCCAGTGCCTGCCTGTGTTGCAGGACAGCAGCATGCTGAGGGACAATTCTAATGACCTTTGCCCCGTGTCAGTCAGCCTCGTCTGCCTCACTGGGTGCTGTGCTGGCATGAGTTTCCTTAAGGTAAATCATGTTCTTAGGTAAAAGCTTCAGCCCTTTCCCTTCTGTCCCAATCTGTATTCTAACGAGCACAACGAGCATCTTGGAACCGGAATGCTGGTGAGTGGCCAGGGGCTGGGTCTTCCCTGTAACATCACACACTAAGCTCTCACTGCGCCTCTGACATGCAACCCTATGGGGGAGCCATATCCCGTTAGCAGTGAGGTCACATACCCGCTGAGGAAGCCTCACTGGAGACTGCAGTGAAAATAGCATCGCTCAGTCTATGAACGTCAGTGAGTCCAGGTTAAATATTCTTTCCCTTACATTATTTTCTCCTAAGATCTACAGTATCTATAGTATCTATAGTATCTATAGTGGCCATCTCATGTTCCAAGTAGTCATCGCACACAGGATCAAAAACCCAGCCAGCCAGCAAAGACAGCATGCTTTCTACACAGGGACACGTCCATCCCAATGCCATGTTCACCACACACAAAGGATCAGACACACAAAACTACAGCAGCTGAGTACTAATCTTTAGTGGGTTGTCAGTATCAATAATGACTGGCTCGTGCCTTGCTGGCCTAGCGCATGCCCAGGATCTGCCTGCTCTTTAGCTGGTAGTTTTTCTCAATATCAGACAGGGCCTGAGCCCGCAGTTGGGCAGCATGAAGCCTCTTCTTCAGGTCCTTGCACTTGGACTTTGCAGACTGGCTCTCGGAATTCTCACTCCTTGTGGTGTTCTCTTTGCTTTCCCCATGGAAATGAACCTTTTTCTTCATTACTGAGGATGGAAGATTAAGTTCTTTAGGAAGAAAAAGAAAAGGATCTGAGTTACCTGAGCTTAATTATATCACCCAGATCAAAGAGCTGACACCTGTGAGATGTCTTCTGGGACAAGTGGTCAAGGACACCCCTGGAGCTGGAGTTCCAGGCAGGAGGGCAGTATATGCGTGCTAAAACCAAACTCACACTTGCTGTTACTATCACAAGGGGGCCAGTGTTGATATCAGCCACAGCTGATTAAAAAAAGACTGACCAGCATCCAGATTAAGTTCCCATGGTATGTGTGTGTGTGTGCGTGCGTGTTGCAGTAGGCGATGGTTTTTATAGTGCATGCTTTTACATTTACACCCAGTAATTACAATTCACTAAGTCTTAACTCTTAACACTGCTGCTTGTCCTCAGGAAGAACAGTGTGGTGGTTTAAATAATGGCCTCATGTATTTGAACGTTTAGTTATCAGGGATTGGCAGGGACTGAAAAGGATTAGGAGGTATGGCCTTGTGGGAGGAAATCCCAGATGAAGATACAGCCCTCAGCTACTTTACCAGCGCCACACCGGCCACCATGCTCACCATGATGGTCACAGACTGAACCTCTGAAACTGTAAGCCAGTCCCAGGTAAATGCTTTCTGCAGGGGTCATGGCGTATCCTCACAGCAGCAGAGCAGTGACTAAGACACACTGTGTGTGCTCTTAACCGATGAGCTATCTCTCTAGCCAGCTGCTGGTCGAGCAGTGACTAAGACACACTGTGTGTGCTCTAGACACACTGTGTGTGCTCTTAACTGATGAGCTATCTCTCTTGCCAGCTGCTGGCCCTTTTCTTTTGGACTGTCTTGAACTCACTATGTCCAATAGACTGGTCTCAAACTCACAGTAACTCCCCTGCCTCAGTCTTTCACGGACTTACACCACCATGTCTTTAAACCATACTTTCCACTGTGACTGAGTGTGGCGGTTTTAAAATAAATATCAGGATTTTTGAATGTAGAGAAATATAGTTTTGGTGACATAACTGTCCTAGCGTTTCACTGCTGGGAAGAGACACTATGACAAAGGCGACTCTTACAGAGGACATTTAATTTGGGGCTGGCTTGCAGATTCAGAAACTTAGTCCACTATCATCATGGTGGGAGCACGGCAGCGTTCAGGCAGGCGTGGGGCTGGAGGAGGAGCTGAGAGTTCTGCTTCCAGATCCATAGACAGCAGGGAGGGACTGTCTTCCACACTGGGCACAGGAGACCTCAAAGCCCGCCCCACAGTGACACACTTCCTCCAACAAGGCCACACCTCCTAAAGTGCCACTCCCTCTTAGATAACCACTCAAACCCATGAGTCCAGCAA
>JADRCH010000057.1:2502851-2529493 GCA_019843965.1 Rhynchomys soricoides
AGGCCACGCCTCCTAACAGTGCCACTCCCTCTTAGATAACCACTCAAGCCCATGAGTCTGGGGGCCAGAACTATTCAAACCACAATAGGAAAACCCGTAAAACCTGAGAAAAACTTGAAATGTATAGTTCTGAAAGTGTTTCCATTTCAAAAATTAAATATTTAAGTATCATCCATGTCTTTTGGTTTGGTGAGTAAGTCTGAAATGAAATTACGACTCCTATCAGGTCTCTTGCCCAGGGACTCAGTCGCTGCACCAGCAGAGCCTTGTTCCACTCAGGAGCACAGACTCAATGACGCCATCTGAGATCTGCGACCGTAAGGCCTACAACATTCTGGGCACCACACTGGGGTGCACATCCCCGTGTGAGGCGGAGTGTGTGGTGCTCACGGGCATACCTGGGCCACCAGCCAGACACAGGCACCTGTGCTCCTTCAGCAAGCTGTAGCTCTTTACCAGACTCTCGGCTCTGGCCAGTTTGTCCTCTGCAAGTCTCTCTCGAATACAGAGTTCACGTTCTTTCTCTTGAAAAAAGGCATGGAAAAAGAAAAGCAATGAGTAAGCATGAACCCTCTACTGCAGCCTGGCACTCGCAGCTCTCTCTCTTCCCACTCTACCTGCAGGCTGGGAAAGCTTCTGTGCTGCAGTGCTCTCAGCCTCCCCAATGCTGGGGCTCTTTAACACACTTACTCGTGTTGTGCTGACCCCAACCATACATAATTTCTGTTGCTGCTTCATAACTGTAGTTTTGCTACAAATCATAAATCATACATATCTGATACACAGGATGTATTTTCATTGTTGCAAACAGCATAATTAAAGCATGGTGGTTAATCACAAAAACATGTAATTACATATTGTGAAATACTTACTTCTAATTACAAATAAATGTAATTTTGTCTTGAAGCATGGTGTGGCACTGGAAACAATCTTAACACTAGTAAGCTACATTGCTACATTGTGAGACAGCACAAGTAAAAGGCCAACTTCAGTGCACAGGTTGAGACTGCTGCTTTCTCACCAGATCAGAAATTCTGGGGGCAGTCTCTGCAAGAGCACAAGTCTCTGCTTGGTTGTGCCACACTGCTGACCTGTGTTTACTATCCCAACACTACCAAACCAGACTGCTGGTTTATTCATAAAGTGTTTGTCAGTGGATCCAGCTGCCATTGATGATTCCTATGAACTGAACTGCTGATTTCTTGACAACACAGATGAGATTTGCTCCAAAAAACAATTGCTAAAAAGGTCCACTGCCCCTGTATCCTTAATAAGCTTTCTGTGGGTGGTTGGCTAGAAGGGAGTTTAAAGCATTTGAGAATCAATATTAAAAACAGGGTTTAAAAAATTAAAGACTACAGCATTGTCTAGCTGCAAACACTTGATCCAGAGTTTTGTAGCTGGGGCATTGTGGAGAAATCAGCTCTCACTGCATTGCTGTTATCGAGTTGAATGAACTCCTCTCCAGCTGTCTCAGGAACAGCCTCAACTGTGAATGAATGGGCTTCAGCCAAGTGCAAACAAGGCATCATGGAGACTTGGAAAATACAATGAAATGTTGGAATGTCTTATCTGCAAGCAGTGCAAGTGTTCTCACACAGAAGCTAACTTTGTAATCCTTTTGTCTGGTTCCATGGCATGTTCCTCACAGAAAGCAGATAAAGCAGGTAGCATGGACACTTCCTTCCTTCCTTCCTTCCTTTCTTTCTTTCTTTCGCCAAACCTGAAGCTTCATTTGGAATAGTCAGATCTTTCAGACAAATTGAAGCACGATGTATTTGGTCCTTGCAGCGATAAATGTAACTCATTCAAGATGACAAAGATGACAACCCAGTAAGTTACTGTCTGCAGCTCACTTTATCACTGAAAGTGCTTAGAACTGAAGCCACACTTTCTGACTAAGAACATTTTGAGTTCATCATGAAGTTCAAAAACTCATTTTAAAACTTTTCCTCTTGCTGGGCAGTGGTGGCACACACCTTTAATCCCAGAGTTGCTTTTTATTACTTTTTGTTGTAGTTTTTTTTATTTGCTTTTTTTGTTATTTGTTTTTTTTGAGACAGGGTTTCTCTGTGTAGTCCTGGCTGTCCTTGACCTCAGAGATCCACCTGCCTCTGCTTCCTGGGTGCTGGGATTAAAGGCCTGCACAGCCACGCCCAGCCCTTTTCACTGCTTCTTATAACTCTTATGGCAGCGTCTTCATGGCTAATATTTGCTGATGAATCATAGAGTGAGTTCCTATGATTTTTGGTGACTCACTCAGTACCAAATGTTGAAATCTTGATCTACGTCCTAGCATAACTGGAGCACCATCTGTGCAAACACCACAAACCTTTCCCCAAAAGATCTTATGCTCTTTCAGAAATGAACCAATTGCATATTGCAGTGGTTGTTTAAAGTGGTTTGCAAAAAAAGAAACTCATCTTTAAAGTCACCATTATTAAGATGCCTCACGTGAACCAGGAACTGAAAAGTTTATATCTGTAGCTTCATCAAGCTGGATACTAGTGAATTTGCCTTAATTTAATTTGCTAGATTGTCTGATTAAGAACATCAGCAAATATTTATTGTTCTGTGGACAGTATTGTTAGACAAGGAATCGAACTCAACTGTGTAACAATCACCTCTGATCATAACCTGAACGATCTCACTGGCTGCTGACAACAGTAAGTCCTCACCAATGGTGTCAAGTTTTACAGCCCTGGTGACTGAGTGTTACCCAATATGAAGTTTCAAGAGCTGCTACATTTTATTTGTGGTACTTGCCACCACTGTCAAGTCTAGCTTTTTCTGTAACCTTTTCAATGATTTCACATCATTCACTGCAATCCCACTCATCTTTCTGTCCCCTAATGTCCGTCTTCCACCATTCAACCTCCCCCACAAAAGAAAAATAAAATCTCTCTGTGGAAGCTGTGGTGTGTCACAGCGTCCACAGTACATCCTTTTACCTAAACATCTTTACTTGCAAATGTTCACTGCAGTGAGTCATTGGTCTGGTTTGAGGCCGTTGGCTTCTGCTACACTATCAATACTGGATCCTCACTGGGACTCCTCTAGGATATCCTTTTGTTGCCCTGAGTCATGGAAGTCCTGCAGCTTTGGATCTGTAGAACCAGCCATTTCACAGACTCCAGAAGTTCATACATGGGATAGACTGGGGTGGGCTAACTCAGAGCCCTAGATCTGGGCCTGGGTGGTAGCTGAGTTGTTCAGCCACCAGCTCTGCTTTACTAACACTGCTAGGGCCAGCTCTCCTGCACCCATAACACCAGGGCCAGTTCTCTCAGGCTGCCCAGGCAAGGGGCAAGGCCAGCTCTTCACAGTCCTTAGACATCAATATGGCCCCAGGAGGCAGCCCAGACCAGGGACACACACTGGCCTTTGGTGGTAACATGGACCACAAACATCAACATCCATAGCTGTTTCAGGGCCACAGACCCAGACTCTGCTGTCAGCGGCAGCACGGGCTGGGATTCACCATGGCCTCAGGTGGCAGCGCAAGCTACTCACATCAGGCTGTCCCTCAGCACCTACAAGTTTCCAGTTCCTCTCTTCATATGCACACACCATTCTGCTTCTCTTCCTGTCTACCTCTCCAGCACATACTTGCGCATCGTGGTGGTGCCAACAGGCCTGCCTCTGGGTGTCTTCTGTGCCCACTGCTGCATGGTGAGGCATGCCTCTGGGTGGCTTTCTTGAGTTCATCAGCTTTGTTCCTAAATTGTTGATATCCTCGCCAGTAAAGCACAGATGCTTGCCATCAAAATGGTGCTTTAGTTTGCTCAGCTTCATAGATTTAGCTGACAGAAGTTCACAGCAAATAACATATTTATGGCCCCAACTCTTGCTGTATTATTAAGGTAAAACCACACTGTAGAAAAGTCTCACTCTATTTTCTTAACATTCCTCTCTACATGACCATTGTCACGGGATGGTTTTCTAATGGAATATTTCTAATGATATATGACATATATATATATATATATATATATATATATATATATATGTATGTTCAGGGTATATGTGATAGGGTTGTCATGATATATCACACCTGGTTCTTGTACATGGGCATATCTGCATGTGTGTGTACCATCTGGAAATGGACAAAGGAATGGGGGCCTCATGGGAAATACGTTTTATCTGATGGTCTTAGGTGACCCATGTAAAGGGTCATTTGAACTCCCCAAAGGGTTCACAACCCACAGACTGAGAACCACTGGTTTATAAAGAAGGTTCTACCAGGCTTGGTGACATAGGCCTATAACCCAGCTACACAGGACGCTGGGGCAGGAGGAGCCTGGGCAACTCAGAGAGATTCTGTCTCAAGAGAAAAATGCTGAGATGTAGCTCAAAGTCCTAGGTTCAACCCCCAGGACCCACAACTAAAAATAAACAAAAGGTTCTAATGGCCTGTTCATATAAGCTCTTCTGTTTAGACCCTGGCCCCACCTCCCCACTGCAGTTAGCCAGCTCCCCCGCCTGCTCCCCGGCTCAGAGGACCACTCACGCTCCAGGCTGTCCTCCCGAGCTCTGAGTGCCCGCTCTCGGTCCTGCAGCTGTCTCTCCTTCAACTTGAGCTCGCTCAGCACTGGGCTGGAGTCCTGCAGCTTTGAAGGCTCGCCTGAGCGCCGTCCTCGCCTCTCCAGATTTCTCCTCTGCTCCTCTGCAACCAAGTCTGCTATCAAAGGGCTCTCCAGAATTTCTTCCACTGAAGGTCGATGGTAGTCCTGGAGAAACAGTGTGGCAGGCTGATCAGAGACATCTTAAGAAAAGCAGCTACCTTAGCAGGGTAAACAAGACAAAAGGCAGCCCATGCATCTAGAGGTCTCTGGTTAACACCTGGAAAAACAAGTTCACCAGTCACAAGGTGCTGGGTCCGCACCATGTCACGGGTTTAGCTACCGGTGGGTTTAGCTACCAGTTTCCCCTTTCTCATTGATTCTAAGGAACTGGCTCAGGCCTGCAGAACGCTTACCTACACTGGGCAACACTGGGCTGCTCTGGAAGTGGGATCTGTTTCTCTGAATCCCAAGAAAGACATCCTCATGACCTTCAGCCTGTCCCCACACGCCCACCCCCACCCCAGCACCCTCCACAAACCCACGGCTCCCCACTTCACTCTTTCCTCAGCCCACAAAGACCACCTGCCCCCCATCCCACTGGCTAGAAGACCATTTCAGGGTATTTTCATTCCCCCTATTGACCTTCCCCTCATAATCTGTCATCCCTCACAGTGAAGGGAGAGGAACACAGTGCATTCTGGCTCCTTCCCTTACCACTGCGGCTCTGAGATCGATCAGCCTTTCCTCAGTCCTTCCATCCGTCACTTTGGCACAAGATGGCAAGGAAAACAGTAGCGAGGCCAGGTTGTTGAGGAGGCCTGTGAGTGTCCACCTGTGCTAAGAGGATTTTAGCCAGGGAGACAGATACTTCTTTAGTTCTCACAGTCTTTACACAGCACACGCCCCCAAAGTTCACAGAGACTGAGACAGGACTTGCAACCATTACCTTTAAACTCAGCATCCGAGTGATGAGGTCATTCAAGCCATCAGAGTAGCGGTAGGGGATGCGCCTGAACCTCCCTTCCCTGATTTTCCCAGCTAACTCTTTCTGGTTGAAAGCTGTAAATGGAGGCCTGGGATTTAAAATAAAAGAAAAAGAAAAAAGAGGGGAAAGAGAGAAGGGAGAGGGGAGGGCGCAGGAGAGAAGGAAGTTATAAAATGAACACGAAGGTCAGGAGTAACTGGGTGACTGGTCTGCCCCACACTCTACTTCCTCATCTGGGACTCGTCCCTGGCTATGCCCATACTATGAAGGCCATGCTGCTGTATTTCAGGGCTGAACAGTTCTGACCTGGGGTATGTCCATACATCTTGGACATTCTGCAGCAGCACGGCTTCTGCCTACTAGATCTGGAAGGACAGCCCAAACTGCCTCCAGTGTGATGGAACATCTCTCCTCCGTCCCTGTACAACTGTGATTTTGGAGAACGGCTTAGAAGCACAGGAGGAAGAGGAAAGTGTCAAGACTCAGAGTCCGTCCTGTTCTCCCAAACCCAGACCTTTGCCCAGGACCCCCGTCTATAAACTGCCCTCCAGCTAAGCATCAGCTCCACTGGCAAACAGAGATCCTTGAACAAAGCAGGACTCAGCCCCACAGGTTTCATCCTAAATTTGTACAGGTCGGGTGTTTTGTTGTCACTACTGTAACAGGGCCTGCGCAAGGTGGCCAGTGTGAGTCTGAAGCAGGCCTGTCTTCATGCACTCACATCAGCGCACACAGCTCATAGAGCAGGCAGCCCAGCGACCAGATGTCTGACTTCTCATTGTAGGACAAGCGGCTCATCTGCTCCTGAAGGAGAAGGTAAGAAAGTACCAAGGAGGTCAGAGCTTGTTTTGTTTCATCCTGAGGGCTAGGATGCAGCTCGGTTGGCAGAGTGCTTGTCTAGTAGGCACAAAGCCCCGGGCTGGATCCCAAGCATAAAATAACCATGGTGTGGTGGCTTACACTTGTAATCTCGGCACTTGGGAGGTAGAGGCAGAACACGATGATGGGCTAGAGACACAGCTCAGCAGCTAAGACCCAATGCTCCTGCAGAGGACCCAGGTTTCTTTCCCAGCACCCACATGGCAGCGCATTGCAATCTAGAACTCCAGTTCCAGGGGATCTAAGGTCCTGTGGTCTCCCAGGCACTGAATACACATGGTGTACACACATTCAGGAAAAACACTTATACACATAAAATAAAAATAAGTAAAATCTTCTTTAAAAATTCAAAGTTATTTTCAGCTATACATGTTCTAGGAAGCCCAGGTGTATGAGTTACTATCAAAAAACCAACAAACAGAAACAACCAAAACAAAGCCTACAATAAATAATTCACTACACTGAAAATAAGACAGAACCTCAATGTTTGGTAATATTCACTTAAGAAGAAAAAATGGGGTTAGAGAGATGGCTCAGCAGTGACGAGCACTGGCTGCTCTTCCAGAGGTCCTGAGTTCAATTCCAGCACCTACATGGTGTCTCATAACCATCTACAATAGGATTTGATTCCCTCTTTAGGTGTCCATGAAAACAGAACACTCTCATACATATAAAGTAAAATTTGAGAGAGAGAGAAAGACAGAGAGAGACAGAGAGAAGAAAAAATGTTAAATTTTCTATCTGGAGCAAAAATTTTCAAAATTTCATATCCAAAAGACTAATGCAGCTTAGGCCACAGTAGCAAAGGCAGTGGCTTCCATTTTATCCTCACATCCTAATAAAATCAGCAATGATCTTGTCCTGGCAAGACACTGGTCATATGAACAACTCAGTATTTCACTTTCACAAATAAAATGTTTGACATTTACAATTCCAAGGCAACAGTGAGAGAGTTCTCCCTGCTATCCTCAAGAGAAGCAAACACCATTTTGTTTTGTTTAGAGATAAGGGTCTCAGACACCTGTCTCAGCCTCCAAAAGCTGGGACTACATACAGTTGTAGACACTGACTAGAAACTCCATTTTTAAAAATCAGAGGACAGGCTGGTGGAACACATCTGTAACCCTGCTCCTGAGAGGTGGAGGTGGAGGGTCAGGAGTTCTCGGTCATCCTCCATCACGGCCAGCCTGAGCTACTTAAGACTCTTGTCTCAAAAATAAATAAGGGCTAGAGAGATGGCTCAACAATTAAAAGTACTGGCTGCTTGCTCTTCCAGAGGACCCAACACCCACATAACAGCTCACAACCGTCCATAACTCCAATTCCAGGGAATCCGACAACCCCACACAGACATACATACAGGCAAAACACCAATGTACATTAAAAAAAAAAAAATCAAAGCAAGGAGCTAGAGAGAGATGGTTTAGGTTGAGAGCCCATGAGCTTACAACTGCCTCTAACTCCAGCTCCAGGGGAACTAATGCCCCCTTCTGGCCTAGACACAAGCACATGGACACCACATTTTCTAAATCAAAATAAATGAACGAATTATAGAAAAAGCTGCAGTAACCAAACCATGCATCTAGCTCACACCTCAGTAGATGGAGGTATAAAAACCTAATGTAACTATTCATTTGTATTCATTGTCCACTGTTATACATCACAGCGGTAACTAATACTCCTTACTTCTAGCTTGGGGTTCAGGGAAACTGAGCTCAGTCAGTCACAAAGGAAGTAGGAAAAGGAGGCACAAAAGACCATGCAGGTTTTAACTTCCAGGTGATTTCCTTTGTAATCAAGCTTTCTGTGTGGAACAGATACCATGGGGAAACCGCCCTGCTCTGAAAATAGTCACAAACTCACAAAGTTTTATATTGTCACCAGTTCTAGTGTGATTACATATCTAAAATATTCGGGAAATCTCTGTGAACTACTAGAGAATCCTCAGTTTACTACAATTTTATACACTTACACAGCAATGCTGTCCCTTATAGACTTGAGGTTGGTTGGTATTTTACATTTGCTTTGCTTTTGTTTTTGTTTTGCTGTTTTTGAGACAGGATCTCACTATGTAGACCAGACTAGGATTAAAGGCATGCCCTGACCTTGACATCTAATGACAAATTAAAAGCCTGTCATGTCCTTGCCCCAACAATTGTTCTGCAATAATCAGAAATGGGGAATAATTCATACAAAGATATGCACAAAGGGTGCCTTATGATAGTGAGAAATTTGGAAATACTCTGTAAATGCAGAGCAGCAAGAACAAGACATACAGAAATTAATACTAAAACCTGGATACCTATGTGAGAAGGCCCG
The DNA here is from genome assembly GCA_019843965.1 of Rhynchomys soricoides. Classification (NCBI taxonomy): domain Eukaryota; kingdom Metazoa; phylum Chordata; class Mammalia; order Rodentia; family Muridae; genus Rhynchomys; species Rhynchomys soricoides. Next base: position 2,511,600 of record JADRCH010000057.1, read on the forward strand.
AGCCTCACCACACGTAAGGTTACTGTGATGGTAAATCTGTCCACCTAGCGGGAGAGTGGTGGCACACGCCTTTAATCCCAGCACTTGGGAGGCAGAGGCAGGCGGATTTCTGAGTTCAAGGCCAGCCTGGTCTACAGAGCAGAGTTCCAGGACAGCCAGGGCTACACAGAGAAACTCTGTCTTGGGAAAAAAAAAAAAAAAAAAAAAAAAAAAATCTGTCCACCTAACAGCATCTAAAATCACCTAGGACCCAAGTCTCTATGTATATATGTATATTAGCAAGAGACTGGCTTAGCTCAGCTGGGAAGCAGACCCACCCTAAATGTTGAGGCACCATTCCCTGGGCTTGGGTCCTAAACTCAAATGCAGCAGCAAGCACCTGACCATCTAAGTTCATCTCAGCTTCCTGCTGATACAATGTGACCAGGAGTACTTTAACTATGGGTCCAGGACTCAGTAAGTTAAAAAAATAAATACTCTGAGGTCACCACTTCAGGACTAACATCTTGGGAAACATTGTTGCCTTTAAACACTATTTCACTGCCACCTTTGGAAACACTTGCCTTAAACCCTGTTTGTAACCCTGGAATTTAGTACTTTGTGGTTACTTAAAAACAAAACAAAAGCTGCACACCTCTCATCCCAGCAGAGGCTGGCAGATCTCTGTTGAGTTCCAGGCTAGCCAGAAACCCTGGGGAATGGGGGTCATTGAAAGATGGTTTAGTGGTTAAGAGCACTTGTTGCTCTTACAGAAGACCTGGGTTTAGTTTCCAGACTCCACATGACAGCTCAATCCATCCATAACTCTGGTTCCAAAGAATCCAATGCTGTCTTCTGACCCCCTTGGGCATTTGGCACACAGGTGGTACACTTAACATACATGTAGACAAAGCACCCATACACATAAATAAGTCTTTAGTTTTTCTTCTTTTTAAAGTTCTAGTTGAATACATTGGCAGGAAGTCTCTTTGAAAAAAATCTAAGAGGGGTTAGAGAGGTCAGTGGTTAAGCACCTGATGCTCTTCCAGAGACCTGAATTCAGTTCTCAGCATCCAGTCAGGTAGCTCACAGGCTTGTGAGTGTGTGGGATGGGGTAAGTCCACTCCCTCTTCTGGCCTCCACCACACACACACACACACACACACACACACAGCACTCACTCACATATTATGTATACATAAATAATAAACATTTTAAAATATATATATTATATAAAAGAATCTGGGCTGTAATTCAGTGACATAGTGCTTACCTCAAATGCCTAAGGGCCTAGGTTCAATCTCCAATATTAGGGGACTAAAGTAAAACCTCAAGATTTAAACTGTATTGTGAATTCTGGGCTACTGGATTTATTAGCAACCCAAGCCTCAGTTCTTTGCATCTGAATGCTTTGCCTAAGATATTAAAAAGTTAAATTCTGGGCCAGGCATGGTAGCTCACACCTTTAATTCCAGCACTTGGGAGGCAGAGGCAGAAGGATCACTTTGAGTTCAAGGACAGCCTGGTCTACAAAGTGAGTTTCTGGATAGCCAGGGCTACACAAAGAAACCCTGTCTCAGAATAAAAACAAAGTTAAATTCTGAAATACTCACAGGAGACATGTAATAGGGTGTGCCAACAAACGTTTTTGCAAAACTCGTGTCATGATTTAATATTCTAGCTAGTCCAAAGTCCCCAAGCTTGACATTGTGTTTGCTGTCCAGGAAGACATTGGCTGGCTTCAGATCCCGGTGAAGCACAGTGTGGCCACCATCACTCCTTCTGTGACATTCTTTCAGGGCCAGCGTCAACTGAGTCATCACTCGAAGGACAAACTCTTCCTCCAAGTATTGTCTGGAGCAAAAGCAATCACATTTCACAATCCTGAATAAAATCATCTTCAATACAGGACAAATCATTTACGCTGTCAAAGTGTGCAAATATGGAAGTTAAATTTATTATTAGGTATGAACTGTGGGAATTGATTCGCTAAGGACTTTCCAACATACCATGCGGCCACCAAACAAACACAGGAACATTCTACCACATTATTAAGGGCTCTGTCCCTGTTCTCAACAGAATGTACTTAACAACCACAAAACTAGACCCTTACAGCTTACCTATCTTTGGTCCCCTTTGTAATGACACTAGCCAGGTCCCCGCCCTCACAGTATTCCATCACGATGTACAGGGTTGTGTTGGTTCGGTCGATAATACGATCGTAGTAACGGACGATGTATGGATGTTTCAGCTCCCGAAGCAAGTTCACTTCGGACACAAGCATTTGCTTCTCCACCTCGGTCATGGAGCCATAGTCAAGTTCTTTCCACACCAGGATCTGAAACACGACATTCCCAAGGTGTGAGGAGAAAAAGAATGAAATTTCCAAAGCTGAAAAAACCGAAACACTACGTCCCGTTCCAATATCTTCTACAACTCAATGGGTGTGTCAGTGAGGGAGTCTAGACCCGGTTAATTTAATGGGAAGACCCACCGGAAATGTGGGCGTCACCATCCCCTGCGCTTGAGTCCCGGACTGCGTGGGGCGCAGTGGCGAAGCGGGGCACGTGAGCTCGTCTCTTTGCTCGCCCCCGATTCCCGCCTCCACGGGTTCCCAGCCGCGGCGGCCCGCCCCACGAACCCGTCCCTTCTTAGGAGGCTACAGTCCGGCCCTTCACGAGAGTTCAGGTGGCCGCCCTGCCCCTTCCCAGTGTGCGCGACGCTTGCTCCTCCCGAAGCCCGCCATGGAAGGGCTACCTCACCTTGCCATCGCTCTTCCTCCGAATCTTCTGACAGCGGCCGTAGGAGCCGGTGCCGATGCCGTGCAGCACCTCGTAGTCCTCCACCCGGGACGGCATGGCGAGCGGCCACCCCGACAACTACACCACCACTGCGCCGCCCGGAGCCCAGGCTCGTCCGCTGCAGGCCAACCGCGCCGACCCCTGAGCCCCTCGTCTGCCTGCCCGGGCCGGGGAGCAACCGGCCGCCTGGTCAACCGTCGCGGGCCGCGGCTTCGCATTCTATTGGTCCAAAGCTAAGGTGCATCTCAGCACTGATTGGCTGAGAAAACACAACACTGCTAGGCATCCTGGGAAAAGGCGTGTCGCTAGGCAACCACGTCGGCGTTGGTGTCTGCGTCTAGCTGCTCTACGGAGTACGCGCCAAACCGAAAACCCCAAGCACCTGGGATCGCAAAGCCTGTTGGGGCTTCCGTAATTCCGTCATTCGCTGAGGTCGCTATGGTAACGGAGGTCCAAGGCTCTCAGACTGGAGGCACTGGCTTTTGGACCTTTCTACTTTGACCCCCACCTTTTTCCGACTCCTCTGAACATAAACCGGTGTGTGTTGAGATAATCCTGAGGGACTCGGTGAGTGCCCTGAGCACTTTATGTTCCTCACACCTAGAGAACCCCTGTTCCATCCAGGCGTGGTGGTGCACACAGGCAGATTTCTATAAGTTCAAGGCCAGCCTGGCCTACATAGTAACTTCAAGAACATCTAGGGCCCACGAGAAAGACACCCCCCCCCCCCCGGAGAGAGAGAGAGAGATGAACCGGTGTTCCTATCTTTCCATAAGGAAATGGAAATTCAGCTTATATTTTTGCTAGGCCCAACTGCCCAGAAGAGAGCTGATTAAAAAATAATACTACTAAAGGATAGTCATAGTAATATCGTAGTGTTGACATGTTTTCTGGGCCCAGTTGGCATAGTCTGTATCTCTGAACATTTAACGGAGAGACCTGTTCAACATAGAAACGTATCCAACGCTTAGGGATCGAGTACAGAGGCATCCAGAACACAGTGGTCACCACACCGTCAAATTTTACTTCTAAGACATCTACTAAAAAAGCGTGTTAGAAAAAAAGTGTTCCCAAATAGCCTATCAGGGAGCTGAACGCAGTTTTCTGACGTCAGCTCACGAGGCCAGTGAGGCCGCCCGCTCTGACTTGGGAAAGGGGAGCTAAAGGTCTCCAACCAGGGCAGCTGGCGGATAATGTGCATTACCCGAAAGCTAATAATCTGTTGCATAAGTGGGTCATTGTTCTTAAAATATCTGTTCACAGTGTGATTGAAAAGAACCCGATGTCCTATTAATAAGAATTAGAAGCCTCCTTATGTTAAAAATAAAGAATTTATTTCGTGCACTGAATTTAGTATAAGCTAATTGGAATTGCCAGCCAGGAGAATTTTTAAATTAACACTCAAGGACATCAAAGGAGTCGGATTAATTTAGATCTCAGAAATTATATAAGGAGCAGCTACAAATGGCTTGAGGTCATTTATATGTGTGTGTGTTGTATGTGATATGTGTGGTATGTTGTGAGTGTGTGTATGTGGTGTATGATGTGTGGTGTGTGTGTGTATGTGTATGTGTGTGGTGTATGATGTGTGATATGTTGTGTGTATGTGTGTGTGTGTGGTGTATGATGCGTGGTGTATGTGTGTGTGTGTGTGTGTGTGTGTGTACTGATGCTTGTGTCAGCTAGCCTGCTTCATGCCCAGCCCCTCATCTCCTTTCTGGACACTAAGCTTTTACACTTTGCTCCAAACGCAACACACTTTCCCATCTTCTCAAAACTAACTTGGTACCTGCCACTCTGTTTGTCAGAAATTCCACTTGTATCCCTACCTCATGCTTTACCCCATCATGGTTACTGTTGATTGTCAATGTGGCAGTATGTAGAATCACCTAGGGGTCAAGCCTTTGGGCACACCTGTAGAGATGGTGTAGATTAGGTTAGCCTCCGAGCATGCCTGTGAGGGTTTATGTTAAATTAATTGAATGAAGAAGACACACCCTACAAGTAGACAACAATGCTCTTAGGTCCTTGCTCAGTTTCTTTTCTGTGGCTGTGAAGAAACACTATGACCATGCCAGCTTATGAAAGGAAGCATTGAAATTGGGGCCTTACGGTTTCAGAGAGTGAGTCCATTATTATCATCATGTAGGGGAGCTTGGTGGCAGGCAGGCATGCATAGCTCTGAAGCAACAACTGAGAGCTTACGGGTTGAGATGTCAACCACAGGGCACAGAGAGAGGGGAGAGAGGGAAACTGCGCCTGGCGTGGACTTTTAAAACCCCAAAGCTCACCCTTAGTGGCACACTTCCAACAAGGCTATGCTTCCTAATATTTCCCAAAACAGTTCTGTCAAGTAGGGACCAAGCATTCAAACACATGAGCCTCTGGGGGCCATTCTCATTCACACCACCACAGACTGGGACTACATACAAAAGAAAAAGCTAGCTAAGCACACACACTCGTTTATCTCTTCCTGTGTAGCTCTGGCTGTCCTGGAACTCACTCTGTAGACATCTGCCTGCGTGGAGTATAGCACCATGAGCACCATGCCTGGCTGTAAAGTATCTGCTTTCCAGGCAGACCTGAACCGTGAAGCAGTTGAACCCACCTTTCCCATCTGTCCAGCATTTTACTCAAGGCAACAGCATGCTCCCTCTGTTATGTTTATCCAGAGGACACAACTTGTCCTGCAAGGTGGAATTCCAACCTTGTCACCTCTGCTGTGAGGGGCCTTATCCAAGATGTTCAGAGACCAGTGTAAATCAATTCAGTTCGGTCGTGATATCTGTGATTGTTTCCCAGCTGAACCTCAAACTGCTTGTAGCCAGTATAATAGAAGAGGCATAAAAAGAAGAAGAAAAAGAAGAGGAGGAGGAGGAAGAAGAAGAGGAAGAAGAGGAAGAGGAAGAAGAGGAGGAAGAGGAGGAAAAGGAGGCTGTGTTAAATGAAGACGCAGTAAGGCCTGTTATTAAGACTTACACAGAGGTTCCTAGTGATCCCATCAGACATCTCAGCTCTGAGGCTGAGCCCACATCTTGGGGAGCTGTCCTGGGAGTATAGAGAGAGGCCATAGGCGAGAGTGTTCAGCCAACATAATATAGTGGGGGAGGATCCACAGGACAAATTGTAAGTGGGAAAGGTTTGGGTTTGGGGGTTCCCCTCAGTGGTATTGAGTTTATCCAACAAACACAAGGCCCTGAGCTCAGGCCTCAGTATGGGGTTGGGGGTAGGGGCAGGAATCAACAGAATACTGAGAGATGGCCCTACCCTTCTCTGGGCAGCTGTCCAACTCCTGCAGGGCCTGGCTCACACGATTCTTGCCCAATTTGCTTCTGCTGTCAGTTCCCATTAACAGTTGGTGCTGTCTCAAGTGAGGGATCTTTCTCACTGTGCCCTGGGCTCACAGTGCGCTTCCTAGGCAGGCTCTGGGCTGCTCATTTGTATCATGTCCGAATCAAGCTCCTGATTTTTGTCTTGAGTTTGCTACTTTCTTGTCTTACTCCTTTTAGCTAAAGAGTAGCATCCATTATTCGCTCTGATCACTGAAGGATCCCCAGAACCTAAGACACAGCAGGCTGTCCTCTGGGAACCTCTGTGTGCTGACACAAAATGCCCACTAGAGGGCTGTACATCACGGCATAATGAGCAGCTCTGTACCACCTGCAGGCTCCAAGACTGGCCTTGGAGGATGTCAGGTCAGACATTTTGTGAGTGAGTCTCATCTTGGGGATTACTTGGGGCGTTTTGAAATCCGAGCTTATGACAATATTTTAAAGTTATTAGTAAAGATTTCTACAAAGAAAAATAAAGGAGGAGGTTCTTTATAACAATCGGACAACATCATGACACACTGACTCAAGAATTTAAAGTAGGTGCTCTACCTACCTTTCCTGGATCAGTGCAGTGCCCCCACCTCATCAAAGAGGCCTCTCCTCACAGGAAATGGAGCCCATCACAGAAAACCACAACTGGACACAATGCAGAGATCAACGGGTCACCGGGAGCCCGGCCCTAATGCACACATGTACACAGAGCACCTTTTTCTATGGTTCAGGGAAAACAAACTGAAGAGGGAGCAGAAAGAGTTGAGGAGCCAGAAGACCAAGACACCTGCCATGAACAGCCTCTCTAGAAATGGCTGCAAAAGGAGGAAAAGTCCGGAACAATGCCTGTGTCAGTGCACACGTTCATGTGGAAGCCCGAGAGGTTCTCAGGGTCCTTCCTCTATTCAAAGAGCGAAGTCAACTAACAACTGTCGGGAGGAGAGGTAGCCTCTCCCAGGAACTGTTTGTCCAGTGAGACAAACTGTGTCCAACTGTTGAGTGGTCGTCCTTGGAACTGTATATACACTGACAGCAGAAGCAACTCAGCAGGCTGTATTTATATGTATCCGTGCATGCTCATACACGTATCTGTATGTAACAATAATAAAGAAAAAGGGTCTACCAATTGAAAGTGGGGGGCATGGGAAGGTTACAAGGGAGGCGGAAGCCATGAGATTCTATTTCAGTTCAAAACATTTCTTTTAAAAAAAAACCGTAAAGCACGGTATATGCTCAGTAAATAACTCGAAGAAAGGAGTGCTGGAGAGAGATGTTGATAGCCGCAGGAACTCTGCAGGAGCTGCCAACAAGACAAACCACAGCCTGGGGCAGACGGCAGGCAGCTATGAAAGAAACTGAGAGCAGGGGTGGAGAGGGGTGGGAGCCCTACCTGTGGTCAGAGTGCCACAAGGAACAGGAAGAGTTTCAGATTTGTACATAAGAATACAAATCAAGGAAAAACAAATTTCTGTTTAACACAGGGATAAACTTAGACTTTTCATAACTCAGACATGTTTTATGTTACAATACTATAACTTTTAAAACAGATGTATTTATTTACGTACTTATCTTAGTGAGTACACTGCAGCTGTCTCTGACACACCAGAGGAGGCCGTCAGACCCCATTACAGATGGTTGTGAGCCACCACGCGGTTGCTGGGAATTGAACTCAGGACCTCTGGATTAACAGTCAGTCCTCTTAACCGTTGAGCCATCTCTCCAGCCCTATAATACATAACTTTAAAAAATATTTTTATGCCAGGCAGTGGTGGCACACGCCTTTAATCCCAGCACTCTTGGGATTGCTTTTTTCTTGGAAAAAAGCACTTTTCTTAGAAAAAAACAAAACAAAAAGTATATATATGCAAATTGTGTGTGTGTGTATGTGTGTGTGTGTATGTGCATGCGCACACATGTGGGGGGGGTGCTCTTTGAGGCCAGAAGAGGGTGTCATATCCCCTGGAGCTGGAATTACAGGCAGCTGTGACCACTCACTTGGACGCTAGGAACTACACCCTGATCTCTGCAAGAGCAGCACTCTTAGCTACTAAGCCACTTCTCCAGGCCCTGTCTCTAAGTATTGTTGTTGGGTTTTTTGTTGTTGTTGTTGTTTTTTCAAGACAGGGTTTCTCTGTATATCCCTGGCTGTCCTAGAACTCACTTTGTAGACCAGGCTGGCCTCGAACTCAGAAATCCGCCTGTCTCTGCCTCCCAAGTGCTGGGATTAAAAGCGTGTGCCACCACTGCCTGGTGACCTGTCTCTAAGTATTAATCATATCAATTGGATAAGAACATTAAAACTAATCACGGATGGTAGGGGCTGATATGGTCTGAGTATTTGGTCTCTCCACCCGGAATACACACGCTGAAACCTGGCCCCTGAGGTGAAGGTGCAGAGCTGGGTCTTTAGGAGTATTAGGTCTCAAGAGCTGGGCCTTGAGGTTGGGTTGGTTGCCCTAGGGCACGAAGGGCTCGGCCTCTTGCACCCTGTGAGGACACATTAAGGTCATCAAGGAGGGCAGCAGTCCTCAGTGGTTCTGCCAGCATGGGATTTCTCAGCCCTGTAACAGTGAGGAATAAATGAATGAATCACCCAGTATCAGGCGTCTAGTTATAGCAGCCCAGACTGTAGGCAGCAGCTAATGTGTTTGCAGGACCGGCCAGAGCTTTCAGGAGGAGGCATTGTGAAATCCCGGGAACAGGGACTGCAATCCTGGGAATTAGAAGCTTTGTGGCCCAACCCATCTCTGGGCTCTGCAAAAATAAAGGCTTTAATCTGGAAGACCTTAAATGACCCTTCCAATGGTAAATGCTATGTGCTTCTGTGCTCACATTTCCACAGCTGAGACAGGGTCAGAGCATAGGGCAGCCCCCCACCCCCACCCCCTGTTTTGTTTAGCTGGCATGGTGGCACATACCTTTAATCCTAGCAGAGGCAGCTGGATCTCTGTAGGTTTGAAACCAACCTGGTCTACATATCAAGTTTCAGGCCACAGAGAGACCCTGTCTCAAAAACAAACAAACAAAAATTGTCTTTGTTGTTTTGTGTGTAGGTGTTTTGTCTGCATACATGTCTATGCTTAGCTCCTTTAAAACAAGTTGTAAGCCACCAAATGGGTGCTGGGAATTGAGCCTGGTCACTCTGGAAAAACAGCCCCTATTTTCTTCATTCTTGACTGTAACCTTCAATACTTAGGGGTTATAGGTCAGTGACAGGTGCTGGAGAAAGAAAGGGAGAAGGCAGTGTTGACCTAGAAGGGGCTCCAGTGGGAAGGTGACATGCAACTAAGCCATTTCCTCTATGCAGTGTGGCAGCAGCTCTGCCCCTACCCACAGCAGAAACAGACTCTACTGAGGACAGCAGATGTCCCCAGGAGATGACACTTAACTCTTAAAGACTGGGGATGAGAAGGAACTGTGTGTGGAAGGTATGCAGGAGCCGGTGTGTTGGGTTGGGCAGTTAGGGGCTTGCCACTCACTGAGCCAGGTGTTGCATAGTTAACAGGAGGGCCCTCTGCTGAGGTGCCCCTGAAAAGGGGTGGAGCCCAGAGGAAGCTGTGAGCAGGTGAGCATGACAGATGTGCATTCTGGAGCGACTACTCTTGGAGAGTTAGTTAGCAGCACAGTGCAGCAGCCTCCCAGAGGGGGTCTGATGTGACATGGTGACCAGCTGTGAGAAGGTTAAGCAAGGAAGACAAGTACTGGCTCAGGGGACCAAACAGATGGTGGTGGCACAGGGAGAGATGTGAAGAGCAAGCCTGAGCTTAAGGACATGTGGGAAGCTGGCCAGTGGCAGAGTGAACGGAGGAGGGAGGGGAGCACGGCCAGAGGCTGCTGTGGACAAGGGAAGAAAAGTCAGTGAATGAGACTAAAGGAGGGATGCGCGGGCTTGTGTGTGTGTGTGTGTGTGTGTGTGTGTGTGTGTGTGTGTGTGATCGTGAACGTGCCTGCCCTCGGCTGCCTTCCAGGGCAGCGACCTCCTGCCCTCACTGCTACCCTCCCATGACATTAACCCTCAGGTAATTTCATGTTACTCACTTGTATATGCACACCATGAATGAGAACGCAGGAGGGAGGGGGCGATGTAGGAAGCACAGCTGAGAGAGAAGAGGGCCCAAGAAAGTTAAACAGGGAACTTGTTTTGACATCAGTGGGTGGGACCAAGCTCCCAGTATAGGTGAGTTGCACTTAGAGACCTTCTGGAGTTGCATGTTCCTTCTCAGGGTGGAGCTTTTTTAAGATTTATTTTTATTAGATATGTGGATATGTGTTTTTTTTGTATATATACATCTCAGATCCTCTGGAACTGGAGTTATGGGTGGTTGTGAGCCACCATGTGGGGCTACTAACATAACCTGGGTCTTCTGGAAGCATTTTTTTTTGTTTGTTTTTGTTTTTGTTTTTCGAGACAGTGTTTCTCTGTGTAGCCCTGGCTGTCCTGGAACTCACTCTGTAGACCAGGCTGGCCTCGAACTCAGAAATCTGCCTGCCTCTACCTCCCGAGTGCTGGGATTAAAGGTGTGCGCCACCACTGCCCAGCTATTCTGGAAGCATTCTTAACCAACTGGGACTGGAGAGGGTGACACTTCTGATACAGCCTCATAAGACAACCTCAGTTGCTGTTAGACAGAGCATTCCAGGGCAAAGGCAAGAGAGGAAGCCTGAAGCTGCTGCCTGTGGCTCCAAGTCCCAGGCTGGTTCCCCAGCTCTGAGGCCAGGCACTGGATGGGTGTTCCTCCTTGGCACAGAAGCTGTTTGAATCAGTGAAACAGGAGTCCAGAAGATGTTAAATACTGATGCAGGTGGCTAACGGCAGGAGCAAGCTATCCCAGATGAGGGCCAGGAAGAAGAAGGCTGCTTTCTGTGCCATGAGCTTTTGAGTGGAGAGAATCTGAACAAAATCCAGCAACAAACCAACCAATTCCCCTGTTATCAGAGATGCTAGAGGCCAGGCATGTGTAATCTGAGAGGCCCTCACTGTCCTTGCTAGGTGGTGTGCAGTCCTGGGGTTCTGAGCTCCTTCTCCAAGACTCAGTCTGCAGACCACCTCTGTTCCACAGCTGGGAGAGACAGAAAACAACCCCTTGTACTCTGCAAGGCTTGGCTGCCCTGCAAGCATCTCTTAGGGCGAGCATCCCCAGCTGCTCTGGCTTGTCCTCTAGCTTCTGCTTGGCTTGAGCTTGGCAGACTCTTGAGCCTGGACTGTCAGCCTCAGCTTGACAAAACCTGAAGAGAGAGACACAGGTGTCAAGACTTCCCCAATGCCAGTGGGCATTTTCTCCTCCCTTAGCCTTTCACTTCCTCTTCTCTCTCCACCCACCATTCTCAGCTGTATGTGTAGGTCAGAGGCTGTGGTGGGGCACTAGAGAGCAAGGAGCTTCTCTACCAGCCTGAAGACCTGTTCTTTCCTTCACCAGGACTCACTACTGGTCTCAAGCAAAAAGAGTATGCAATTTCCTCTTTTCCAGGAAAGATCTAGAAGGCCCTTGAAGGAGCTCTGCCTCAAAACCCCCAGTGAACTTGGCCTCCTGCCTCGCTTGCTTGCTTGTTTGTTTCATAGGTAAGAAAAGGTGGCTGGGTCTCCCCCTCTTCTCAAACTCACAGCTCAAACCCAAAGCACAAAGAAGCCAGAAATGATGACACAGAGTAACTGGTAAAGAGTAACTACCCGTGTGCGGCACAGAGCACTCAGTGCGGCTCTTCAAAAGCGTGCTTAAAACTTTGATAGTCGTCTTATGGAGCCCAGGCTGGCCTTGAACTCACCATATAGTCCAAGCTGGCTTCTTGCTCCTCCTGCTTCAGTCTTCCAAATTTGGGACTACAAATGTGTAACAGCACGGCATGCTAGAAACATATTTTTAGAGGCTGGAGGGATTGCTCAACAGAAGATCTTAACATTCTTCAACAGGATCTAAGTTTGGCTCTAAGAACCTACATCAGGAGGCTCAAAATCTCCTGTAATTCCAGTTCCAAGGGATCTATTAACTCTGTGGCACCCACGTGCACGTGACACACATATATACACACAAATGAGAGAGAAATGCACACACAGATACACACAGAGAGATGCATACAAACATAAAAGTAAATTTCTAAAAAGTAATAAATATGTAAAAAGCATGCTTTTAGGTTAAAATACTGGTTTTGTTAGGTATTTTAGTGTATCTAGAAGTTTGAGAAGGTGACTGTCAGACATAACTATTCAGGCCTCTCCAGACTGTGGTACCAAGATTCTTCTCACCACCCTGGTCAGTCAGAGGGCTGAGGTTCCCAGAGAGCTGAGCCCACAAGCACTTGTGACCTGGTGGCCTGCAGAGCTGGATTTAAGAACAGCACACGCTGGTAGCTCACACTCCCCACAACTTACCATGTCCGGGAAAGAAAAACCAAGGCTGGAAATGGTTAACTCTTACCCCTCAAGCCCCATATTACCTCTTATATGAAGCACTGAGGAAGCATAGGTGTGACACAAACACCAAGCTTTCCCCAGGTTTGGCCTCATCATCTCCGAGAAGCCTCTTCCTAGATCTGTCCCCACCCCCACATCCAAGGCACGAGGCCTGCAAGGAGACAAACCAAGGGCCTGAGCCTGGATCAGTGGGTATGTTCCTCACAGGGACTGCAGATGGACCTGTGTGTGCACAGGAGAAGGGATGCTGGTGAGGACCAGGGTCATTTGGAGAAGCTATAACCTCAGCTAGCTTTCAGTATGACTGTTACCACTGAAAAGGGAAGTCAGACAAAAACCAAACTGAGGGACCATAGTGGGCCCCGCCCAGCAGGAAGTCCCTCAGGTCTCACCTCGAGAAATGGAAACTCACTATGCTCTCTTCACAACTTTCCTATAAATGTAAAACTCCTCAAAAACAAAGCATGCAGGGTACTTGCCCTATGGCTCTGTGGATAAAGCCCTTGCCTCTCAAGCCTGGGACAGATGCAAAGGTGGAGAAAGAGATCTAAACTCCATACGGGCATTGGCATGCATAGGGCCCTGACTTCAATGCTGAGCACCCAGATTAAACCACAGACTAACACATGAATGGGGCAGGGGAAGTGGAGGGAATCCATCCACAATCTCCGTGTAAGCTTTGTGAGGTGAAGATCACATGGCTCTGTAACACAACCCTTTAAGTAGCGTTGTCATCCTGGGAGAGTTCCCATACAGGAAGGCCTGCGGGGCTCCTGACAGGCCACCTTCCTCCTACAGGCTGAGCTAGAACAGAATGTTGTTGTGCTCCCTGAGCTGGCCCAGATTCAGCATCTCCAACAAGGACACCAAGCAGGTGAGATCTGACTGCAGCTTACCCAGGCTACAATCTCTACAAAAAAAATAAACAAAAACAAAAACCAAAGAAGGCACCTGTACGTCCTTCTGATTTATAGGTCAAAAGTTTTCCTGGGCTCCACCCCCAGGGATACGGTTTATTACAGCACCTTGGGATCCTATGTACTTGGGAAACCCGTGAGCTTCAATTGCAAACTGCAGAATCAAACTGCAGCTGGCCAGAGTGTGGCTGCAATCCAGAGAGCTCGTGGCATTTCTGAGGTGATATGCCCTGTGGTGCGGCTAGAAAGCTTGCCCGATCAGTTGGGCTCATGCTCATAGCACATGCAGGGTGGAGACAAGACAAAGCCCATCTCAGGACAATGATCCCTTGGTGAGGCCCTCAGACCATGGCACTGTGTAACATTCTCTGCAGGTCACCTGGGCAAGAAGGCCTTGGAAACCTAAGTGCTGGCCCCAAACAATTGCCAAGGAAATAAAGTGGTTTAAAGGCCCCGGGGAGATGGCTCAGCGATAGAGCACCTGCCTGGCTTGGGTGAGGTCTGGCTCCCACTACCAGCCTTGCAAGGAAAGAAAGTGAAAAGGAGCAGAAGGGAGGAGGTGCCTACAACCAACAGATGTAGGATTGTAATATAAATATCTGAGCACGCTGTACGTGCAGAGTCTGACCGCTAACGCCTGCTCGTGTGGGAGGCCTTCCCCATACCTGTCTTCAGACCATTCTGATCCCATTTCTTCCCATCCAATTCACAGCTCACCAATTAAAACCCCACTTCAGTCACCCATAAATTTAGTCCAGGGGGTTCTTAGCGCATTGAAGCACATTCCTGTGACTTACTCTGAGTGTCCTGGGCACCATGAGCTCATGTCCAAGGTCTTAGTGTAGCTGCCCTGAGGGCGCTGAAGTGCTTCTCCAGTCTTGGAGAAAGTAGCACTCGTCCCTTGATGAGTTTCCAGCAATCTGTTTCAAGATTTCACCTCACAGGGACATGGCTATGCACAGTGACCAAGCATCCCGCTTTCCCTGGGACTGTCCCACAGCGCCACACTAGAAGCTTGCTTTCCAGGAAAGCCTTGAGGTCCAGACAAGACATGCTCTGCTGTATAAGCTCCCGACCCTGTCACAGAGGAGCGGTGCTGGTCAGTGACTTGTGCTGGCCCTCCCATGTAGTCCTGGGTGAGCAGAAGAAGAAGGCTAACAATCGAACCTGCCCACCTCTGCCCTTTCTGGGACTTGAATATATTTTGTCCCCTCTGAAAAGCTGCAATGAACTCTAGGTACAAAGTATATTCAGAGGGTGGAAATTTGATCCAGTGTTTGCTGGGGCAGAGATGGTTTAGGTGATGACCACGATTTAATGAGGACACCAGGGAGAACAGACAGACCAGAGGACACATGTTCATGTGTACGAATGCAAACGATCTCCTCTCCCTCACTCCCCATGATACCCTTCCCTGCCTTGGGACTCTAGAAGTAAAGGCGGCCACCACTGGCTGATGATCTTTAACCTTAGAGCTGTGAGCCAAAATTAAACTTTTCTTTAAAACTCACCGAGTGGTAGCTGTAACTTTAATTTTTTCAATGTTATTTTTAATGATGGTTCTTATACACTTTAACCTTCCTTGTAGCCCACCTCCCACCAGAGGTAGTGAGAACGAAAGGATACGGGCGACATGGACCTGTTTAGAAAGGTTCTTTGGAACAACTCCTGTCTGTGTTGTCTGGAAATGGACAGTTCAGTTCACAGGTCAGCAGCAGCAGTTTGATCCATTGGCAAACACTTCACGGATACACCAGCAGTTCAGTTCGGTAGAGTAGGGTCAGCAGCAGCAGTGGCACAACCTAGCAGGAATATACAGGCCTCAGCCTCCACACAAGTTAGCAGGAGGGACTCTGAGGAATGCCAGGAGAAGTTCTCGGCTGGGCCTCTCAGCAAAGCGAAGATCAGGGAAGTCACGAGACCCACAAGCCTTGTACCGCTGACTCTATAAGCAAACCAAGCTCGGCCTCCATCACTGTCTCAGTCAGGGTTTCTATTCCTGCACAAACATCATGACCAGGAAGCAAGTTGGGGAGGAAAGGGTTTATTCGGCTTACACTTCCACATTGCTATTCATCACCAAAGGAAGTCAGGACTGGAACTCAAGAAGGTCAGGAAGCAGGAGTTGATACAGAGGCCATGGAGGGATGTTAACTTACTGGCTTGCTTCCCCTGGCTTGCTCAGCTGGCTTTCTAATAGAACCCAAGACTACCAGCTCAGGGATGGTACCACTTACAAGGGACCCTTGATCACTAATTGAGAAAATGCCTTAAAGCTGGATCTCATGGAGGCATTTCCTCAACTGAAGCTCCTTTCTCTGTGATAATTCCAGCTCGTGTCAAGTTGACACAGAACCAGCCAGGACAATCACCGTCCATCGAGTCCTTTCTATCCTCCCTCCAAACATCACATGTCCTCCACAGGTCTTGCCTCAGCCAGTGTGTCTGTCTCGGCTGACATCACTTTGTCAATCAGCCCAAGTCTGAGGAAGTGGCAAGAAACTGCAGCACATCACCAGAAGGTTTTTTGGTGCGTTTCACTCTATGGAGTCCCAACAAATAGAGCTCAACTAAGCAATGCAAGGCGGACCAATACTTGTATGTTGTTAGTGAAGAATCCTTCATCACATGTCCTGTCATGGGCTTGCTTTAGCAGAACATCCTCTCTCCTGTGTCTGCTTCAGTGAAATGTGCTTCACGAGTCTGCCTTAGTCTTTCATGTGTGTCCACTTCTGCTAAATGATCCTTTTACGTGTTTGCCCCACAAAACACCTTCCAAAGAACCCTTAAGTTTCCACTTCAGGCAGCAATGTATTATTGTCCACAGAAAACAAATGATATGGGTTTTGGTTTCCATAGAGAGTCTTGCTATACTGTCCAGGCTGGCTTTGAACTCAGAATCCTCCTGCCTCAACCTCAAGGGCTGAGCAACACTGTTGTTCTTAGGATCTTAGGCTAGACCAAGGAGCCAAATCAACACCAGAAAGGTTAGCAGGACAAATGTGTGTACTAAACATGAGAAGGGGCTGGGGAGGTGGCTCGGCAGTTAAGAGCACTTGCTGCTCTTGCGGAGAACCTGGGTTTGGTTCCCAGAACCTGCATGGTGCCTTACGACCACTCAGAACTCCAATTTGGACACATACAAAACATTTGTATGCATAAAGTGAGTGCAAACCAGAAGAAATGGCCAAACAGAAGGCTTTTATTGGTTATACCAAAGATGGAAATTTGTGTTAAATGACAGCAAGAGCTGGAGAATGGCTCAGTGAATAAGAACACACAGGGTTCTCTTTCCAGCATCCACCACAGGGAGTTGACAACCGCCTATAACTCCAATTCCAAAGGATCTGACATTGTCTTCCAGCCTCCGCAGGTACTCATACATGTGGCATGCATTCATACATGCACATACCTAGAAATAAAAGTAAATCTTAAGGAAAAGAAGAAATGACAGGACATCGGAGTCCAAGCTA
Organism: Rhynchomys soricoides; assembly: GCA_019843965.1. Classification (NCBI taxonomy): domain Eukaryota; kingdom Metazoa; phylum Chordata; class Mammalia; order Rodentia; family Muridae; genus Rhynchomys; species Rhynchomys soricoides. The sequence continues at coordinate 2,528,502 of JADRCH010000057.1, forward strand.
GGGACAGCACTTCCAGCAGAGCCCTGTGAGTCAGTATAAATCGGTGGGAGGGGAGCTATGCCCCGTGGCTCTGGCAGTGTGCTCCCTGCAGGGGTAGTCATGGCTTGCTGCTATGTAGGGAAGAAAAGACCAGCCAGGCCTTCCTGTGTGTGCACTTGCCCAACTGTGCCAGCCTGAGATGGCCAACAACCGACACTGGGCCAACACCCCATGCTGGCATGTCTGCTGGCAGTTGGTGTTTCCATCAGCAGTGTGTGTTACTGGGTCCCTGTCAGAAAAGCAGCTCAGGCCTCCTCTGGCTCTCCTCCATCAAAGTCTGGTCCTCCGTGTGGTCCTGAGGGTTCCTCTGCCAGTCAGCCACTCGGGGGAGGTGGCTTCCTGCCAAGGTACCCGATGTAGACTCCATCTTCTCTTGAGACACACTTCTGAGGGAGTCCCCCTTTCAGCTTGGCCTCTCAATGCCCTGCCTGCCTTGGGGCTCTGCCAGCAAGAAGGCTGTCATCAGATTCAATGCCTTCAGCTTGGCCCAAGACTGTGAGCCAAAACAAATCTCTTTTCTTTAAAGCTCACCCCTCTTTAACATTTGGTGTTTGGGGAGGCCAGTTGGACGCTGTCCCGGCTGTGAGCAGATGCCAGCCTTGGTTATGGGCAGCAGATTTGAAGAGCACCAGGCAAAGCTGCCACACAGACCTTCTTCTCTGAGAGTACTAGGAACTGGTATTAGATAAGCCTTAAACCTGCTCCGATCTGCACGTTAAAGAGACACGGGTTTGGCAAGTGTTGGCATCTGGAGCATTATTATCAAGAAGTTATTTCAGAGCCAGGCAGTGCTGGTGCACACCTTTAATCCCAGCACTTGGGAGGCAGAGACAGGTGGATTTCTGAGGCCAGCCTGGTCTACAGAGTGAGTTCCAGGACAGCCAGGGCAATACAGAGAAACCCTGTCTCAAAAAACCAAAAGAAGAAGAAGAAGAAGAAGAAGAAGAAGAAGA